>JAQQZR010000035.1:18321567-18342701 GCA_030068235.1 Notoglanidium macrostoma | reverse complement strand
CACACACACACACACACACACACACACACACACACACACACACACACACACACACACACACACACACACCTGCTCTGGGAGCAGAAAAAGTACAGTATGTTATTGATGTTAAAAAGAAGTATCAACCACTGAAAGTATGCTATGTGAGTGATCTCACAGAAATAGGTTTTTAGGGTAAACACACACACACACACACACACACACACACACACACACACACACGCGCACACACACACACAAACTTATATATTCTTTTATGTGGCATATATAGCAGCTTGTATATTAATGAGCTGCATAGACTTAACCTTAACCTTAAGCTTAATACTCAATAGGAAATATTTCAGTGCTTTTAGTTTTTAAAATAAAATAAAAAAAGATTTTAAAAAGGGAACTTAAGGGAACTCAAAAGGTTTAAAAAATAGTCTCATCATAATGAAGAGATGGAGCCACATAACACACACACACACATAACACACACATACATACATACAGAGAGCGAGAGCGAGAGAAAGAAGCAGGTGCTCTAGACATACTCACTACATATGCATAGGAGAACTGGGCATGAACACACACACACACACACACACACACACACACTCAAGCAGTCACACCCTAAGCAGACGATCAGCATCCCAGCGCACCATGTGCTGTTTTGTTGGAGCTTTCTGATGCCTCTGTCTCTCTGTCGCTCTCCTTTATTTTTATTTTTTTTAGCTTTTCTGTCCTTTTTCTGTTTGTAAAGCTGACATGGCTTTGACATGAAAACCTCACAACTCTGTGTGTTTTTCTAATTTGCACTCCCTCCATTATGCTCTTCATTAGACAGCTGTGGGAGCTGAAATCTTTGCTCTAAACACCATAGCATGTTATGATAATTAAGAAAAACAGTAGGTGTTTTTCTTCTTCTTCTTCTTCTTCTTCTTCTTGTGATGTCTGTGTTGTAATAGAGAACTTAGGGATGTGTTCATTAAATATGATAAATTTGCTAAAATAAGCATTTAAGACATTCTCAGGAGTATGAGCTTCGTATGAGGTGTGGTTTATAGAAATATCTAAATGTTTTATTTTTGAGGAAACATTGTAAACATGTTCTCATCTTGGTTTACAGCAGTGCATTTCAGCCAGCAGTTTACTCGGCACTGAGTTAGTTAATTCCTCAAAATTACACAAACCTTTGTAATTCGATGTTTTTGTCTGTAGCATTAATGCATCATCACTTAAACAGCTGGCCTCTGTTACCGGTCTGATAACGGCTCATGTTTCTGTATCCGCTAGAAAGTGATCCATCTGCCCCCTATATAGGGCTCCTCTCTCGCTAGCCTTCGCCTTATAAATAGCAGTGAGTCATGTCAGCTCGGACAGAGAAACACAGCTGAGTTCAGACTGAGAGCTCGCCCGCTCTGCCAGGGTCTTTTTATACACGTTTTAGTCAGGGATGTGTCAGTGAGAGAGAGAGAGAGAGAGAGAGAGAGAGAGAGAGAGAGAGAGAGATGTGTGTATATGCCAAGACTAAAGTATGCATCCATGAACTTGTCTTTGCATAAATTATATGGATTAGGTATCTGAGTTCTATTTATGCTATGAGGGAAAAAAAAAAGATTATTTTGCTTTTTCTTCATTTGTGTCATGAGCTCGTCTGTTATTTGTTTATTAGGGGAATACTCCAGCGGTTGTTGTTTTTTTCCCCAGCTTAATCTCTCTGTCTACAGCATCTGTAGCATATGGGTGATTACCGAGGACAAAATGTTCAACATATTTCCCTGTAGTGAGTAATGACAAAAAAAAAGCAGTTTACTCCAAACTCACTTTTATTTGAAGTCTTAAGGGCAATTTTCAAACACCTGCACATTTATATGATAGATGTATTTTTATAGAAAGCTTTTATGAATTTTTTTTTTTTACGTAGATTTTCCTTTCAGACGTGATGTCACTTTTTTAGAGGAAAGAATTTGCGGTGTTGTAATCGCGATCTTGTATAGTCTTGCATTTTAAACGCTAACTTCAATATAACATTAACTTAAATGACTTAAATTAAACTTAAATAATTTCTGCAATAATGACCGGACTGAAAATCGTTTTGTGCATGGAAAAAATGGCATGTGTTACTTAGTTTTGTGGCAAAGCCAAAAGAAAGATTGGCGAAGAAAAGATTATTCACGGAATTACTCTTATAAACAAGTTTTGAGGAAACAGGCTTTCCATTATTTTCTCACTGTAGAGAAATGTGTCATTTTTTAAATCAATGCTAATTACATACTGCAGATTCTACTGATTCTGTGGATGAACATTAAATTGAATAATGCTGAAGTATTTCTTTAGTAATCTTTTTAGTTCACTGATGTACTAAAGGAACCCTAAGTCTCTTTTTCGGAGAAGGTAATTAACTTTTAGACTCGCACTTGTGTGTATTTTTATGTGTGTCTGTATGTTGTGTGTTAATGTTTGTGCATGATGTGTGTTACAGACAAGTTGTTTGGTCAGTGTCGGAAATCCAGGCATGAAGAAGTTCGGTATCAAGTGTCTGTTCCTGTACTGCAGAGGCTGCAGGAGGTTCTCAAGCAGCTGATGATGCAAGGTGCACACATCCACAGCGGACCTGCGCGTTATTACTCATAACCCACACAGAGTCCTTTTTAAAGTCGAATATGTTTTAAAGTGTCGATACACCCCTACGCAAAAATGACTCATGTTTTCTTATATATTCAAAATTCCCATGTAACCAAACATGAGTCAGAATATTTGCTCCCAAAATTGCTCCCAGTCTTATTTTAAGTTTTATTTTAATCGATCATAAATTCGACAATCTTCTTTTTTTTAGGAAAAAAAAAAAATCCCAGCCTGATTATTGTCTGACACATTCCCTGTTGTGTTTTGTGCGTGTGGGTGTGGACAGGATTCTCCTGGCAGGATGATATCACCCAGCACATCATAGCAAAGGAGCTGAGCCGGATTCCTCATGCTCGAGTCCAGACCTCTCAGCCAGCGCAGTGAGTCATGAGCACGCTTGGCATTCTTCAACTTTTGTTGCAATGATAGCCCAAACTGTTAGCTAGATCTCCCTGTTCTTCCTTTAGAAATTCTAGAATACATTACTTTGAACACGATTGGATTTTGCTCAGCTTCATGATGCTGTCTGAAAAGGTATAAATGCTAGATATACTTATGCTTGTGCTTTTCATATAACAGTACGAACCTGCAAGCATAAAACTATGTTGATGTCTTTATCTGCAAAACCACTGCATCCTAAAAACCCTAGACGTCTAATACTTTAACATAATAGACACTTTTTATGCCTGTATCTGGATGTGTTCAGTGCTCCAAATATGTATTCATGTGAATTTGTATTCAGATTGGAACGTGAAGCTGGATATGGTCTAAGTTTTTTTTCTTACTCGAGTTCATTATCGGCCTCAGCTAGAGGTGTGTGCGGGACTCGTGCAGTTATTACTTTTGTTTGTACCACCCACAATATTTAGTAATGAATATAGTTGGTTCTATTTCCCAAAATATAAACAAACTTAATAAACTAGTAGCCTACTTTAAACCACTGCAACCCTGATCAAAAAGTCTTTCTTAGTCCTGTGAGCTTCATATCACTCTCTTGAAAGTAAAAACCTCCGACCAACGTGACTTTATTGATGCAATCCCAGCCCAGTCCCAGCCCCAATGCACACCTCTAGCCTATATTCTCAAGCTGTGTGTCTTTCTGGTAAACCTAAAATAAGAATAGTGCTCCTCCTATTCATATCTGTATTTATATCTGTTTAGAACACGTCATCTGCTCATTATGGATAATGTATTCGTATTCCCTAATACACACTCATTCTGTGAAGCGTATTCTGCTATTTTTATTCAGTCAACATTTGACGTTTGATGTTATTTTCGTGTAATTGTCTGTTTATGTGTTTCCTGTTCAGGTCTACACAGGCTGCTTCTAAAAAGACCTATTTGAGCTCTAAGTCTGAACCCAGTGTTGCCCAGAACTATTTGGATTATATGATTTTAGATCCTCGCCAGTCCTCATCACTCCGCATGCAAGCCTTACCGTTAGACCCATACACATATCTGCAGGTACAGCTACTGATGTGTGTGTGTGTGTGTCTATATTGTGTCAAAGGAAGGTTAGAAAGTGCATGTGTATGTGTGTGTATGTTTTAGCATAACTTCCATGATTGATATCCATTTGACAAGTAGCATTATTATTATTCAGTTCCATAACACACCCTTTATTCTCAAATCCTGATTGAAACACATTAGACTAAGCATCTGTGATTGCTCTCTAACAGGATGACATGTCACACTCTCTGCACCCTCATGCTGGTGCAGGCTACCAACGTCCCTCGTCTCGCGCCGGCTCACAGCAGCACCAGCGAGACAGAGACAGGCAGCTTTTAGAGGAAGCCGTGTCGCTCTACCTCTCCTCTGCACAGCCTTCTTTCCACCATCGGGGGGCAGCAGGCCTCCCCGCTGCCCCTTATTACGAGGACTTGGACTTCCCACTGGATTATGGGGAGGACTACACCCTGCCGGAGCGACCCAGCTCACGCCAGCGGACCAACAAAAAGGTTCTACAGGACTACAGCTCTCTGCCAGGGCTGGACGGTGAGTGCCAATCTGTAGGCGTGTGCACTCTATGGGGGGGATAATGAGGCTATGGTTGTCTTTTGTTTTCTAATTTGACTATATGTATTTTTGTATGGGTCTGTATTATAGGTGGAACGCCCCTTAAAAATGGCTAAACGCTGCCTCTTTTATTTGCAGCGGTTTTTTTTTTTTTGCTGTGTACTGGAAGTGTTTCTATTTGGACGACAGAGAACACATAAAAAAGAATCGGTTATAATTTGAAGTTTAAAAATTTTAAATTTGCATAAAAATCCTTAATCACAGCTAGAATTCAGTCATGCGATTTGAGGGTGCATAATGTTTATAATGTTTTAGCTATGTGTGTGTGTGTGTGTGTGTGTGTGTGTGTGTGTGTGTGTGTGTGTTGTAGATGATACAGTAGTGCAGCTGTCCACGGTGTTGGAGAAATTTGGGATGGATCCACGAGGGCTGAGCCCTCAACAGTTAAGCAAATTCGCCCTCCTGCTTCAGCTCCTGCAGGCAGAGGAAACCGAGAACACAGGTACAAGGCAAAACACACACACACTCACACCCCAGAACAGAAAAACTGTATCTAAATATCCAACATGTAATATTTTTTAAACATTATCTTCATTTATTCAAATCTTTTGATGTTTGCTTTATAACAAAGCACTGTTTGTGAGACTATCAAGGTGATGAACATGATTGTCTGATCAAATTCTTTCTCATCCTCTCATTCTCAGATAAACATCCAGGAACGGGCTCAGTAAAAGAAGTATGTTTTCGGAAATAATATATTCCCTCAGAAATACTTTCTAATTTACAAGCACTGAAATTAGTATTAAATGCTAAATGTTAAATGCTTTTAAAAATAATAAAAATGCATAAAATGGCTCTCAATAGCATGGTAGTGCTTTCATCATCTTACATTTTTTAAGCTATTGAGTTATTTATTTAGTTAGTTAAAATCATTTGTGTGATTTAATTTTTACTTTAAGGGATAACTAGTAATTGGCCTTGTGGGTAGTGTGTGCTTCCATAGCAACAAGTGGATGTAAAATAATACGATTATGACTAATATCTGTAAAAGGCTGAAGCAGATTAAACTTAATTACAATGGTATTAAGTTGGTCTCTTTCAAAAATTTCCCTTTTTTATTCAATGTTCAGATCTATTAGATCTATATTTGTGTAGGAAATAAAAATTTCCCCGAAGTATATTCATTATTTCATCGCATTCTAAACTTAGCAGTAGTTTTTGATTTGTTGGTCCTTTATCGTTCTAAGAAGTAACATTTGTCCGGTTGTGTTTGATCATCTCAGACGATTGTCGTGGGCAGTGACAGGGTGTCGCAGAAAGGTGCCAAACCTGTGTCTCCTGTAGTGACTCAGCCCACCACCCCGGGGCTTCAGCTAGCCTCTACACCGTCCCCCTCTGTGCTGGCTCCCGTCACTGAGGCTCAGGGTCCTGGAGCAACCACACATGGGCCAGTGAAAGAAGTAGAGCTGGACAAGGAAAAGACCCACACAAACCTGAAACCAGGAGCCAAGGATGGCTTAAATGTCAGAGAGGAGTATGGCTACATAGTCACAAATCAGAGGTACGTGACTACTCATACTCATTTCACCTCCTTACAGAGATCTTTCTGCATTTCACATCCTGTTTTGTTGTGGATAAAGTAGGATTATATACCAGAACAGTACTGGCTTAATGACACAGTAAAAGTTTATAAAGTAAACCTATGAAATAAAAATACTTTAGTCTGCTTCTTATTATACAGTGTGATTGAAAGACAGTTACAATGTGTTCGTTAATATTCAAGTAACTTCATCGTGACATTCTGACAGAAAAGGAGTCAAAATAAATGATTCAATCAGTCTCATTGAAGATGATTCATGATTCATTCACTGCTAAGATACACAACAGTTCCCAAAGTGTGTATTGCGGATGTTTTTGCTTGTGTCATCCTTAGTCCTCTGAGCCTGTACGATGGTGTAAAGCTATTAGAAACGCTGGCAGAAAGGATTCATCTAACAACAAGCAGCTTTATCAACATCAGGTACAATGAGCACGAATGTAATCATGAGTGAGTGTGTGTGTGAGTGTGCGTGTGTGTGTGTGAGTGTGAACACATGAGACACTAAAGAAGAACACAGAATGACAAGGGAAGACAAAGTGTAGTACATTAAGTGTAATCTCAGCTGCACAGAGCACATCCATCAGCGCCGGTGTTTCTGTGTTTGTGTGTGTGTGTGTGTGTGTGTGTGTGTGTGCAGTGTGGTGGGGCCTGCACTGACGTTCAGGATCAGACAGAACTCTCTGAACCTCAGCGCAGAGGACGTGGCCAATAAAGCCGGTGAGTGACAAACTGTCTCACTCCTGCTCACCTCTCCGTACGGTTTCAGTCTGCGAGCAATTTAACACACACCCTGACAGAAAGAGGTGCATCACACGCTCCAGCTCTAATTATTTCAAACTTCAGCTTCTTCATCTAGAGCGCTAGACTCATTTTAACGACGTTTTCTAGAAAAATGTGTCGTTCTGTATTAATCATATCACAGCTTAAAAATGTGACAGCTTATGTGACATTTTATATTTATTAATATTCTATATGACATCATGACTCAGTATTTTACATGAAGCTTATATGAGAGTGATAACAGAGTGTACATTTTACTTCTGTTTGCTCTGCAGTGGCTGAGAAGAATTTCTTGGAGGGAGAGACGGGTCTAAAGATCATTCAGACGGGGGTGGGAGAGGTGGGTGCACTTACTTCTCTTTTCTCTGTCTGTTTCTCTGCTGAGATGATGCACTCAAACACTCTTTCCTACTGACAAGTGCATGGATTGGGCGTCTTGTTAATTGCTTTGCATGATGGGCCTCTCACTTTGCGTACATGTGTGTTGCTCGGTCATGCTCAAGCCATTAGAATTAGAACCCGTTCACATTTATTAGCCTATATGCAATTTCATTTTAGGCTGCAAATCACATATTGTAATATAATTTCCTCTGCGCTTTTAAGACACACACATTCCCATTTCTCTGATCCTCTCCCGTCTCTACTGTACCCTTCTCCCGCCTAAAAATTCTTCTTTTTTTCCCCTGCTGCTCCTCACTTCTCTCTCACTCTCTTTTTCTTTCCCTGCCATTCTCGCCTCTGCCATTCTTTTCGGCCCTTCTCTTTTTGTTACCTCCGCCGCTGACCCCTCCTCTAAGCCTCCCCCTCGCTCTCCTTCAGTCTGCCCCCCACTCTTTCTCTCGTGGCCTTTGTGCTCACCCGTGCATATTCAAGCGTTTGTCCCTCTCCGTTGCTTTCACTCTCCTTTCACTGTGTACAGCTGTTGTAGACCCTTGAATGCAGTCGAAGGTCTTTTGTTGCATCCGGCTGCTCATATTTTTAATTATTCGACATTGTTCGGTCGGGGGCTATGACACTTTCTCTGCTTTGAGATGTGTGATGTATGAATGATTGCGTGTACGACTGTGTATGTGTGCGTGTGTGTGCGTGTGTGTGTGTGTGTGTGTGTGTGTGTGTGGGTCTTTCTTTTGTGCCCTATCTTTCGTTTTTTCTCTCGTCCTCTTTCTCTCTGCTTCGGTAATGAGACCTGGTTGCACCTGCTTCTTTTTTGTCTCTCCATTATTAGGGCCAAATCCTCTTCTGCACCTCCCCACCATCACCATCACCCTCTCTCTCTCTCTCTCTCTCTCTCTCTCTCTCTCTGTCTGTCCCTGACTCTCTGCTTCATTACTGAATTGAATTAATCTACATGGTTTGTTGTTCTGCTGAGCTGTACCCCCTGCAAACCTTACTGAGATTATCCAGCAATCTTGTTAATTGTGCTGTCTGCTAAGCACAACCTGCAACACACTCACCCACTCACTTACACACACCCGCAAACACGCGCGCGCACACACACACACACACACACACACACATGCTAAACATTCTGAAAAGGAGTTCATTTTCTTTTTACTAACATGACAATTCACAGGACACATCATTTCATGGCTACTCAAGGCCTATGTGTGATATATTTGTTCTTCTGTATTTAAAATGGTCTCTGTCTCAAATCTAAGATGCTCCATTGCATTCTCTGCTTCATCCTATCTGCTATTTAGGGTTGTTACAGATGTGCAGTTCAGAGTTTATTAGCTAAATACTCTATATTTTTTCTCTACCCTGAGACCATGAGACTTTCTATATACTCCAGTGGTTTTATTCCCCCCTCATGTTCACAGCGTTATGCCCCTCTACCCCCCCCCCCCCCTGTTTTTTGGGGCCTGTTCAATCGGAGGCATCAGTGAGTCGTCCCCCTCTGGCCCATCAGTAACACGTGGAGCGGTCGCCTAGGCAACACCGTTTGATGTGACATAAGTGGTGGAGGTTGAATGGAGGTGGGAGGTTACGGGGCCTTCGGCTTCATATGGGACGGATGCAGCTCAGGGAGGCTTCCCTCCTTTTTCTTCCCACTGATTTCTCCTTTCCCCTGCGATTTGTCCCTCACGGTCCCTCATCTCCTCCATCATCTTTAAAGGTTACATTCAGGGACAGGTCTCTTCGTGAACCTCGCCACTTTGTACTTTGACTTCACGCTGGCTTGTGAATGTAAGATCCAGGATGGAGGAGAAGCGCCGTCTCTCCTCACGCTAGCTTTATTCTGGCTTGATCCAGAAAGGCTCTAACACACTCTATCATATGGGTGTTTTCACAATGACTATTCTTCTCCACTACCGAGGATTCAGGCTCAGGTAGGCCCAAATAGACCCTTAATTAAATGAAGAATATAGTGTTTGTATTTGCTTTCTTTTTTTTTTTTTTAATAGTACTGTGATTGTGTAATACTTTTGCTTTTTGAATTTTTCCTTTCGTCATAACAATCTGTTGTCTTATCTGTGTGAATTCTTTTGGATGTATCGGTTAGGTCGAGTGTAGAAGTGCACTGCAGATCGATACCTTTAGTTTGATATATAACAGGGAAAAACGGAAAGTCATTAGTGCGACTAGAATTTGTAATTATGAAATAAATCATTCCCGGTGTAATCAGTGTTAATTACTTTATTAAATAATCAGCGGAAATTGGGAATTCAGACTCTGATGAAGTATTTAATTTTTTGTCTCTGTGGGAATGTTTAATTGTTTAAGCGTAATGTAAAGCTTAGATAGGTTTGTCATAAATTATTCAGAAGCACAAATAGTCCACTGCTCCTTTACTCTGATTTATACCACCAATTAGAGCTTGAACCGCACCTTAATGGACTTTTGATTAATGATATGTGTTTGTGTGTATTTTAGCATATAGTCTGTTCTGCATGTAGGAACAGGACTATCCTCAGATTGTGTTATGCAGATTGATATCTGAATGACTGAATTTATTATAATAGAGATTAATTATGCCTAGTTTTTATAAAAATCTTTTGAGTTTATAAACAAATTTTCCAAAAAATGTAAATAGATTTCATTTCAGTTATTAAAGCCAAATATTATATTAATTAAGTCTTCCCATATGGTATTCTATGATGATTCTTTTTATATGCTTATCAGCATAATGTGTCAGACACTGGTGTGCTTTGTGTGCGTGTGCATGTGTGTGTGTGTGTGTGTGTGTGTGTGTGTGTGTGTGTGTGTGTGTGTGTTTGTGTGTTTATACATTTGAAATGAAACACTGGCGTTAAGCACTCGTCCTCCATCTCGGACGGTGATGTCAGGTGGATTGGTTGCTGTAGTAACCAGACGGAGCAGCATGCATGAGTGGGATGATGTAATGTGCTTGTAGCTGTTGCAGGTACACAGGAGTTTGCTGAATTTTTGTGCCGTTCATTTAGGAATTAGCACATCGATTATCATTTATCATTAATCATTATCCCAGCTTTACTCAGTGTTAGTTGTGCTAGGTAAGATTTGTGCTGAGATTTCTGTGCCTTCATAAAGGTAATGTGTATAAGAGCATGAACAAGCTGGAGGGAAAGACAGAGAGAGAGAGAGAGAGAGAGAGAGAGATTTACAACATGATTAGGTACAAAAGGTGATATCATGGGGCACTGGGGTCATCTTACATGTTTAGGATGCTATGAATTTTCTTATTTAGGAAAAATAACACTTCCTAAGGCAAATACATTTTATATTCTGAGTATATTGCCTTTGCCTTCAACAGATTATTCCTGGTGTGGAGAACACTGAGGATTTTGACGAGTCATGCCCTAAACACTTATATCAGATAACCAGGCAACATCACTGAAGTGGTGAAATAAAGTTTCTCAGATTCAATAATAAACCACTGTGTGAGATTTGAAAGCGGGCCCACGCTGGATTTCTGCACCGTTCTATGTATTGTGATGCAGATAGTGAAGCTCTGTGCGAATGTAACCCCTGCACTCACCCAAAAAACATACACACCCACCCTCACACACAAACACACACGCTCTATATGTGTGTGTAGCCTTTCTGTGGCAAGGGTTAAAGGGTACATTTGGGGTCAAAGGGTGTTATGGGGGATGGTCGGGAGGTCCTGGGACCCTGTTTAATATTCTTGCACCTCTCAGGAACAGATGTTATCTCATCTTTAACTTTTCAGGATGCATCCTGAGGTTTTTTTTTTTTTTTTCATCTTTTTGAGAGAGGAAAGTAGGATACGTGAGCAAATGACAGGTCAGCGTGCAACTCTTGCACAGACAGATTCTCATATATCATGTTTAATCAGCCACTAGACACCCTTTTACCCTCCTCTATCTCCTGGCCTCTGTGACTGCGGTGTGACTCCTTTCACCCCTCTGTGCCATTGCGTTCTACTCTCCCTCGTTCCCTCTCTCTGCCTCTTCGTTTCTCTGCCTGGCCCTCTCGGACCCTGGGGGGCCTTTGTGCTCCTGTCCTGAACCAGCTCATTTTTCCTCACTGGATTCTGAAAGCCTGTCACTCTTCCTTTCGAGGGCCTCTCTGGAGTAGCAGGTGAGGCGCCCCACACCCCGTCCCCTCCTCCCTTCCCCCCTTCTCCATTGTCCCTCAGTCCAGTCGCGCGCTGCCCACCCCCGCTAACCCCTTTTCCACACCCCATATCCACTCTCCGGAACATTCTTCTGCTCTTTCAAGAGAAAGGGCCGAACTCAGGGAGGGATGAAGGGGGACATAGACCCGGGCTGAGAAACATGTGAGGTATGAGAGGAGAATAAAAAAGGGGGAAAAAGACGTGTGAAGAGGACTGAGAAAAGAAAAGGGGGTGAATCGGTTGGTGAATTTTGAGAAATGCTGGAAGGAGGAAAGGAGAGGGTGCCTCAGCGTTTCCGTGGTGAAGCAGAAGGATGTATTCACACTCGTCTCCCATTGCTAAAACAGTGCACTCCTAAGCCCCGCTGTGTGACGCCCTGCTTTCGGATGGATGTGAGCAGCGTGTCGTTGGTCTGCAGGGAGATCGGTAAAACAGCTGCTTTACACCCATGCTCAGTTTTACTTTCAATTCAGTCTAATTCAGTGAGTGATAAGTGTTTTTTAAATCCAGCAGGCTCAGTGATGTAAAAATAAATAAATAAGAAATACCAACCACGAGCTGTGATATTTTCCCTCCAACTGTACGCCAGTACGATGTCTTCAATACGAGTCAGCATTGGTCTTGGTATAACTGTTGAGATTTAAATGTAGGTTTTGTCACCAAGTTTATTCAGTTGTAAACTGAGCTAGTGTTTCATATCAGTTCTAACTTCCGAATTTATTTCAGTGAGTCATTTCAAATTTAAATATGGGGGTTAATATAAAAGTACTGAGCTCATTTTCATTTTTGCATGATTTATAATTTCAGATCAATTTTATAATTTTATTTAAAATGTATTCCACAATTTTGCTTACGAAATTCATGAACATGGGAATAAATTGTACGCTGCAAAATAATTACTTTTTATTATTTTTTTTATTAAATTTTATTTATTTATTACCACAGTGGCAGGGAAAAGAACAAAACGTCTTTGAAAACATCTTTGACATCTATTTTTTTAGTTATTGTGTAAATATAGATAAATGAAGATGTATACATTTAATAAACACACCTTCAATAAGCAGATAATACTAAAATGGAATTGAGCTGAACATACGAAGGTGTGTTAATCGAGTTCTCTGGTTTTTTATGTATAGAGGAAGAATTTGTCTATTCTAAGATGCATTTTTGTTTAATAGGAAATGGCTGTTGGTAATATCCTCTTCGTTCTTCTTCCACTCGCATCTTCCCGCTCTTTTCCTGTCGCTCTCATGCTCGCTTTATTTCTCTCTCTCCCTCTCTCTGACGCTCTCTTTCTCCCTGATGGCCGTTGATTACTCTGAGCTTTCTCTTGTTGCCATGGCAGCACCGTGGCCTGTTCTCCCCTGCCGAGGCTCCCAGACGCCATGGCAACATCAACAGGCAGGTTTGGAGGCACGGGGCCCAAACGGCTTTTCCCTCCCTTTCTCATTTTCTGCCTTTTCTTCTCTTTCTCGTAAAGAAGTAACAGAATCAGAGAATAGCAGAGTGACAGTGAGTGTAAATAAGTGAGTGTAAGAGATCGCTGGATGATTAACCCTACTCTTCAGGGGGAGGGACTTCCTTAATTGTTTACTTGTTAATTATGAAAAAAAGAGGAGGGGGCAGGTAATTCTCTCTAATTATTTAAGAGAGTCAAGGAGGCCTGGCACGTGGCTGAGTGTGTGTGTGTGTGTGTGTGTGTTGCTTGAGTAATTAGTCACTGATGATGGCGCTGACATCCAGCTTGTTTACACAAACAAAGAGAGAGACAAAAGAGGCATAGTGCACGAGTGTGGGGGAGATGCTGTGTTAAGTGTGCCAGAGAGACCACCCAAACACACCCTCTCTCATACCCTCTCCTCTTCTGCACTGCTGTTCCAGACATGTTCCACTAGGCCTTTGACTTCCTGGTGTGTTGGTGAATAATCACTTCATTTCTAGTGGCAAAGTTGAGTGCAAACGGCTGTTGGAACAAATAGTTTTTTTACTCCGTATGTTTCCTCTCAACTGCCGCTTCATTGTTTAATTGTGCAGCATGATACAGCACTCACAGATGCAGCTCAGCAGATGAATTTTATGTTGATACTAATGTTAAATGTTTGACAATTATTATCTTATCAGTGTGCTTTTTTCTCTTTCCATCTTTCTCTCTCTCTCTCTCTCTCTCTCTCCAGAGAAGCGAGGGACGTGGGCTTCCCCAGGCCACACGGATCAATGATGGCTCACGTGGCGTTGTCCTCACCGTGGTGGCCATGGCGTGTGTTTGTGTGGTGGTGTTGGTTGCTTTAGCCATTGCTTGTCTGCGTCATCATGCTCGTCAGCTAGAGTCAGGGAAGCTGGGCCTCGGCCCCGAGGCTGGCACCGAGACCCATTTTGATTACCAGGTAGGACAGAATTTTGTAAGAAATGATTCTGTGTATAAGAATACAAAATAAATACCTACAAGTTTGAATATTGTCACCCTCTGGAGAAAACAGGCACATTTTTTGGTCTGGAGGAAATCCTTAAACTCCCAGCTTATTATTCACTTATTAATCTTAAAGCACATTATTCAGTAACTACTATGAATTATTCAGTAGCTACACCGAAACTAATAGAGAAGATGTGTAATTACATATCAAATATCATTCTATGTGTCTGTGATAGGAGCTCTGTCGGCAGCACATGGCAGCCAAATCGTCTTTCAGCCGTCCAGAGCCAGGTGGACGGAGGGGGACAGATACCTCTAGAGTGAGCAGTGTGTCATCCCAGTTCAGTGATGGGCCACAACACAGCCCCAGCTCTCACAGCAGCACGCCCTCATGGAGCGAAGAGCCCGCCCAGTCCAACATGGACATCTCTACAGGACACATGATACTGGTACAGAGAACCCCGATCATACACACACACACACACATACCCACACTGCTTTCATGGTTGCTTACAAATTGTAACCAAAAATACAAATATATTAGTATTTGTGTGTAAATGCAGTTTTAGCATTGTGTTATATAATATGTAAACTTAGTTTTAGAATATTAGTGTTGCTTAATATTTCATACTGTACAGAATAATTGCTTTCTGCATCAGTAATGATGAAATCATTGACGTTTTATGTACCTTTAGGTTGTACCTTATCCTTTTATGTATAGCCATATTTCCCAGCTGCTGCCCTGACAATATAAGCATAAACATGCTGGTAATTGAAATGGATTGCGTGCTGTTTCCTCGTTTGTCCAGGCATACATGGAGGACCATCTGAAGAATAAGGACCGTTTGCTAAAGGAGTGGGAGGCTCTGTGCTTGTACCAGGCTGAACCCAGCGCTGTTACCATCGCCCAGTGCGAGAGCAACCTGGAGAAGAACCGCTACCCTGACTTTGTGCCCTGTAAGTCAGACTTGTCACTTGTCTGTTCTAGTCTATTATGTTTGATGATTGTAGTTATACACAATCGCAGGCATATGCAGCGTTAGTGAAGTAAGATGACTTCACAATGAATTTATTACAAGTCACAGGTTGAAGATGTGTTATTCAGTATGAGAAAAGTCAGCGCTAATGAGTGTTAATGTGTGTGTGTGTGAGACCAGATGACCATTCTCGGGTGAAGCTAAAGCCAGAGACGAACCCCGCTAGAGAGGACTACATCAACGCCAGCATTATAGTAAGAACTCCAGCTCAAAGTCCACTCTCGAAAATGTTACTGATGTGTGACGCAGAGTCCATGGAAATAAAGAGAAATTCGAAAGGGGAAAAAGTTACATTTTTTCCACCCTAGTAGTTAATTTAATAGCCTTGTCAGAGACCATTACCCTTTTCCTTCACAGATAGACCATGACCCACGCATGCCTGCTTACATCGCTACTCAAGGCCCCCTGCCTCACACCATTGCTGACTTCTGGCAGGTCAGTAACAGTTCAGTGGTTAACAATTAACTCTGATACTGTTCTGCTCAATAACCATTTACTCAGTTAAAACAGATGGCCCGTTGGACCGCTTTTCTGCTGTGTGCAGTCTTTCTTTTGACACAATTCTGTTTGTGTGTGTGCGCATGCGCTGTAGATGGTATGGGAGAATGGCTGCACAGTGATCGTGATGATGACTGCTCTAGTAGAGGATGGAGAACAGCAATGTGAACGCTACTGGCCTGATGAAGGATCGTCTCTATATAACATCTATGAGGTGAAAATTCTCACATGACTGGATCTTTCCTGGATAAGATCAATTAGACAGATTAACATAAAAAGCTGCACAAAAAAATACACACTCTGTATTAACAACCCTGTGGTTGTTAAACCATGCTTCTACAGTTATTTGCATTAGTCATGGAGACAAATAGCTTAAATTAATACCCCAGGAAATTCACACACTTCTAACAATCTAACATCTGTGATTGCCATAGAAAAATTCTGACATTTTACCTTACTGAAAACTCGATTACAATGGAAGTCTACGGAGAGTTTGCTGAATTTCATCGTGAGATGATACTGACATGAGAAGCTTTTACCACTGCTATTTTTTATGTGGGTTTAACTTTCACACACTGGAACAATACAGTAAACAGTAATCCAGATGCCCTTCACTTTCCCTGTTATGTGGTATCCCTGCTATCTCGAGCTGAAACTGAGGCAATTCGGAGTTGACGACATCGGTGACGCATTAGGAGAAATTGTTCCCGCTGAAAACTTATGAACTGTAAATTGCTTAATTTAAGTGTTGCAAAAAAAAATATGGGTCTCTCATGGGGCACGGCACAGTTAGTAGCCCACAATGGAGATAGATGGCGATGTCTCACTGCTGCCTTATTTCCCGGCAGAGCCGAAGAGGATTAGAAAATAAGTAAAAATGTTTCCCATAAATGTTTACTTACTTCCCAAACAACTGCGCTTAGACATCCATTATATGTGAGTTTTGGGTAAACAGGCTTTCTGTACTTTTGTCAGTACAGGGAATATTCTTTCAACTAAATACATGTTTATATACATTTTATTACTTAAAGTCATACTAAGCTATACTAACTAGATTAAATAATGCAATTAACGGTTTCCATAAAGAACTGTTTCTCAAACTTCCAGTTATGCTTCCCAGACCCCACTTTGATTTTTTATTTATTTAGTTAGTTAGTTAGTTAGTTAGTTAGTTATATCCATGGAAATTGCAACCCACTATTATCATTGTAATTTATTACTGAGTTTTTATCATTATTATTCTGTTTTCTTATTCCTATTGTTTTGTTTGACTGGCTTCTTGAATTGAATAGGTTTAATCCAAATTACCTCAAAAGCTCATCAATAAGTCGGCTCGTAAATGTCAGCTTGGACCTAGCGTGTTCGGTCGATGAAAAGCTCAGGAATAGAAATCTCTACAGATTACACAAATAAGCTAAATATAATAGTTAACATTTAAATAATGCTCAAGAAATTCATCTGTTCCAGTGGGGTTGCTCAATCTGGAATCTGAAAAATTTTATAGGAAAAGAAGTCCCTGGCTTCAAAAAGTTTGCGAACATCTGCCGTAAACCATTTGTCTAAACACAACCAGTGTAGATTGTTAGACATATATGTCATTTAGTGATCCTCATTGAGTTCACATTCTACTTAGAATACTAGTTTCTGTAAACACCTACCTTCTAGCAAAGCTCATATACAGCACCTTTAGCTTTGCCCAGATATTTATGTGCAGCAGCACCAGATGGTTTACGTAGTTCTTACTGGACGTCCCTGTGACTCTCAGGTGAACCTTGTGTCCGAGCACATCTGGTGTAAGGACTTCCTGGTGCGTAGTTTCTACCTGAAGAATGTGCAGACACAAGAGACACGCACACTGACCCAGTTCCACCTGCTCAGCTGGCCTGCGAATGGCATCCCCAGCTCCACACGACCCCTGCTGGACTTCCGCAGGTACTGCTACAGCTCCACTGGTCTGATAACCATGCATGTGCACACAAGCACAACCACACACACAAGTGCATCCTGTTATGGTGAACTGGTGAAAGTCCTAAGCCAATCCTTGCTTTTTTTCTCCCTCCTTCCTTATTTGGGTCCTGTTTTAGTGTTGCTAAAGCCCTGCAAAAAACATTCCTCCTTTATTGCCTGTATGCTTGGGGTTATTTCTGGTTTATGCTCTTCTTCTTTTCCCTCTCTCTCTCTCTCTTTCTCTCTCTCTCTGGCTAACGGAGGTTGGTGGGCTCCTGACCGTTGCACACCTCCCAGTGTCATTTTTGTGGTTTGCAGCTAGTAGTCTCGGTCCAGTTGCATAGTCACAAAAATGATCATTGGTAGGTGTGAGTGCAGCAGGAACAAGGCTGAAAGGATGCTCCATCGCCTCTCCCTCCTTTTCCTCCTCTTCCTCTTTCCTCTAAGCGTGGCAGCTGTGACATCTGTGTTCTCCATCTCTTTTAGACACCTCACTTTCATCTTACAGCTAGCTCAGAATGAAATTGAATATTGCATTTAAAAAACTAGCATGTTTTTTTTTGTGTTGAACGACTTTATGGCCAATCCATTTTAATCCTGCGTTTTGCTTGGTCAATTTTCTTCCAGGAAAGTGAATAAGTGCTACCGAGGCCGATCCTGCCCAATCATTGTGCACTGCAGGTAAACAACTGCAACACCAATCTGAAGCTCAAGGGGGCGCACAAGAACCCTCATGTCATGGTTAAGGTCGTATCTCTTACATAAAATGTGTTCTGTCCAGGTTAAAATGGCCCATGTATTTTTTTACTAACATGAAATATTATTATTTGTATTATTATTGTAATACTACTTGTATACTAATAATAAGTTGTAACATCAGAGTACATTTGTTTCTTTTCTGTAGCTTCTATATGTATGTTGATGGAAAACTACAATAAATGAAAATAGTAAGGTTTTTTTTTTGTAAATTTGAACCAAATGGTGGCTGTAGTGGCAATCCAATTCCCTCGACCCTCCTTTATACATGTTCACACACACATTTGGAGCATCCCTAACCATACCAAAGTGCCTTTGTGACTTCATTTTCATCAATATTGTTCAGCATAGAGATGATTTAAGCTAGACACATTATATTACTATAAATTCTAAGTGATGGTTTATTCAGTCAGACCTAATATTGCTGAACAAAACAAAATAAGGTTAAGAGCTGTGTTGTAATCATTTATTTTGTGATTCATTGCAGTGACGGGACTGGAAGGACTGGCACTTACATTCTCATTGACATGGTCCTGAACCGCATGGCGAAAGGTATGCAGGCAGTATAACTCGTACTCTAAACAGTGCCATTTCCCTTCTTATACTTCAGCGAGGCTTACTAGGTGTCACTGTGTTTGTAGGTGTTAAAGAGATTGATATTGCTGCAACACTGGAGCACATTCGTGACCAGAGGCCCAGTATGGTGCGCACCAAGGTACACAAGTCACTGGAGTCTTGTTGCAAGTTTATATTGTATATGGATGTGTAGGATGTGTATAAGCTTTGCCTTGCCAACCAGGCGACCTGTGTGTACATGTACAGATGTACAATATGTTGTTTTTCTGTCTCTATAGGACCAGTTTGAATTTGCTCTCACAGCTGTTGCAGAGGAAGTGAATGCCATCCTGAAAGCCCTCCCACAGTGAGCCATTCTGCAGTGTGGCACTCTGTTCGTATGCATCCTGCCTTCTCCTCACACACGCACACTCACACAATCCATTACACAGATTGAAGCAAGCTTAAGAAATTTTAGAATACATTTCTAATCATGGCCTTATTCATTTAAAAAGCAGGGAAGGCCCCATGAAATTTTCGCCACTGTGTATGCATTATGATGGTCAGAGATTTATGTGTGCGTCAGTCATAGATCAGTAAAAGGTCAGCTGAACCATTACATAAGCTTCTGTTACTGATACAAACGGACCTAACATCAGCATGGCAAATTTGAGCATATCTGGGGGGTTTTCCATGCCAATGGATGTTGCCAATAAATACAATATCACTCCATCACGAGAACATATTCAGTGTTCTTTTCAGGCAAACATGGTGATTATATGTATGTACAGTAGTAAAACCTGAACACAGGAACACTCCTTTTGGAGTGTAATTTACTGCCTGGTTAGTGTCTCACAGCGCAAACGTGTAATGCTCATCACGCTACGTGCTCGCTTTTCCTTGTGTTCTTTATGACATGTGGATACCTTCTGTCATGTGTGATTATTGTAAATAATTCATTGATAAGTCTATTTGTTTATTCCTGTAGCAAATGTGTGGAAAAAGTATATAAAAACAGAAATATATGACTATAATTTTTACATTGTTCTGAATTAAATGTGGTGTGGTGCAGCAGCATGGTGTGAGGTATTTATGTTGTCCTGTCTTTTTTTGTCTGTCTTTTATAGCAGTGAAGTCCATCATACGGTACGTTGCCATACTGGCTGCTTCAGGACTAACACGGCTGACCGTGACTGAGAATGCGAGAATGAGAAACTAATTCATACCACAACACTCCTGATTTCTCAAATCTGATTAGTCAGAAGGTGTTGATTAATAATCTACAACAGTAGCTCTGACAACAGTGCTGGCTTTAAGGTTCCTATTAATGCACTCGTTATAACGTTATCATTTCTATAGTAACAACTTATTCACAGGAGCTTATATGGTGGGTGCTACACATAATACAACAATAATAAAAAGCAGATTTAAAAAATGTGTTGCTATTTAACAAAGATGTATAATCATTCAAAGAGTGAAGCTTATTTAACATTTATAGGAGTCTCGGTGTCTGGGCTTGGTAACCGCCAGTAAATTTTCCACCATGCCAGCTTTCCAATTTCTTGCTAATAAGAAGAGATGAAGATTTTGTCTTATTCATTTCAAGAGATATGAAAAAGAAAAGGCAGGCAAGAAAAGCAGTAAATTGCTGTAACAGGAACTGACTGATTACATGTAACCACAAATGGATCACAGCTCAAAGTGTCATTCATTAATACATTAAAAACTGCAATTGCTGGCAATTGATGTGGTGTAAGAGGAATAAAACACCTTTGGGGTGACACTGGTATTACACCACTCGGTCACTGATTATTTTCCTTCAACAGAACACCTCCAGCATCTTTTATTTCTTATGTATTTAAGCAGCAATGGTTTGTAGTGTTATTTTTGTCTGAACGCCCAGTAGTGATTGTCCAGGGCACATGTGTACTTTACGCCAGTTCTGTTCAGTTAAGGTCCCAAAGGCTTTTGGGATTCATTAACAGGTAAGCGTGAACTAGTGGCAAGCTTCCATGAGTCAGGATGTGTTTCCAAACATAAAAACATAAAAGCTGATCAAACAAATATTTTGTCTTTATCTTTCAGATGATTTTGAATCTTGTGCTCTACAAGCCCCATACATTCACTGCATCCATAACACAGAACATGACTCAAAATGCTGCCAAGTAACTTTCTCCATAAGACATGATAACATTCCACAAATGAGCTTTGACAAGCTTTATGAACATCAGCATATTGTTAAATAAATTTCCAGTCTTCCATCTAGAGATGTGGACACACACACTCACAAATTTTCTCTCTCTCTCACACACACACACACACACACACACACACACACACACACACACACACACACACACACACACA
>JAQQZR010000035.1:18283867-18300014 GCA_030068235.1 Notoglanidium macrostoma | reverse complement strand
AAGCACACGTCCAAATCAACAAAGGAATGGCTCAACCAAAAGGTGGTCAATGTTTTTCAATGGCCTAGCCAGAGCCCTATACCTGAATCCAGCTAAAAATCTATGGGGACACCTGAGGCAGGCTATGCACAGGAAATGGCCTCCCAATTCGTCTAGGATGTTTTTGGAAGAAAAAGTGGGAGAATATTGCTAAGTCAAGACGTGCCATGCTGATAGACTCTTACCCAAAAACACTGTAATAAAATCAAAAGGTGCTTGAACAAAGTATTAGTTAAGGGGTGTGCACAAGGTTTTTTTTTTTCCTCTTTTACCATAAAATGTTTGAGTGTTTTTCATTTCATTTTTGAACATTGTCATTTCATATTGAGGGTGGAAAAAGTTTTTTTTTCTTTTTCATAAAAACCTGCCATTTTAACAGGGGGTGTAAACTTTTTATATCCACTGTATCATAGCTTGACCAGGTACTGTTGGTCATATGTAAAAAGGAAAAAAAACATGAAACATTAAACTGCTTGGGATTAACATCTGTATTTTACATCAACATATATAACTTTTCCATAATTATTAACAACAATGTGAAATAATTTTTTGAATGCTCACTATATAGACTACTAGATTTGATTAAAATATATTTGAGCCATTATGTTAAAATTTATCTTTCCACTTCAAAGGTGCATTTTAAATTTGTATATATGTGAGGACCATCGGTAGGAGTTTTGGGCCTCTTACATGTTAATTTACTAAATTGGGCAATTTTTGTTTCCTAAACGTTTCCCTTCGTCCACATGTCACGGCCCAGAAATAAAGCCTAGAAATGTAGCTTCATTGTTTTTTTAATTAATACTTTATTTTAAATCAGTTAATGACAAATAACAAGAATCTGAGAGTTGTTTGACCAAAAGAATTCTTTAATTAGTGCATACTTTGCATTGTAGTTAACAAAAAACATTGTGCAAACTTTGCATTGTAGTTAACAAAAAATATTGGTCACCATTTGTTTCTTTAATATTCTTCTCCTTCTTCATCTTCATCTCCCACACTGTCAGTGCCCACCTCTTCATAATCCTTCTCTAGAGCGGCCATGTCCTCTCTGGCCTCCGAGAACTCCCCCTCCTCCATGCCCTCTCCCACATACCAGTGCACAAAGGCTCTTTTGGCATACATCAGGTCAAACTTGTGGTCTAGACGGGCCCAGGCCTCAGCAATGGCTGTGGTATTACTCAGCATGCACACTGCTCTCTGCACCTTAGCCAGGTCTCCTCCAGGAACGACAGTCGGGGGCTGATAGTTAATGCCCACCTTGAAGCCAGTTGGACACCAGTCCACAAACTGGATGGTGCGTTTGGTTTTGATTGCAGCAATGGCAGAGTTAACATCTTTGGGCACCACATCTCCACGGTAGAGGAGGCAACACGCCATGTATTTACCATGGCGTGGATCACACTTTACCATCTGGTTAGAAGGCTCAAAGCAAGCATTGGTGATGTCAGCAACAGAAAGCTGCTCATGGTATGCCTTTTCAGCAGAAATCACAGGAGCATAGGTGGCCAGAGGGAAGTGGATGCGAGGGTAAGGCACCAAATTTGTCTGGAACTCTGTTAGATCCACATTCAGAGCACCATCAAATCTGAGAGAAGCAGTAATGGAGGAGACTATTTGGCCTATGAGCCTGTTAAGATTAGTATAAGTGGGGCGCTCAATATCTAGATTTTTGCGACAGATATCATAAATGGCTTCATTGTCCACCATGAAGGCACAGTCTGAGTGCTCCAGGGTGGTGTGGGTGGTCAGGATGGAGTTGTAGGGCTCCACCACTGCAGTGGAAACCTGGGGAGCTGGGTAGATGGCAAACTCGAGCTTGGACTTCTTGCCATAGTCAACAGAGAGGCGCTCCATCAAAAGGGAGGTGAAACCAGAACCAGTACCTCCACCAAAGCTGTGGAAAATGAGAAATCCCTGAAGACCAGTGCACTGGTCAGCCTGTAGGGGAGAGAGAAAATTATGGTTTGTTTTCTATACAATGGTTGGTTAATCTGCTTATAATTGTCTGATATTGTAATATGTTAACACTAATTTTATATTATCTTTTCATTTCTAGGGAATTTGGCATCAAAATTAGGCCTGTGATGAAAGTACAACATTATTCTAAAATGGGAAAACCTAACCAGTTTACGAGTCCGGTCCAACACTAGGTCAATGATCTCCTTTCCAATAGTGTAGTGTCCACGAGCATAATTATTGGCAGCGTCCTCTTTGCCAGTGATGAGTTGCTCAGGATGGAAGAGTTGGCGGTATGTGCCAGTTCGTACTTCATCTGTGCAAAAGAATTACACGTAAAAATAATCAACTAATTGAACTACAAGAATACTCAGTTACCTTTTATATGCAAAATAAGTGTCATATTACCAATCACAGTGGGTTCCAGATCTACAAAAATGGCACGTGGAACATGTTTGCCTGCCCCCGTCTCACTGAAGAAAGTGTTGAAGGAATCATCTCCTCCTCCAAATGTCTTGTCACTGGGCATCTGTCCATCTGGTTGGATCCCATGTTCCAGACAGTAAAGTTCCCAGCATGCATTTCCCATCTGGGCCCCAGCTTGACCAACATGCATTGAGATACACTCACGCTACAAGAATACATCAGAACACAATGTAACTTTTAAGACAAATCTGTATTTAATAACTATGTTTTCATATAGCAGTGTTATAAATTAATGTAAAACATATTCTTTTCTTATTTGGTCTATAGGGACAAATTTTCCCCATAAAATAGTGCCATATCAGACACCCATGAGTTTCTTAATTATCCTAACTAGTTAACTAGTTAACTAATAAAAGCAGTGATTCAATGTTGACATCAATACCTGGGGCAAATTCTCAAATTACTACTTAACTCAAATCCACTATCAAATACATTCACAGTCCTGTTGTTACCTCTCATCTATTGTTCAGTCTGGAATATTTGTGTATTTTTGCAATACTGTCTATACCTTGCAATGTCATAACAATTTCATCACTACTTAAGTCATATGAAAGGATAAAAAAGTTCATTTGTATGGCATTACAAAAAAAATGCAACCACATTTTCCTCACTGGTTCAAAGTCATATGAACTTCTCATAAAATCAGGTTGAATTTTTTGCCTGTGTATGTCATACTCAAACTAGTTTATAGGAACTGTGTGTTAGACAGGAAATGGCCCAGTTCCTTAGTGGGTAGCCCTCACTCCACCCCTTTCCCTGTCCCACTGAGCTGCACACTCTCCTTTGTGTAACAAGCAGAGCTATCTCGTCCAGGCCGCTTTAGCAGAACAGACATGTCCATTATTCTCCAATGCTTCAGTCTCTTCAGTCTTTGTCAATTATGATCTCATCTACTGCCATTAAATCTCTATATCATAGTGGCACATGAATACATTCATTCTCTTATAAATGAAGGCATTGCTGTCAAACAAGTTCTCTTTGTTGCTGGATTATTAGGGAAGAAATTTATAGATATTTTGGGATTGCAGAACTTGAATCACTGAATGTTGGTCATCTAGACATTGAGGACTGAGTGCTAAGAATTCCTTCCCAAATCTGTAGCAGTGTCTGGGATTTGGCTTTGAAGGCCTCAGCAACATCCTTTTTATTAGGAGACGCATGCTTTCTGTGCTCTTGACTGGAACTCTGTCTAAACCTTTTCTAGGCTAAACCTTTAGGCAGTACTGGTCTTTAATCTGCAAATATCTAATGGACTACACATTGAAAGTATACAGAATGTCAAAATATAATTTACAGTTAAGCCTATGCAACATTCTCTGTCTCTTATTAAACACAACCCTGTAAAAGTGTAGATATTAATGCTGCATTTAAAAAAAAAATGTAGATTAATAAAAAGAATGCTAATCAGAACTGATCTGCGTCAGCACTCACCATCTTGACAGATTTTCCTTCAGGCCGACTTGAGGGTTCGGAAAAAGAAGGCAGATGTGAAGGAAAGAGAGAGAGAGGTGGGGTTTTTATAGAGAGGGAGGAGGAAAGGAGGCAGGAAGCAAGATCGCCTGTTGGTCCTACAGAGACTTTTATGCAACAAAAGGCTGTCCTTTGTATAGAGGAAGAATTTTTCTTCCTCTGGGAGGTACTAGGAGTATGAATAAAACATCTGCACATTTTACTGCATGTACAACTTACAATACATTTTAAATTTGTTTGTGCTGTAGAGAGAGAGAGAGAGAGAAAACTGTTTATTTAGAGGACATGACTTTTATGCATGGATTGTATTTAGTAGTATTTCTTTAGAGGTTGTCCTCTGTTTAGTAATTTAGTATGTACAGAGGTTCAAACTGTGTATAATTCTAAAGTTGGCACACACTCTGAGCATTTTGAGTGTGAATAAATAAGACAGAAAATAGTTTGCATCATGCCTTATTCACTGTTTACACTACTTTGTGTAGAAAGGAAAAACCTCAATATAAATGCTGTATTTATTTGAAACAAAAAGACAACTGTCCTCTGTTAAAAAGTAATGGATGATACCGAGTTTCATTTTTGTGGTACGGAGTACATGGCACAAACATTATTGATTTTCCTTCAATAACAAGCACCAACCCTTACAGATAGCTGTTCCGAGGGAGAAACCACAGCAGTGGACAATTTGTAAAGTGTGGGTGCTTTTCAAAATGTGTGACTTTTTGTTCCACAGGAATGTGTGACAGAAGCTATTCCTGTGAATCCCGAGTTCTCACATATCCAGAAAATTCTCCAATACAGGAGGGTATGGTGTGGGCATTAGATTATACTGAAATTTAATGTCTAGTCATGATATTAAAATGAAATGCTCAGTGTTCAGTAGCCAGCTGTTCAACTGGTGAACTACTGCTTATTTTTAAACATAAAGAACAAACTTTAGGGATAGTAAATCAATATGTCTTGCAAAATGTATTTATGCACTGAAATAAGGGACGCTGTGTTAAGTGTTCTGCACTTTAAATTAATTTATGTATATAGTATGTGGCTAAAACCCAAAGTGTATATTTACTTAAAGAATAATAAAAAATAAAAAAAATGAAATGCTTCTATTCATTACTGGATGTAATGGCACAGTTGTTGCGAGAATGTTTTATTACCAATTGGATCCTTGCATATGCACAAATTAACTTATGCGGCTGCTGTGGTTCTGTATATGAGTTTCCTTTGCTTGTTTTTATTATACATGTTAATTTGAAATGAGCAGTGTTATAATATCATTATACTACATGCCGTAACTTTCATATTTGGCCAGCTGTGTCGTTTAGCTACCCTTTTAGCATTAGCAGTTGAAGGTGGCTCGCAAAAATCAAACATATTTTTATATTATTACAAAATGGTGCTTAGTTGCCGAGTATTTATTGTTTAAAAAAAACAACTTAAACCTTAGAAACAACCACAGTGTTCATGTGACAGATATCATAGATGGCTTCATTGTTCCTTATCCACCACTTCAGTGGGAATCTTGGGAGCTGGATCAATAGTGAACTGGAGCTTGGATTTCCTCCTGTAGCCAAGAGAGATTTTGAATGAAGCTGCCTCTTCCAGTGTAACATTGAAGGGCTTATCTCCTACTCATCAGTGACCATCTGCCCAACTGTTTGGATCCCATGTTCCAGACAGCAAATCTTTCAGCATACATTGGCAATCTGTGGCCCAGCATGGCAACATTAACAGAAATTGATTCACACTGCAAAGGGTAATAAAGCATTCCGAGCATCTTTTTTTTAATAAACTATAAGACAATTTGGCATACAAAAGCAATAAGCACATCACATGTCCTAAAAATGTGTTCCTTAAAATAAAACATGTTTTAATTAGTCGCCTCTGTGAAATACTTCTGTGTACTGATGGTTTCCCAGTCTTCCCATGTTTTCCTGCCTCATGTCCAGTATTCCAAAGACAGGCTCTGGATTCTCCATGACCCTGATTAGGATAAAGCGCTTTCTGAAAATGCGTGAATGAATCTCAGGTATTATGGGTTTTTTCACATTTTCCTTTGTTCTTTCCTACATTGAGATGTCCTTGTAGTCAGTCTGCTGACATTAAGATGTTAAGACCCAACTTCCTATAAGTGAAAATATCATCTTTTGCTACAAGATAAATGAAATGAAAGCAAATAACAAAATTAGCACCTTCTATGTGTAGATGTGTGGTTTTCTTATTATTAGGAAGTGTGAATCTGAACAGACTAACACTGTATTAGTCTGTCTACCCATCAGAAATACATTGTTCTGGTAGTTTTAAAATGTTTATAAATGTACCCTGGAGAATAGAAACTGCATTAAGTTAAGAAACACTGAACCATCAGTTTCATTAGAATTGATATTTGGTTCTGAAGCTCAGAAAGTCCTAATTTACTATGTATTCATAGAGGAACCACAGCCATGAATACAATATACAGTCTTTCAGTACAGTCTAGTTTAGTACCATGTTTAGATTGCCTTGTACTGGAGGCTTTTGAAGACTCTGGTGAGATCATTTAAGACTCTTGCAAGAACCTATATATTTAAATACTCACAAAATAAATTAAATTATAATATTTATTTTTAAATTATTTAAAAAAAGAGAAAAAGTGTGTTTTTACCACACATTTTGACATCTGACTGGGCTGAAAGCAGTCATTTTCCTTCAGGGTTTGGGAAGGTTTTTTGTTGTTGTTGTTGTTGTTGTTGTTGTTGTTGTTTTTAAAGCAGTAGAGAGAGAGAAGTGGCTTTAATGAACTTTAATGAAGAAAAGGGAAGAGATTGAAGAGACTGTTTGCCTTACAAGCCTAAAATAGGTTTTATTCTTTTATACAGTTTACTTAATGTTTTCACAGACACATAAGTTATTGCAGTGGTTGAAAATTAAACCAGAAATCTGCAGTGACTCACTGAAAAGATATACATATTTGCTCCAGGTGTGCCTTATTCATCATATGCCAGCTGTTTGATATTTAACTCTTGCCTTCCCCCCCCAAAAAAATGAAAAGAGCATACATTTTCGAGCATGTACATATCCAATATCATAAAGAAACTTGGGAAAATGATTCACATTGTGCTTGCTTCATAAAGAAAATAAAACAATGTTTTAAAAAGTAATTCTTTGCTTTTGCAGTGCTCTTCTCATATAAAATTCATCCATTAACACACTATTCAAGTTTGAGTTATGACAGATATTTAAGCTTGTCTTACCAGGCCAAATACTCCTCATAGAGTAGATACTGTTACAAAGCAGCTTTAGATAAATCTGAATCCTGACACCGAATGAGCAAGAGTGACACCACCAAAAACTCCCTGAGATGCCTGAAACTACATGAAACTCTGAGAAAAGCCCAGGTGTAGTCACAGATGAAATTACAGAGATAGGATTTAAACAGAAGCTCTTGAATCATTCAAGGATAAGAGTTAAGAAACCACCCAATTTATATTCCTTTTTTGTTATTGCGGTTGATGTTTTTTAGGTTACATTTACGGTCCATATTCATGTTGTACACTTTATTTAGAACTCATAAAGGGAAAGGTCGTTCTTGGGGAAGCCTTATAAGATTTATGCAGAGCCCTTTCAGAAGCTAACCCCTGAAGAGCCATTTCTCTCATAGTGTATTCATAGATCAAGGCTAATAATTTGTCATATGTGTGATTCATAGGAAGACCTGTGGATTTGAAGCCCATAAAGGTCATAGGAATAAATATTTAAATATTTATCTTGATATGATTTCGTTGCTCCTCGTTGTAAAAGTGACAATGACAATAAAGATTTATCTTATCTTATCTTAAATATCAGTTAGTGGACAACATGAAATGCAAATGATCTGAATAATAGCTCAAATTAGCATTTCAATTCACTACATGTAGTTGTAATCATTACTGAAATTACTGAAAGTGTGAATAAATGCATAGAAATATTGTTAAATAGTATTAAGCATTACAGGAAAATGGAGGTGCTGTTTGCCATATGCTGCCATCTAGAGGTTTTAGATTGTGTCTCAGGTCTGTTTTTGTGGCATTCTGAGCTGTAAGTCTTCTCTAGCAGTAGAGGGCATCAAAACACTGTAATATCATTGATAATGAATTCTCAACCTTCACGAGATGTGTGAAAATAAATTTCCTGGACGCTGATGATGTACTTTTTAATTTCCTTTTTATTTAAAAAAAAAAAATTTTTATTTCTTTTTAATTATTCACTGTTATTATTATTATTTTTTTATCTATTCTCAATACTGCTAGCTATAAGATGCCATTTTTAGGGGCCTTAAACCGGAGGCGTGCAGGACTCTGTTGCTTCTGTAAGGATTTGTAGGGCCTGTTTAGAGCCTTGATGCCAGCTTTGTACACTATTGTCATTATCTTAAGCAGTTTCATGAGGTAGTCACCTGGCATGCTTTTTAATTAACAAGTCAGCCTGGTCAAAAGTGCATTAGTGGAATTTCTTGCATTTTTAATGTGTTTGAGATCACCAAAGAGTAAATAATAAAAATACAGTGAATAGCCCTTTTCAACAACTGTATTAATCCATATGATGTCAGGAACTGCTCAACTAAGTAAACAGAAATGAATATCCATCATTACTTTAATACATGATATTAAAAAGATATTAAAAAAGTGAATTTAATAATTTGTGAATTAGAAAAGTGATAACAGTAAAGGATGTAGGCTTCCTTTATATTGAGTTAATCTGAGTGTTTATTCAGTACCATTCATATATAATGCTTATACTGAATGAGTATAAACATATATTTGGTCGACATGAGCCCTTGATAATATTCTCAAGTTATGACAGATGATCTGATAAATGTCACTAATGTTGTAATTAGTGAACTGCTATTTAATTAAGCCTAGTTAAGAAAACATTCTATAGTAGTGCTGATTAAAATGCTGCAAATAAATATTTTTTGTATATAATATTTTTTTTAAAATGTATTGAATAATCAAGAATTATTTTGTTATTCAATTAACAAAAAAAAATAAATCAGTATTTGCAGCCCCCAATAAAAACGATATACTACATGTACATGTGCACACAACAATTTATGAGTCTCACATCAACACTGTGGTCTTGAGTGAAACCATAGCTAATCTTACAGTCACCAATTCATTATCATGGTCTCTGGTGAAAAAATGGGTGGAAATTTCACCATTATTTTGTCTTTTAATCAGAAAAGGTGAACAACATCATAGTACAGTGCAAGTTCTGCCTTCCAGCTGTGAAAATGCTGTCATCATCCACATATTTGGTATTGAGGTCAAGCAAAAGTAAGGAAAGTAATCAGTTACATTACTTTAATTTTATGGTAATTAGATTCAGTTGCTGACTACATTTTTAGCAGGTAATTAATAATTGTATCAGAATGCATTTTTAAAGTACCCCTCCCAACCCGGCTCTTCACTGATGTATTCATGGAGGTAAAACACTTCAGCTACCTGTTCATTTCTCAAGAAAAGTTGATATTTCCAGTAAATCACGATACCCACAATATTCAGTTGGCTGACGATACGAATGGTCATATTGCGATAATGATAACTTATCAATCTATCACTCAGCCCTAGCATTAGCCTATGTCTGTTTACTGTTGTTCATGTTAGTTCTTCCTAGATCTGTATCTATCTAAAGATACTTGTTTAGCTATTATTTAAACTGCCATACATTAATAAATATTCTTTGAATTTTACTGGTTAGTTAGAGAAGTTAATGTGCCCTGTGATCATCGTTTGTGAGTCAGAGATGGAGAGGCCAACTATGATTCTTATACAAAGAATAATTCATGTGTAATTAAATATATAACAAAGTGATACATCTGATCGAAGTATTATAAGAACATACGGTATAATGGGCATCCATATCGCTGGATCTTAGGATCATCATGCACCAGGTTGCTATTTGTTAATTGTCTCTTTTTTTCAGTGTCAACTGAAAACAAATAAAAACAAACAAAATGATGCATTTCTGCAAGAAAATGCGAAGTGTGATTGCAAAAGATGAGTGCTGCTCATGACAGACGGGTGTGTGTGTGTGTGTGTGTGTGTGTGTGTGTGTGTGAGTGTGTGTGTGTGTGTGTGTGTGTGTGTTTGTCAAGTGAGACATCAGAGCCAGTAAATGATGGTTTGGGGTCAATATCTCTCACAAATTACAAAAGCATCCCACAAATGGACTGCACACCAACAGCAGGTGGCGCCAAAAAGGACATTTTAAAGGACACATCTAACATCTAGCTTTTAAATGTGTCGGGTTTCTCCAGATCAGGCAGAGAGCAGGGACATGGTGTTTCAGCATGAGCAGTCAACAGGTACGGGGCCCAACAATAAAATAATTCATAATTTACACATTTATTTATAAATATTAACACCTGCGATAGATTGGCGACCTGCCCAGGGTGTGCCTCGCCTCTCGCCCGAAGTCATCATATAGAGAAGGTACAATTCGTTTGTTTTCTGTTGAAATGTGAAGCATTTCTCAAGCTCACATTCGCACGCTCAACTACTACAACAAACTACAACCGGAAACGGGAATGCGCACGCATACAACGGAAGTTAAGAGACGCCATCTCGTGCAACTAGCCAATTGGCCCATTGGTTAAATGGTGAAGGATAGGGTAGAGTAGGATAATGGATGGAAGATTTTACAAAATGAAAGAAGTACAGGATAAATATCTTTATATTATTATCTAGTAATTAATTCACACTGGCTCGGTATGCTCAGGCGAATTTTCTTTTTTTCAGCCAATTTTTTTCAGTATGTTTTAAGCCATATGCACAACTTAGCCAGTGTATATTTGCTGAGTTACTTATACTTTTTTTTTTATATTATTCAGACCCAGTAAACAGACCTGTAGCTGTAAAATCACCTTAAAAGGCCATCAAGGTGTATGTGGATAATGCTGGCACTAAAATAGTAAAATAAATTTTAGTGCCAATAATAGTTAAATAGTAAAATAAAAATTTGTATATTATTCTCATCAGATTGACATTTTGTAATACAAATGCAATGTATTGTAATAAAACCATTACCTGCCAAAATCACCTGTCCCCTAAGTTAGCTTTATCAAAAAATTAAGGCAAGAGTTTAATATACATCCCATATTTTAGGCACTTTAGGTAATCCAATCCAATTGAGCTTTTCTGAATTTTCCATCAGAGACTTGTCATGAGCTGGACAAAAAACTGGTCAGTCGGTTCTGTGTTAATTTTTTAAACTGAGTAAATTTTTCCGTGCTATTCCACTTTATTAAAATGAACATTTCTTGTGTGTTGCAGCATACATCATGTTGCACTTTACTCATCAGTCTTTTAATGGAAGTCAATGATCGTTTACATTCTACCTTCCTTGAGCAAGTAAATAGTCCAAGCCTGTAATCCAACACAGAGTCCAGGAAAGTTCTCTAATGGATACAGCCAGTATAAATCACATCCAGATTAATTAAAGACAGGGTAATCTTTCCTTTCCTTTGTGCCATCTTTCTTCATGTAGAGAACAGCAAAGGTGAGGCCAGAGAGACAGCCAGACATGGTGAGAGAGAGAGACAGGGACACGTAATGAAAGATGAAGTGGGAAAGATACTAAAGGATAGAGTTGGGAAGGAGGATTCAATTCTGCCTCTAGTGTTTACACTCAAGTTGTGTGTCTGTATGTGATCTGTATAGTGATGGGTGTTGTTTTTAGGCTGGATCAACCACCACTTATTGACTGATCAGTGTCCTGAGCACTACTGAAAAACTCATAGATGATAAGATATAAATACACACATAGACACACACATATATATAATTTATAACTTATAACACACCTGCATATTTGTTAATTAGGAAAACAATATGTACTATGTGTGATCCTTATGTTCTATCACTGTTCATGTCTCTTTCCCACATGTTAAAGATGTCATCTATATGCTCTTCTGTTAGAGAATGAGCACTGGCTGAAGCCCGTCCTCTTCTTGAGAAAGCTGTAAGAAGATGGGGTTGCGGTGAGAAAGGTGACAGGGCAAGTGACAGCGATGATAGCATTGGGGTACTCAGAGGTGATGCAGATGGGAGATGGAGACTAAATATCTCTTGTGTTAACCCTTTTGGCCTAATGGAATTCTCATTGTGAGTTGTCTATAGAGGCAGATCATGTTAAAGATGGTCCACCGGTGTACCAGGTGTCTGTTGCAGCCAGACTATATCTGGACCTCTGGGTTTTTCCCCTTAGACCGGTGAGCAGCTCGATAACTGCTAAGTAGCAGTCCAAGAAGTGATCCTGAAAGCTAGAGCCTATAGTATGCAGGCTATCCTTTTCGTGTGTGTGTGTTTTTTTTTTTATACTTTTAAGTGTTATCCTTTTTGTGGGGACTGCTGTATAGTGGAAAATCGCCATCTATCGTGAAAGTGTATATGACAGCCATTTTGCCTGACCACAACACAGAGGATGACATCTAGTTTGGAGCTTGTTCACCAAAGACCCCAGTGTGTGATCTCCCCATTATGTTGGAGTCCCTTAAAACCTCTGCATATGTATACATACAGGTAAAATGGGTATTGTAGAATACACTTTTTCCTTGTGAAAAGCTCATCAAAAAGGGTAGAAGAACTGCATGCCTTGGTGTTAAGTTCACCCTGCTTGTTCTTTTGATTCTTGGACAGTTGTTTCTTGGACAGTGCAGAATTATATCTAAACACTTCTGCTACAGTCATAAACACCCTGGTGTTCAAAAAGAAGATCTTTACAACACTCTCAATAGTATCTATACATGAACGTATAAATACATACATGAACGGAAAAGAGTAATGATTTATAATCACACTATCCGGTGTCACCCAGAAGAGGAAGGGTTCCGTTTGAGCCTGGTTCCTCTCGAGGTTTCTTTCTCTTGCCATCTAAGGGCGTTTTTCTTTACCACCATTGTCTCTGGCAGACAAAAGACTGACAAAAATAAACTGTGTTCTCATATCTTCTAGTATAAGTTTTCTTTTAGCATATTTTGCAGTTCTGTATGAACCTTTGAGCCTGTGATGTCTGAATTCTGTGTAGGGCAACAAAACATTTTTCTCTGATGCATCTTCGCTTCTTTTGTCCATGCTGCCAGAAGAATAAAGCCATGCTTGTCTTCCATATATGAAAAACATAAACGGGGGCTTAAATTTAGAAAATAGAACATGTTTACCATGGCTGTGCTAATGATGTGGTCCACAGCATCGGTCTGTTATAAATAGCAACGGTCCGTTATGCAGAAATAGCAGACTGTAGAACGCCGGAAATGACAAATCAGAATCAAGTATTCAACAAAGCCATGTAATAAGTAAGGGATAATGTACAGTGAGCCAGTCATTATCCTGCTTATTACATAGCTATTTACTAAGGAAATCAGTAATTTGACAAAATATTTATTTAAAAATAATTTTTAAATGATGTGGTTCATAGTAACAGTCTGTTATACAGAAATAACAGACAATAGAATACCTTATAATGCCATATAGATTATTCAAATGAGCCCTGTGATATTTATCCATACACTTTTTATACCGCTTATCTATTGTGGGTTGTGGGGAAGCTGGAACCAATTCCAGCAAGAGGCGGGGTACACCCTGGACAGTCTATTACAAGGCTAAGACAGAGACAGACAGCCATTCACACTCACATACACACCTATGGGCAATTTAGAGTAGCCAGATAGCCATGGTCTGTGGAAGGAGACCGGAGCACCTGAAGGAAACTTACACAGGCACAGACTCCACACAGACAGGCCTCTAGTCAACTAGCAGCTTCAAACACAGAACCTGCTTACTGTGAGGTGACAGTTCTAGCCACTGCACCACTGTACAGCTCTGATTAAATATAAGAAGGGACTTTATTTATCCAACAGGGGATGAAGTCATAATGAAGACTTGGGGAGTGTGAGAGAGAACGTGCATTTCTCTACCCCATGGAGGAAGCCAGTAGCTGATACCAATGGTCTCTGAACTCTGCTGTGCATTACTGAATATCGCCTAAAGACATGAGGTCAAAGTTTAAGGTAACTACTGGAGGTGTGACTGAGGCAACATGTTTTCTTTATTTCGATTACTGGACACTGACTTTGAGTAATGATCCTGAAAATAAAAATATTTTATATGACTACTTCATCATAAATAGCTCCTGGTTACTCACCAACACTTCAAGTCCTCTAGTCAGATTGTAAAGTATGACTTGCCATGGTAAATAAACAGCTTGCTCCCTTCTTCACCAAACAATTCACGTTGTGGATTAGTGTCCAACTGGCTTTCGCAACTACCTGCTTTCTCCTGTTGCTCCTGTTGTATGTTTCACATCACTCCTGAAATTATAAATTCAGTCAAAACGTCCTGACCTAATATTGGCTTGTCACATTTAATATTGTGTCCAAAGAAAGATTCATGAGGTATGTATGTGCAGCTCTACTTAATCAGGTTGAAAGTTGGGTGATTGTGCTAGAATTATATTATTGATTTGAAGGTATTAAACTTCCCTAATTAGGCCAAGGCCTCACCCTGCTGTAGCCTGTAGACTGGAAGCAATCACTCAAAATTGGGTTGGACTGCAGATTTAGAGCTGCAAAGGTCAACAGGATCAAAGTGATGTCGTACCTCACACTATGTCCTAATCAATTGCGCTAGCAACCTCAAATCTGCACACAGGAAGAGGCCATAAACCCCACCACACACACACACACACACACACACACACACACACACACACAGTGCAATGAATTACTCTTTGATTAAGATTTTCACCAGTCATGCCCTCTCTAGCAGCAGCCTCGTCCCGTATGCGCCTGCCATCCATCATGTTTATTATGGTTTATTTAATGTACCTAATACACACCATTCTAGACCCTGCATCATTTGACCATGCACTATCAAATGAAAATATCACCCAATTTTTTTCATAAAACTCATCATAACATTCCTTAGATATGAAATGCACCACATGTTTCCCAACTCTGTATGTGTTTTATGCGCCTGTGGTTGAGTGGGTGGACGTGTGTATGAATTTTAATTCAGTGCTGTGTTAGTTTATTGTTTTTCCTTTAGTGCGATGAATCGAATGGAGTCCATAAACTATCCCTGCAGCATATTGATCTGGTGATGAATCAATTAGTGAGTTATTTAATTAGCCAGGCATTATGGGTCAGTGTTGAGTGCCTTTGATTGCGTGGAGTTGCCAGGTCCTCCTAAATCACCCATTTGGATATGGCGTAGTGGGAGAAATTCTCCCTCAGCAACAGTAACAGTGATGAAAATTGAAATGGATGGATATTGAAATCTCATCTCGCAAACTGTTAGGAGAGGCTGTCACTGCTTCAGAAATGGAGACGGGTTCTAAATCACTGGGAATGTGTAACCTTGAAATGTCAAGCAGGTGTATTGGTAGCTACTGGACATTGACTTTCGAATGTTAGATGATCGTGTGCACTAATCCATTTGATTGAAAATCAGACACAGAGTTGGCTGATACACTAAATTACAGGTTTTCATGTGCATGGCATCCTCCTTCCCTTTTTAAACACACTTGCTTATTTACTCTCTAATCCTTAACCGTAATGCATATTTGGACAGACGGCACACTGGAGCTGAAACGTGCCAGGTGCACTATACTTATTATGTAATCTAATTAAGCACATTCTTCATACTGCTATCAGATGGAGCCCTGGGGAGCAACTAAGGCACAAAGACTGTGACATGGCCACCAGATTGGCCATGGTGTTCAGCTGTTAGCTGATTACATTGATCTCATTGATTTGTTACAGCTTTCCAGTCATTCCATACCCAAAGGTGAGTACTTTATCTTTATATAAACACGTTGGGTGGAGAGCACTATATATTTCACTCGGTAATTAGATGAAAGTGTTCTAAGCATAAACATAAGTATTTTGAGGATAATCAATATTCATTCTTCTAATTAATTATCGCACAGGCTTTTGTGTTTCTATGAGCTGTAATATTTCTTCAGTGGTGCTTTCATTTAAAAGGTAAGTATGAATTGGCTAACTAGCGAAAAACATTTCAGATTTTTTTTTAGCCTTTTGTTTCTTTTTCTGGTGTTTTCCATGTGACTTTTTCTTTATTTGAGAAGGGTGAGTAATTACGGTGCATCCAGAAAGTATTCACAGCGCATGACTTTTTCCACATTTTGTTATGTTACAGCCTTATTCCAAAATGGATTA
>JAQQZR010000035.1:18273739-18283767 GCA_030068235.1 Notoglanidium macrostoma | reverse complement strand
TTTGGAATAAGGCTGTAACATAACAAAATGTGGAAAAAGTGATGCGCTGGGAATACTTTCCGGATGCACTGTACATTCGGTCCCTATAATATAAAGTTTCTACACTATCAGAAAAAATTACTAAACTGTACCTGTCCTTGTCATTCTCATCTTTTGTACCTTTTACATTGTAATATATTCATGTTCACATGTAGCATATATAAAAATGATTTAAGGCACAGTAATTGGACTTTAAGGACCACTCTTCTACCTGTAATTAGCTTTTAGAGTAATATTTTAAAGGTAAACTACATGCACCTTTCCAGGGAAATGGTATTATCCTTTTTTCTAAGAGGATAGTTCAGAAAATAGAACTCCTTTAGCAAGCTAAGAACTCTTAAATAACCATTTCTGTAAGGCATTAGGAGAGAAAGACAACGCAGTGTCTATTGTAAAGGGCTTGGTTTAAACGAGCACATTTGAAAATGTATATGCAAATAGTTTGTCTTTGCATAGCAAAACTACTAAATCTACAGTAACTGCATATTGCAGAGACGGGAAGAGGGGATATTTATGTCCAGTGAGTGAATAAGTACTTTGATAGGGTCTAATTGGTGGATCAAGACTTCATTAAAGCTGATTAAGAGCAGGAGCTGATGAGATTACATGGCATTGCAGAGAAACAGAGAGCGATGGTCCTAGCAGGGGGAATTAGCTGATGAATACAGGCAAGGTACTTGCAGTGGACAGAGGAGGAGCAATCCTGTGATTAATTTGTGGTTGTGGGTGGTGGAGTGTTTGTGTATTGTGTCACGTAGTTGTCAGAGAGTGAGTGAAATGTCTTCATCAATTTGTACCCATTATCATGTCAATAGGCAAAGAGGAGGAGTGGGGGGTGAGGCAGAATTGTGCACGACCCATCTGCATGCTCTTGCTCTTCACATGCTCAGCCAAAGGTGCTGTGCTTCCTCTCTCTCTCTCTCTCTCTCTCTCTCTCTCTCTCTCTCTCTCTCATCACTCATCATTCACACAAAGACATACGCAGAGTCCTTACCGTAAACCTCTTTAATTTCGCTGAAATAGTGTGCTGACAAGGCGCTCATGTTGATTAAATAAAAAAGCAGGTGGTGTCAGAACACGAGGACATCGCTATGCTACTTGTTTTATTCATTAGGATGGATGGGTGGAAATGTTGCACGATGAAACATGTCACCAAAAGCCATCAGTGCATTGACTACACTTGTGCCCTGCACTGCATGATGCAATGACGGATGATGAAAAAGGTTTCTCTCACTGAGGATATGACCTCCTGGAGTATGATGCAATTCAGAACTTCACAGTGACTAATTCAGAGGCTGCTGTAGAAACAAAACAGCAGAGTGATGTCCACAAAAAGTGTTCCTCAAGGGTTCTTTGGGCGTTTATGTGTGTTAGTTTTCTAAAAAGGCTCTACTTGGAACCTTCAATGAGCAGGAAAACCTTTCTGATACCCCTTTTCCACCAACAAGCAATGTGTTCAGTTCACCTGCACTAAATTTTGAACCATTTGGAGCAACTCGACCAAAAATAAATTGGTTCAGAACCTGAAAAGTTGGTTCCCAACTGTAACCCAAAGATGGCTTGTTTTTCCAGTGCAAACCGTGGTGATATCAATGTCATTAGTTTGAAGAGGAAGTGGAGTGCAGCAAGGGAGAGCTCAATGGAAAAGGATAAATTGGAATAGATATCTGCAATAACAACAAAAGCTTGCAGGTAATCGATGCGATCGGCCGTCTTGCTACTGCTGTTTACTTCCGTTGTACATTGTGCAATACCCTCCGTTGATGATGCATCCTTGAGTACAATGGTTCCACTCAAAACTGGTGGGCTGGGTTGCCAGCTGGCACCAAGGTTCAAGGAATCCTAAAGGGTCAAACAAAAGTGTTCAAGAACCCGTTTCCTGTTTGAGGAAAAGAAGTATGAGTGGTCTGGCATAGCACCCTCAAGGGGTCTCCTTTGGGGAAAACCCTTAAAGATTGTTAAAGAACCCTATAGCAAATTGGCTCCATGTAAACAGGAAGCAAAAAAAACAACAACATAGCGATCCAGAGACCTATTTCTTTTTTAACCTAGTTGTTGAAACAGGATTATGTCCCCATGTTTGTGTTCCAACCTTTTAAATGCATTTCAATGTCCCACAAAGGTTATTAATTAAATGCTTCTCACCTTAACACATTATAGATGTCTGTGTTAACTAGCACATCTTTGTGTCCTATCAATCCTTCAGCAGGTGGTTACCCCTTTGTAAAGTGCCGCCAGTTCAAGGGCAGGTTGAGTGTGACTGATCTGTGTGGCAGTGTATTGTGAGGGGCTGGAGAGTTGGTTCCAGCTGGATGTGTGTCTGTGGGAAATAGTGATAGCTACAGTGCTCTCCTCATCGTTACTGGCCCATTTTCAGGGTTGGCGAACAGGTGTCTTATCAGCACCCGCTGATGCATAGCAGGTTTTATCTAAAACCAGAGGTCAGATAAAGTTTGCCACAGAGAGGTTTGTGGCACATTTCAGGAGAATTACTGGCTAGTTTCCTGTAGCCTTGTAGATTTCCCACATATTTGCTAGAAATTTAAGAGACATTTCTTTTTGTTTCGGCTCCATGTGTTAACATGTTTATATCAGAAATGCAGATTTCTACCTCCTCAAAGTTGTATATTTATGCTTGATGTGACAGAAGATTGAAAACATTGTTAAACAAATTCATTTTCATATTTACATTTATTCATTTGGGATAAACAATGGAATTCAATAAAGGAATGCAGGCTTTGCTCAAGGCCACAGCATTGCCTCTCTGACAGTCTCATGAATTTCTGATCACTAGCTGTGAGCCTTACACACTATTATGCCTATGTATATTTGTTAACAGGATTGTTTATGTGATTTCAATTTAATTCCTTCTTCACACAGGTAATCAAACTCAGGATATAAAAATCAGGATAAAGTGTGTGATGAATATGAATAAATCAAGTGAATAGTTTTGTGAATTTCCTTTTGTCGGGTTGTCAGTTTTTCTGTTACAGAATACCGTTTAATTCTTTTAATTAATATCCTTAATTGTGTGTGAAATATATGTGATGTGATCCGTGTGTAAACAGCAATGTCCATTTAGAATGAATGATGACAGTCCAGCCTTTGATGCACGCCCATTGAGTTTGAGCAGCTCTTCAGCATGAACACAATGCTTAATGAGGCATTGTAGTCGTCTGACACAATCTTATGGCACTGCACCAGTGCAACAGTACCAGAAAGACTTGTATAAATACCATTTAAGCATCATTCAAAAATGATTTAAATATCAGTATTATTTAAACTTAGAACATTTTGTTAATTCTGTTGTCCCTGCCCAAACGCATCAAGAGCCTTTAACATAAAAAGAAGAGTTAAAGTTTACTTTGCCTGTATAGTATATTAATGAATGTAACTGAACGTAGATTAGTGATCAACACTAATGAAAGCCAGTGACTTTCAGCAAATGGTTAATTTATCTCTGAACTATGCCAGGTTGCCTTGAGGAAACAGCAGATTTTCATTTAACAAACCACCAGATGTGCTCCCTAATAGTGCTGTGGGATTTTAATTAGTTCAATTGCACTATGCCCTGTCTTTAGCCCACTCTAAGGAATTCAGAGGTTAAGCAGTCTAACAAATGGCCTTTCCATTGAATACAGGCTGTTTGGCTGGTGCTCGTATTCTCCCCCTGACACGCCCCATCTCCTCCTCCTCTGTGTCTTCCCCAGGTCAGTTAGCCAGGAGATAATTGAGAGATGTCCAAACAGTAATTGCTTATCTGCCTGATTGACCTGAAGCCCTATTCACAAGGAAGCAACTAAGTGACATCTGTTAACTCGACTTGAAAAGGAAATTGCAGGCTGCATTTGTTTAAGTGGCTACACCCTGTTTGTTATTGCAGTGTCCTGTGGGCTTCTAAAGAACCATGGAACTTGTTGCGACAAGGGAAACAAAGGATCTTATTATTAGAATTAAGCAATTTTGGTAGTTATAGAGTAAGTATGTTTGCATAATATTTATATAAAGCATTAAGGAATTTATATGAATATAATGTTGTTCAACTCAGCCTTCCTGTAAAGCTGCATGTTTTTTGTAAGCGTGACCTTCCCAGGTTGGACTGCTGCACGGGCCGGCGTAGTTATGTTCTTGTCTCGATAAATCACGCGTCTTAATCAAAGCAGAGACCTCCTCCATCACATCAGTGCTGCTCCCAGCGCGCCTTGCAATGTGCTTAATGGAACTATTTATTTCCATAATGCCGCATTGTCGACACGTTGTTGCACCCCTGGGCCACGCAGCACTGTGCAGACACCGGCCTTCCAGAGCCCGCTGGGTGTGTTGTGCATTCCAGCCCAATCGTGCTCTAAAGCGCTTCCAGTTAGGTATAAAGGTCCAACCTGTAACCATGCCAAATAATCTGTATAGCACATAAGGTGTATTGAAAAGAGAAAAAAATGTATAATTAATTAAAACAGTCCCTATAACCCAAGCCAATTTTCCAGACCAATGTGTATAAACGGTTCAGATTGACAGGAAACTGTGCGATCCAGACTGAAAAGAGTAGCAGCAGCCTAACCTTAATTCCCCTTTCTTATTATTGTGCTGCATAGAGAATTAAATAATGCCTTCTTACTTCCTACTCTATGCTTGTCGTATTAGAGAATCAGCAATCTGAGAGTGCTGAGTTTGTGTGCAGGTTGGTGAAGTAATTTGTAATCATTAGCCAATAAAGGCGTTTATATGTCTTAGTCCAAATTTGTTTATTCCATATTTGTTATTCCAAATGTGGGTCTATGAAATATTTATTCCAAATAGAAAAGTCTGAAAATATTTTTAGTAAACATATTTATTCAAATGTAAAAATATCATATTTTCAAATATGAACGTTTGCAGAAATGTATTATTGCGAATAGAAAAGTACAAAAACACAATTACGTCTTCAGATCAGATTTAGAAAGTGTCATGACGAAACATTGATATACTTTTGATATAGCTTGTGTTTTGAATTCTTGTCTTGTTTTCATTCTGACCTTCGTTTTCATTCTTACCTTTGTTAATTTGTAGATTAATTGTAATTCCTACGTGTGATGAAATTAATTCCTTATTTCAATTTTGAAACCAAAGTGTGCAAAAATATTTGCTCTCAAATACAAATGATTTTTGGAGATTACCCTAGCATAGTAGTTGTTGTTCAGTAGAATCGAAATACTGTACACATCTTCCCATACGTTAAAAACTGCATGATGAACGACTGAGACTACAAAACACTTCTGTATGTCGTTCTGCAGAAGAGAGTCTGATAATGCTTTCAAAATAAATATAAACAGTCTTGATTAAGGCTTGTCTGAGTTCTCAATGTACAAATTAATATCACTGAATGGGTATTTGTTCATTCTTCACCGTTTTGGCCTGTCTTGGCTATGATGGTTCATTTCTTATTTAAGGTTTTATTTCAAAAGGTGGCAAAATGCCACTTCACAAAAAGCTCTTCTAAGGGCCACTAACAAATGGTTTTTGCAACATGATCAGAATTAAAATACACTGCTTTGTCGCATGCTATTTGTTATGTAGTGTGGAGAATCTCATTTTCGACCTTGCCGGATCACCTGGAAAGAATGTTTTGCACTTTTTTTGGTGCATTTTTAAATGCATGATATAGGACCGATATATAAATTCACATATCCGGATCTCTGACTTTGAGGAACTATAAGGTCACGGCAATGAATAATATTCTAATGTAGTCAGTAGAGGTTTCCTTTTGAATTGCTGTCCAATGGCTTGGCTCTGAGACCTTTATTCTCCCCTTGCCCTTGACTTAAGGGCCATAGATCAACATCAGCCAGATCATTTAAATACACCTGACAGCACCATTTAGACTGAGAGGCACTCCGAAAATTGCCAGGGATCTTGCGAAGTAAATATTGCTTTTTTTAACGACAACTTTAGGACAGAGAAGCTCAGATTCCCAAAAGTATATAACATTAGCTTGCTGAATATGTTAATGAATTCCTGATGGAAGAGGAGGTGCTGTAATTTATGGATGGCATTTTTATGTGGTAAAAGCAAACACATAATGAGAACAGCTAAAGATATATGATACATGCAAATTGCATTTGTTTAATAACTGCATTTATTGTCATCTGTAAATATAGGTAGACAGGACTCATGAGCGTATCTTAAAAGCGATTTGATCTTCATTGTATACAGGTAGAAAACCCTTTTGCTTATATTATATTGCTCAACCAGCCCTTGAAATTCTCTCTCTTGTAATTTTTTCATATGCTAAAGCCACTTTCTTCAGGCATCGTATGGAGCATGTACTGAAGAGGTGAGCTACGGTTATGAATTACTGCTGATTATTCCTTTTCATTTCGGTCACTGTGGAGACCCTCCTGATTAAAAACCACAAACTCTGGCGGTGGGTGGAGAAGGCCATCACAGAGCCGGGTCAGGTGCCATGAGCAGAACAGGCATGGCTAATTGAACTGTCATGCACACACACATATATAAAACAAGGGAGAATTCCTGAACTGTCTGTGGTTTTCCTGACATAGGAGAGCACCCTGATTAGATATGGGAGCAGTAATCTTATGCATTGGTGTTCTATTACCTGCCCCCAATACATACACACAGCTACACAAAGGACATGACACACACATGTTCACTGTGGCTATGATGTGATTTCTCTTCTGCCAATTAAATCTGGCAAGCACAGATGAAAACTCTGGCCATATTTTAGAAGGCTGTCTTATTAGACTTGGTTTCAGACATTGGTGATATCTCATGAGCACTGTAAAATGTCACTCAAGAACAGGGAGGAACATTTTGATTGCACCCAGATTTGATACGGGCATGTTCTTCGTACGGATATTCTCTTTGTTCACCCTTTACTAAAAATTCAGCATCTTTTCCATCTGCACATAGATCACTATCACACAGCAGCCATACCACCCACAATGCTCCAGCACAGACGTCCGAACTGACTGTGAGTTTTCTAAGAGCAACAGATGCTAGTGACAGCTCTCAGTACCTAATTATCCACTCCAGCCTGGCTTTTTAGACGGCATGTGCACGTGTGTCTGTTCCACTTTTCTGCTTGACTTTAACTTGTCGACAGGAGGATTTGCCAGTCATTGTATGGTAACACACCCCTTCAGCCTCCGCTATTGTCTTGCCGTCCCTGCACGGTGGCTATCATTAATCAAACCATTGAGGAGCAAGCTGAACTCGCTAACCTCCACCACCCAATCCTGGTTACAGAGGAAGTTTTCAATTTCCCTGGTAAATCACAAGGACACAAGGGCCTGACAATAAGGCATATATGTCAAGTATGAAAATTAAAAGAAGATATAGGTTGCCTGATAGTGATGGCTGCAGTAGGGAGATGGTCATTTTTATTTCGAACAAATCCTGAGGTATAGGAATGCAAGGTGTTGCAGCGATACTCGATGGGACGAGCAGAGAATTCCAGAGCTTTAGCTCTCGGGCTCAGCAAGGATCAGGGTATGACCTAGTGCAACTGGTGACATGGAGAGGTCAGACAGTCACGCAGGGGGCAGCCTGTCACACTGTGCTGCATTTGTGTATGAATAGTGAGACACTGAATACCACTTCGGCAATTTGTTCTGTCTAAATGCTCTTGTTCCCCTGTGGACAGTCACTTATAAGGCTGAATGTGTTTGTCGCACTGCTGTGTACTTCACTTAGACCAACCCTTGTGTTTATTGGAGCTTTCTCTGTTATTTTTACAAGGAGCTTGAATTTATCTAGGGTTACTTGGTTAAAATAATTCTAACAACTGTATAAAAAACTGATGTCACTGTCTATAATAGCCAATGAATAAATGCTAATTTACTTCAGGAAACAGACTTTCTTTCTTTCTTTCTTTCAAGAATGTCTAAAAATATAACTAAACATGAAACAGACAGGCTAATACTATAAAAAATAAATGTTGTTCTCATCAGGGTTGACAAGACCGTTTAAGGGCTAAAGATAAAGAGGTTTGTTTTGTCTTGATTTTAAGAGATTTCCAGATCAGTAGTAGGACAAGACAACGCTTGTTCTAGGTGTGACTCTCTATTCAATTCTCTAGACTCAATTCTCTCTTGATGTCATGTATGAACATAGAAGAGGAAGCAGATCAGATGACTCGGTGAAAGTAATTATGTACCTTTGAGTGTAAGATAACCTGTTTATTACATCTGATATCAGCACAGCTGCACACCATTGCGTTATTTTCAGTGCCTGACGTTGAGCCGTTAGCTATAAATGATCATTCGACTGTCGTAAAGCACTCTGTAGTTCAGGTGCTTTTGTTAACTTTATAATGAAATAAACAGATGAGTATAACTTCGGGAAAAGTGGCTTGCGAAGAACCTTCAGATAACCACTAATAATGACTGTATGTAGTGTCATTGCATTAATGATTACCCAGTACTGCATTACTTGTTCATTTTAATTATTACATTGTAAATGGGTCATCATTATTAAAATCATACTCTTTAATTAAAGCTTTGTTTGAAACACAACATTCTATAGAGTACTTAGCTAACATGCATTTTCAATTGCTATTAAGGTGCTGTACTTTAATAATTGATGGTTACTGTTACGTGATTCTTAGCATTGTTCTTAACATTTAACTAGTCATTTAATTAATTAGTATTCTAATCGCATTTTGCCCCTCCTCAATGAAACAAACATCTGTTTAATTTAGCCTTTTTGTGCTTTGTGTAAACATTGCACTGGTTAATGACTGACAGGCATAGGTCTAATAAATTACCTTTATCTTCTTAATGAACTGAGATTAATTATAGTCTCAAGGTCTTGCCTGGGAAAGAGTCATTCTCCCTTCTCTATCTCTCACAGGCTTATAGGTAGATGTAGTTTTAATGCACAATTTAACATGCAGCATTTCATGTATGTGTTTCATGGCAGAATCTACAACAAATTTCTTGCTTCATATTTTAATATATGGAGCAAGTTTAAAGTGTAGATTTTGCTGTTTTTTTATATAGCAAAATATATCTTATTCTAATGCCAGGTGAATTCATAGTTGGATTAAATTCTTATCTTGTTTTATTAGTTAACATTTGAAATGATTAAACTCATTACTCTGTCCCCAGATCTAATCATTATTCAGGGATGCTTATAATACATATTTAATATAGCCCTATTTGGTCTTTACATTGCATTATTTTTTGTCTTTTTCCTAGAGTTGATCGGTAAATGGCTTATCACTTAAACCTCATATTAACCATGAGTAAATAAACTCTCACATTTAATAATAATTTGTGGAAAAAACTTTGCAGTGTTTATTACATACAGACAGTAATGAGGAAAATTTAGACCCAAGATAAACTCTTCCTTAATGTTTAATAAATTTATCTAACATTAAAGTTTATGATTAAGTGACAGTATTGGATAAAAGCACAATAAACTCTATGTGTATTGTTAAGTTACCTTCAAACATTGACCTGAAGTGACCTCATTAGTGTAACACCTGTTCATGAGTGTGTTTGCAGGTGACAAGGAAAAACTGGGTGGCTGTATACGCGCGCTGAGCTGCTTACTGTGGGAAATTACCATGCTGATCACACCTGGACTCAGAGAGGAGTGGAAAAGGTCAACTTGTCCATCATTCCTTCTCATCAAGGCCAGTAAACGAAATGTTGTCCCAGTGGTATTTATAAAACTAGTAAATCCACGGACTGTAATTCACCTTCTACCATGACTTCATGTTTACCAGGTCACACAGTGAATATGTCTTTTAAACAAATGGGTACTTCCCAGAGAAATTTTAATTGGGGAAAGAAGTCTGCTTTATAGGCTAGATTTGCTGGAGGTTTGCTCAATTGTCTGTCAGGTTTAGTGCTTTAGATAAAATAGGCTATTTAGACATACATTCCTTATGTTCTGAAATAAAATATTTATGTGCACCGTTTATTTATTTCTGTTTTTATTATTATTATTTTTTTGTGGGCTAATTTTGTCTATTATTATACTGTATA
>JAQQZR010000035.1:18251195-18263995 GCA_030068235.1 Notoglanidium macrostoma | reverse complement strand
ATGAGGACTTACTGTTGAGTCTCTAAAATAGTCATTGAATTAAGTGACTTTTGTAGGTAACATTAGGTGTTTAACAAACTGTTAAAAATGCACCAGAATGCAAGAAATGACATCTAATTCATTAAAAAAATGCCCCTGGTCTCATGGTGGTGATCACAGTATATTAGTAGTAGTTCAGTGCTCAGTCACAATAGCTCGTGTCATTGTGCAATACCCTGACTCAGTAACACAGCAGCTCAAATTTGTTGCATCACTTTATAATGGGATATACTGCCCTCTAGTGACCATAGTGATAATGTGCTCACTAAACATCAGAAAGGACAGACTGATATTTAGGTTACAGTTAGCACTCCTCTAGTCTGATATATCTCAACTAATATTACATTCATGTAAACCAAAGTGTTTAGAGTTGCTTGATGTTGCAGGTTTCTGGTCTGCGACGGTCCAGGGGGTCTCCTAAAAAAGCATCCAGACACAGCTGTTTCTTAGGAGTGGAGACCTTGGCTGAGCTCGTCTGGGAGGGCTGGGAGCTGGGAAGAGAATATACCAAGTCACTTACTCTGAAAAATGTGAATGAAAAACTTCAGAAACTCAGTTTCAGGTGTGATTCTGAGTAATGAAGAGGACCCAGTTCTTTACTATTTGATTTCACATTTATTCACAGATATTTATTATGTGAAAATGTATGAAATGGACATGTGTAAACTGTGTATTTTGAATGTGGTAAACGTTAAGCAAAGTACACAATTTTTTTTGAGTGAAACAGCATATTGTGTATATATATATATCTCACATTTTGCCATTCCATTTTTCTTGTTCCTTTTGTAGACCTCCTGCATCCAAAGTCTTTACCACATTGTTTCCTCAGATCATCATTCTTAGTCCTGGGACATCTTTTTCCCTGCCAATCACTTTCCATCCCCTTCAGCAGGTACTACATCCAGAGTGATTATATTCTGTTTGCTTTTCTTCTGGTTTGTACTATATTTTCCTTGCACACTTAGTTTTATTTAAAAATAATATGGAATTATTGCATATTTCATACTTCATTTAGATTGCCTATTCATTTGTACAGAAATGAAGTACTTTTGCTTATTAATTTCTCCTTTGCCCTTTTACTTTTACATCCTCTGCAGTGTGAGCATGGGGACAGTATTGGGTTCCAGTGTAAGGACGGAACATTTATAGTGAAACTGCGTGCAGTGATGCTACATCATGCATTGCAGCTTCCTGATTCAGTGCAGCTTCCAATGTGCGCCGTCCAACACAGCACAAACACCAGCTTCCTCTTCCGCAATGCCAGGTATGGTGACCTCTGATGGAATATTTAGAAGAAATATTTCGCGGCATGTCGTGGTAATTTCATCACCAACAAGTGAACGTCAGTGATATGTGATAGAAAGTTTTCAATCTCCAAACATAGGGTCAGAACTAGTACTTTTTTAAAATGGCAGTTCAATAATCTAAGCAAAAAATAAATAAATCAATCAATAATTAATGTGGCTTACCTGTTGTTGTCTGTTAGTAAGCTGCAGACCAGTTTCCAGTGGGTGGTGGAGCCACCATTTGAACTCTGTCCAATGAGCGGGGTTCTGGAGCCAGAAGAGCAGCGCAGGATCTCTGTAACTTTCAAACCTCAGCAAGCACTGGTATACCAGACAGAGGCCTCCTGCATATTTGGGAACGAAGGAGAGAACAACTGCATGACATTACTAAAAGGACTGTGTAAGTTTAGCAAATATACCAGTTACATTTATTTATTTGACCGATGCTTTTAGGTAAAGCAGCTTACAGTTGGGACAGGATTCAACTGGGAAATTAAGGGTTAAGGGTTTTGTTCATGGTGTTTGTGCAGGTTGGTGGTACTGGGATTTGAACTCACAAAATCTATGTCACTTAGTAATCACTGCCCAGTTCTACATAGGCTTAAAATTGTTCAGGATTTTGTCAAATCCCAGATATGCATATTTATACAATAAATCCTGTGTCAGGTTGTGAATGAAAAACTGCCAGCCATTTTAACATTCAATACAATCCTCAGTCAATACAAGCTATGAATTCCTTTTTCAACCCCTGAAACCTCCAATCTGTGGGTCCAGACGTCCGTTCTGCAGTCTCCTATCTACACCTTTCCTATTAATTTCATGAACTAATTCATAGCATTTATAGAACAGGATGCTACATTAAAGACAAATGTCAAATAATAAGTTAAGAGTTTAATGGGATAAAGAAAAAACTTAGAAAAAACAAAAACTTTTGTTTCTTTGTTTTTTTAGCCAAGTACCCTTACATACAGATCAGTTCTATTAGCCGGGCGGAAGGAGGCAAGCTGCTCGAATTTGGCAGTGTAGCAATTGGAAGCTCTTTGGAAAAATACTTTGAGATCTACAACCCTTCTTCAGTGAGTCACTTTGATGTCACTGACCACAGTTTCTACATGTAATCATATCTAATGCTTTTACCACTTATACCCTTATTTATTACTTCTTATTGTTGTGATTGTTGTTATTGCCCTATCCCTCTTTTAGGTGTTGACCTCCTTCTTTCTGACGCATGTCAAAAGGCCGCCTCTTACTGAGTGTGTATTCAAGTGTGATGTGCAGGAAGGGCAGCTGGCTCCGTGCTCAGCTCGGAGAGTGCCTGTCCGTTTCACCCCACTCACCGTGGACAGCACCAGCGTGGACTACTTCTGCCTCAGCTGCCCTGGGGGGTTTAGCACAGATGTGCTCAAAGTCACTGGCTCATGCATAGGTGATATAAATGAGTAAAACTCTCAGTTTATTTATATCTGTATCTATGTGCATTTTGTGATTCTCACAAATGATCACAAACATTCATCTCGCTAAGTCTTTATACGTGCAACAGTCACTGTTTTATAGCATTAAACCATCTCTCTGATCCCTGCAGGTCCAGTACTTTCTTTAAGCTCCTCTGTGGTGGATTTTGGCTGCGTAGAAGAGGGAGAAGAAGCCTTGCGTGTTATTCATATTATAAACTCCTCTACTGTCCAGGCTTATTACCAGTTTGACATGGACCCCGTCAACCATAGTGTGTTCACACTCGACCAGCCAATTGGCACTCTGCCAGCCAAGGGCAGCCTCACTCTGTGTTTAAGATTCCGCCCCCATCATCCCATAGCATATCACAAGACAGCAGCGTGTCTTGTTCTGCACAGGGTATGTCCGTATGGCAGGGTTACAGGCTATAGTTATATGCTGTAATAGCTTTAATTATACACTAGGAGTCATTGTAGGACCCCATATAGTATTTAATATAATAAGATGATTTTTTTTAACCCCGGTTTTAGGACATTCATGAAAATCTTACTTAGGGTAAAGATGCTGAAACCTCATGTTTAGACTACTATAATTCCTTGTTCTTTTGCATTTCTGGATAAACCCTAAATAGACTCCACATATTCATACAACAGCTTTTAGTGTCCTCTAATAACAAACTCATACCAAACATTCATAACATCATACTTCAACAGTTACCCTGGCTACCTATCTCACAAGAATCATATTCAATTACATTCCTCTCTTGAGCTCTCTGAGTTGCTACAACCCTACACACCTGCTTGATCAGCTAAGCTACTTAAGAACGCCAAAACCAGGTTACTTAAGAGCAGACTAACATCAATGGAGGAAGAGCTTTTAGCCCCCAAACTTGAAAATGTCATCCCTAAGGGCCTTTTGTGACTTCAGTTCTTCATCCCATTTTAAGAGTCAAGTGTTTTCAGAACACTTTAGTACATATAGATCACAGTTACATTTAGGCCATTATTTTTACAAACGCTTTTGCCTTTTTTTGAAGGAGCCAGTTTTGTTGGACTTGATTGGCACCTGTCACTCAGAACAGCTTAAGCCAGACATCTTACAACCCAGACACCTGCACGCGTACAGACAAAACCTGCTTCGTGGTCTAACCTGCTATCCTCCTGATATACTCAGTGCTATGCTGGCTGATCATAAACTGCAACTGGATGAAAGTGGGGCATTATTACTGCAAAAGGTCAGTGTGGGTCTGTATTCATGGGTTGCGTTTGCATGTGGATGAATTCTGAAATTTAATCAATAGAAAAACAAAAACAAAAAATATCCAATTAATACAAAATAGGACAGGGAACACAAACTGTATAATAATTTGCTCATAATATGTATCTTAGGACTCATCAGAAGACTTGGCTTTGCCAATGTCCCCTCTTTCACTGAGGAGCATTATGGAAGAATATTTCCACATGAACTCAGCAACTACAGCAGGAGACCACTGTGATGAAAATGGAGATCCTGTGAGTTTCCCCTCGCACCATGTTACAGTGAAGCCCTCTGAACTGCTTTTTTACTCAGGGCCATCATCTCAATCAGTCACCATCACCAACCACACCAAAGGCAAACTCAGCCTGCTGTGGACCCCTGCTGCTGACTCGCCCTTCTCCATCACCCCTCTCATCTGTGACCTGGATCCTTTAAAGTCCACTGTCTGCATAGTGACATACACACCCAAACAGCACAATGTCTTCCATGCAGCACAGCTCGAGTGTTTTACTCTCTACAAGGTACAGAAGTGACACAATGATGAAATTCTTTTGTGGTGTGTTTTAATGCTTGAGAATTTTTACATCCTTTAAGAAGCATTTGATTTGCTATTGAACAAAAATAATGGATCTCTGAGCCTTGCAGATTTTGCGGGATCATCGGCAGACAGAGGACCGTACTTTGTGCCCTCCTTGGTGTCTCTCAGTTAGGGTGACTGCTCACTCATTTCAGCCTGGAAATGAGCACTTCATCCCTTGCTTCAGTCTGCAGCCAACTCAAGTGGTGAGTCAACTATTATTATTATTGTTATTATTATTAATCTATCATTTATTAGGTATATGGGTATATAGGTTGTAAATTATACATCATCTGAACATGTGAACAGCTTGAAAAAAAATGACATGCAATATCTGAATTGAATAAACCCCTGATTCCCACACAGATCATCCATTTTACAAGCATTTTTCTGTGTCTTTATTGTGTTCTCCAGATGTTTCCAGCTTTGGGTCAGGTCTCCCACAGGAGTATTCTCCTGCAAAACACAGGAGACCTTCCTCTTATCTTTAAATTGACCACAAAGGACTGTCCTGATGTGTCTGTGCTGCCATCTAGTGGCTTGGTACCACCTGGCAGCCACCAGATCCTTATTCTCCGATCTACTCCTTCTGAAGAAAACCCTGGGAGTTTACCTCTGACCCTGCAGCTCAATGCCAGCCCCAAACACATGCAGGTATATTGAAATGTACAACTTAACTTTCACCACTGAAAGTTTTGATCCTGGAGTGTGCTCGGTTAACTCGGATTTCTTCTGTGTTTAGGAGCTAAGCGTGGTGTCTGTGGCGGAGAGGCCGCGCGTCAAATTGGAGGGTGATGGGAGCTTGTTTTTCAGACCCACAACAGTAGGCTCCTGCTCCGATGCAACTCATAGCATCAGGAACTTTAGCAGAGTAGCCTTACACTTCAAGTGGAAGGTCTCTGGCTCTGATCGCAGAGTTCTTTCTGTACAACCAGACTCGGGTGTACTGCAGCCCAATGAATCCAAGGTGAGTGATTATGTGATCATATTACAAAGTGAATCTTGCACATGTGGCTGTGTTTTTAAGTTAGTCAGAGGTTTTGTTCCTTTTCAGGTTCAGACATGGTCCTTTATCCCACTGGAGGAGATGATGTACAATATGAAGCCTAGTCTATCTTTCTGGCCCGTTCAGAAACCAGTGTGTAAAAGGTCCAGACTCTATCTTAAAGTTGTGGGATTGTCTGCTAAAGGTTCCATACAGGTGTGTAAAAAGCAGAGATTGTATTAATGCAGGAATATCTTACATCTGTTAATTTGGCATAGACAGTAAAATTAGCAGTAAGTCATTTCTACCAGTGTATTTGTTTCTGTATGAAGTCATTGTGTGCTTGTGTATGTGTGCTAAAGTGTTTATAGAACTTAAACAAACCAATAATTTCAAAGATACCTTAGGAAGAAAACATGATCTCATTAGTTTCTTGAATTCAGACTTTTGTTGAAATTCTTGACCTAGAAATAAGCCTAGGAAGCAGCAAAGGGGTTAATCGAGTATCTTGTTTATCCAGATATACATATGTACTTTTGCAGCTACCAATTGATGGAATTATGAATTCTGCCAAAATATTTACCAGGATATTTTAACCTAAAGCCAGGTCACCTCTGCCAGGAGGTTAGGGTTTCACTGTACTTGGATCTTTTAGTGACATAATGCCCCTAAGCTAATCAACAGAGAAATGAGCAATATAAAATCAGTGTTTTGTAAATGTCTATGGAGTTTTACCTTGTGGAAGAAGAGTACACACCTGCATGGTTGAATAGAAATAAAATGTTCTGCATGGAGGAGTGGTCCAAGATCCCGCTACGAGTGTTCATCCTCATACATTTAATCAGTTACTTCATGGACTGTGCCAAGAGGAGGTGACTGTATGTGCACATATGCATGTATGATCTTCTGATTCTAGGCTGTTTGCTCGTTTCTGGATCTGGGTGAAGTGCTGGTTGGTAGTTGTAAGTCATTTGAGGTTCCTCTGCTGAATGCCAGTCCATGTGCTGTTAGCTATTCTCTGACTGTGCTGCAGAGCATCAGTGCTCCAGGCATTCCCGAGGACTCACTCGAAGACCCTCTCGGTAAGAGACCACTGTGAAAAACATTTTGCTACAGAGAGCCCAAATTGCTAAGGAAAAATGTCTCTAGCAATGTTAGGTACAGATCTGTATTTGTTAGCAGTTCTACATCAGCTACAAGTCATACATCTTGTTCTACACAGTTGGTTGTTTTTGACATGTTTCATGTAGTTACCTATATTCCCTTTCTGCAGTTTTGGACATGGAAAGTATGAAGGGCACCATTCCAGCTCACTGTCAGCTGCTAATTCACTCCACAGTGAGACCAACTCGCAGGGCCCGATATCGCTGGACCATCTGCTATAAAATCCTTAATGCTGCTGGTACCTAATTCAAAGACAGGATTAGCTCTTTATATATTTTTTCAGATTTTTCTAATGTGGTCTGTATTCTTTATAGAGAAAATGTTCTTTAAAGGTCCACTATGTAGGATTTAACCATCTGAATGCCACTCCCTTACCCCTCCCTTTCCAAGCGTGTATTAGAACGTACAGTGGCCATCAACTGCCCATAGCATCCATCCAAGTATTTACATTCACACTCCCTTGCTCTTTGTCATGCTAAATAATAAGTACGATCCTCCATTTTTCAAAATTTGAGTTCTCAAACTTGTTAGCCAGCACCAGCAAACACTGACTCCTCTTCTTCCTTGTCTTCATTCTTCTTCTTGATGTCCTTCTGGTGCTACCTTCTGGATTCCTGCTGCCACTTGTAAAATTGCAAAATGTGAAAGGTGCTTTCTAGAGGTTTGTCTATTTTGTGCTACTGTAGCGGCACCACATGGTGGCTCCGTAGAAGAGCACCCACTCCCTATGTAGTTATAATGCACTCATTCTAAGCTTACAACAAGACAGGTACAGGTATTATACAGTAATGAAAACATACTTATGATTTCCATAAATATATTATCAAAATCCTACATAGTGGACATATAAATTTATATGTAATAGAGGTCTAAACCTTAGGCTTCTGTGTGATTTGATACGATTTCACTTCTTAAAGCAATGATTCAGTATTTGACATCAACTGCTATGATATGATTTAATTAGCCTTGGATGGAACTGTAACCAACTTTGTTCAGAATCTGGTTAAATGATTATGACGTAAAGAAGGACTATTACGTATCAGTTATGAGCAAATCACCTTGCTAACCCATAAAATTATTTACACATCGGTTTAAAATATAAAAATAATTTTTACACCTTTTTGATAATAATTCATTTATAATCACTTATTATAATGAATAATGGATTTTTGATCAATTAAAATAAATAATAATCCTTTTATGATGCTTTATGCCATTCCAGTTGTTGCGTTTTACATCAATGCATCAATCCAAACTGTCCGATTGTTATATCCCTAATAAATAATAGCATACAGTACCATGTACTGTACACGTGTCTCATTTATAAAACTGTGCATACATTCCAGTTCAAATCCATTTATATTTTATATGAAATGTATAATGTGTATGACTTACAGATATGCTGATTTATAAGCCAACAGTGTTTCTCTGTTTATTATCGTCAAAATTTTCTAAAGTTATATGAGCACTCTCTCTTTTTTTTACCTAAAAGCTTTTGCACTTTTGCCTTTCTACTTTATATTTCTCTTTTCCTCTTTGTGATCTCTAATGCTGTTTTGTATCTTTCTGCACCCCTAAGGCTTGGTGTTGGGGGAGTCCTACTCTCTGTGCCAAGTTGAAGCAGAAGGAGTCTATCCCACTCTGGAGGTGACGGATGCGCGAAGCAGTGGCAGTGTGGAAGGTTTGAGTAAGCTGTATCTCTGGAAGCTCTTCAATCTTGATGCACTTAATACTTACCTGCTCAGTGAGCCAGGTCCACCTGAGCTTACCTACAGAGTGCCCACTAGACACAGGTAACACCTTATTCAGGAACTTAATCAAACCTCTCAGGATAATACGAATATAATCCACATGAAATCACGTGAAGTGTGTTTTACCTGCGTTTTCTTGATGTGTCTTCCAGTTTTCACCGCTGTCCACCCATTTTAAAGTCAGCCATGTTGGATTTTAACTTCAGTGCTGCTCCACTGGGTGCAGAGCCCTCCAATGTCCTGCTCATGTTTGAGAACGCTGAGAATATCCCTGTAGAGTGGTAGGTGCTACCTGTCTGTCATTTAGTGAGATTTCGCCCCCTTCCTGTTTGGCTGCGTGAGCAATTATTATTATTTCTGAATGCATTGAATTGAGATCACTTCATTAGATTAGACACATGGGTTTGCTAGTTCAAGCGGTTTTATTGTTGATTGGACAGAATGATAGAGTCATTGTATACAGCGCTGTTGAATTCTCAAATCTGATTGGTTAAACTTGTTGATTAATTTTCAAATGGTTTCTAGAGTAATAATTAATTCACAAGTATGTAATATAGCAGATGCTCCACATAATCTAAGCTTAACGATACTCCTATAGTAAGTTTTGAATAATCTTTTGAATAATCTTGAAAATCTGTACATATCTAAAGTTTATTGCTTTGCAGCCATAATTAGAGGTTGTTTCTCTTCCTTGTTATTTTTTGTACACATTTTTCATTCTTTCTTTCTGATTTACAGTGTAAAATAGATACAGCACGAATCCTTTTTGGAGTACCTTTTTGAATAAATCTGACCAGGCATTTATGCATTTGACTTTTTTTACCCAATTCATTTCTTACATTCCTTTAATTTTCATATCTTTATCTTGAGAAAGATCAAATAATGTAAAAAAATATATATAAAAAGCTTTTTTTTGTTGTGGTGACATGTATGTTTTGACCTGCACATAAATTTGTCTCTCGGACAGGTCATTTCTTTTTCCGGAAGATCGGCAAATTGAGCTGGAGGGCTGGGCCGTGAGTGCAGATTTAAGCCCCACTGAGCTCCTTCAGATGAAGGTGCAGGATAACAGGATGTTCTCAGTGTCCCCACGCTCTGGCAAACTGCAACCCGGCCAGCGGAGGGCAGTGCAGTTCACATACAGGTAAAACTGATCGTCTTTCTCATCTAATACATGGCTTCATTTGGTTGACTTTCACACACCAGGATCATGTACTACACTAAGACAGCATTCTCCTGTCACAGACATGACTTAACTGGGACATATCGGCTTCCTGTCCTGCTGAAGCTCTCTCATAGCAGAGAGATTATGGTAAGACAGAGCCTTGGTGTTGATTATGACTTGCATACTGTCAATGCACTTGGACTTGGATATAGAAATTAATGAAATGTGTGGTTTGTCCTGGTTTTATCTCTGCAGCTGAATTTTATAGGTGTAACTGTAGAGAAGGACAGACACTACCTTCACTTCCCCTCCACTCGACATGTTTTTGTTCCTGTGGCTATTGGAGGATTTCATCCCCCCAAACAGGTCTGGCTCACTGGCTCACCATTAACGCAGTTCCCTTTGGTAGTTCCTGCTCTCTGATTTTCATAATGATGAATTCAGAAAAGGGTTAAGGTTAAAAGAATTAAATTCATTATTCATTTTAGTTTATTTTTTTAATAATACAAGTATTTCTATGCACAGAAATGTACAGATGATAATTCTACTACCTGGTTTTCCCCCTAGAGCATCAGCTACATTTTAGAGTAGAAGAAGGGAATTAACCACTTATGGAGTTTTTGTATGAAATGAGAGAGAAGACATGAACAAATATTCATGCATACAGTACTGTGCAGAAGTCTTAGGCACGTGCAACAAAATTTTGTGGTGCAAAGACGCCTTCAAAAATAATGACAATTTAATGAGCAGTAAACAGTAATAAAGTAAATAAAATCATTATTCGGTGTGACAGCACTTTGCATCGGTAGTCTCAGATACAGTTTGTGCAGTTTTATAAAGAAATTGTTTAGTAGGTTTTTCTGAGCTACTTAGAGAACCTGTCACAGCTCTTATGAGTGAGAGACTCACTTTCACACTTGTATCTGTTTTTCCAGGTAAACAGATTATTCATTATGTTTTTTGTCAGAAAAGTGGTTTATTATATTGCTGGTGCTTTCTTTACTGACATGCTAATATTATTTTCTGAATTTGTTTAATTATTTTGTTAGAAAAGTGATATTTGGCAATCTAAAAGTCATAAAACATCTATAACAAAATTTGTATGATTGTATTTGAATTAACTCACCAGGACTGTATACAAATATTCAAGATTCAATCAACACTTTACAACAGAAATTACATATGTTTGTCTGGAAGAGATGAGAAGAAAAGATGGCAATATGCTGACACTGACTAGTATTAATTTGGCTGATTAATGCCTGGCTCAGTAGCATAGTAGATGACATTGCTGTCGCACAACTTCTTATATCCAGTCTTGAGCTGGGGCAGCTACATGGAGTTTAATTATATTCCAGGGCTTTGAATATATATGATGAAATCATGTTGGCTGAACAAAAATTCATGTGGAACCAATTTACACATTTGAATGAAGTAAATTCAATAAACTTTTTTCAGTGTACAGAACAACAGGCAAAGGGAGTACAAATGATACACCAAAAAAGTTCAATGCATTTACTTGAATCAATTATGCATATCAATTATTGTCACCTGGGGTCCTTTATTTGCTTATAGAAGTTGGTAAACTGTTATTTAGGCCCTGAAGATTTAACGAGGGTGCACTTTCTTTTTCCCATGACTGTAAATTAATCTCTTACACCAGATGAATTGATTTACATGAACAGAGTTTTAAATGCAGTTTGCTTCATTTGTTTCTGTACAGCTAATATGATTAATAAAAGTGATGTTCAACCCCATACAGACAGTCACCCAGCAGGAGCTCCAAATCTAAGGTGCTGATGTCACAAAGTGGCCACGTGTACCACCGAACTGCAAAGGACCTCGTTAATGAAGTTAACCTTAGGGCAATGGATCACACTCTTTCTAGTTACCTGATGGATTATTGTATAGAAATTAGCAGCCTCGTTTTTATTGAGATAGAACTGCACACAAGCTGTGAATAACATAATACTTGAATAATAAATGGGTCAGGTTATTATGTTAGTTACAAAGCATTTTGGGAAACACTTGTTAATTAAAGAAAGTTCTTACAAACAAGATAACAAAGTATGAACGTTTTGGGAAACACACCCATTTTAGATTAGTTAAATATAAAAGAAATGTTTGGGAATTATGTTTCTTTCAAGGTATGTTGCTAAGGTGCTAGTTGTTTGTGTGTGTGTGTGTAGGTGTATGAACTGTATAATGGAGGAGCTCAGCCACTGAGGTACCGTGTGGACACTTTGCCGCTTCAGGAACTACAGGAGGAGAACTTTAATCATCCTGTCCTGCAGTGCCTGAACCCAGAGGGAGACATGAAGCCTGGATGCACCGCCACACTGGAATGGATCTTCTCTCCTCTGGAGGCTAAAACATACACCGTTAGTCCCTTCAGTAAAACCTTACTGATACACACACCCTACTTGACCCAGACTTTTATTGCCACCTCTTTTGTGGGTATAAGCAGCTCAATTACTGATGAGGTTTCTACATTATAATGTTTGATGAGGGAAGTTCTAGGCATTCGATGTTGTGTTAAATTAACGAAACACATTACAATAATGCTAGTTATTCTCTTTATACACTGTTTAATAGCATGCATATTCATATCCAGGGGTGGACAAAGTACTGAGAAATTATGCTTAAGTGAAAGTATAGATTTGTCTCACAATTTCTCAGTTAAAAGTGGAAGTGTCCAGCCAAAATGTCCTCAAGTATTAAAAAGGAAAAAGGAAATATTTGAACTGATAAAATTAAGTTTTCATGTCAAAAGGAACTTTTATTATTTATCTACTAACAGTTAGCAACTACACTGTTTTGCTGGTTAATTTTTCAATATTTACTATTAGCTGAATTACCTAGGCTATTATGTTAGCTACTGGAATCAGTGCTAATCTAACTTGCCATTTCATTGTATAGCATGAGAAGGTCACAGCCAAAGACATGTGCATGATTCTTGATAGTTTTTTCTACAATGATGAACCTGTTTGAATACTAAACAGAATTGTTTAAATACTACAATGTAGCCCATTCTATTGATATATACGTATATATATATATATATATATATATATATATATATATATATATATATATATATATATATATATATATATATCTATAGTGT
>JAQQZR010000035.1:18221421-18241439 GCA_030068235.1 Notoglanidium macrostoma | reverse complement strand
ATAGTGTATGGTCATTGGCTAGATAAGAGAAGAAGAGATCTTTGAGAATTATAACAAGTAATTTGAATGTTTAAATATAATGTAAGCAGTAAAAAGTGTGGGTTTATTTTGTTTTCTTGAGAATGTAATTTACAGTACAAATATTCAATTTCAATAATGTTCAAGTAATGTATAAATACCCCAAAATAATACTTAAGTATAGTAACCAGGTACAATTACTCAAGCATTTTCTACTCCTGTTCATATTCCATTCCTGTTCACTCCTGTCTTCTCTTTCTTTCTTTTTACATTTTTTGGAATGTGTACTGCAGCTTATAAAACAGTACAGCTGTTATTGAATGAAATGCAGCAAACAATCATGCTACACACGTACTTTACTCTCACAGGCTATTCTTATTGAACGTATGAAATTCCTAATATTTTTGGAGTTGCTGTTACGCTATGTAGACTACAGCATGGTAAACAAAACATTCAGAACAAAAACTAATATCTTAACAAAAAGATCATCAGAGAGTTTATGAACTAGTACACGTTTAAAAGGATGCAGCAATTAACCATTTTTCTACAAAGATTTAAAGATATTAAAGATATTGAGAAGCAAGTTTTGATCTGGGATAAATATGTGCACTACTAGTTATGATGCACTTTAATTGTCCGTGGTGCAACTGAAAAAAATAAACACACAGCTATTATAAAAATCAATGTATAATTTAGGGCAGGGTTTACACCATGGCTTGTGATCGAACTTAAATACAACTGATGCAATTTAAAAAAAAAACAAACAAGGAATTTCAGAACACAGAAATACATAATACAGCCCATTTTTGAAAGTGTTGTTTTATCCTCGTGTATTCAGGTGGACGTCCTTATTTATGTGATGGATGGAGACAGTGTGCTGGTGACATTTGAGGGCTGTGGCTTTGACAAGAGAGACTCTGTACCCCTTCAGATTCATGACGGACATCTCACTGTGCCTTGCACTCAGAAAGTGCCCTTACCTGGACAGGTAAGTGATGGAGAAACATCCAGAATATAAATATAAAAATATAGAATAGTTACAGTATCATGCTTTTGAAATACTATTGTGCCTTCATGGTTGTGTTTGGACTTTCTATTATATTACTAGATGGAAATATTCTATGAATTTTTAAAAATCAATATTTTTTCCTATTTTGTGTGTATTTTTGTGTGTAAAGATGGTGTTCCTGTCAGAGGAGAGAGTGTCTTTTGGTGACATTCCAGTCTGCTCTCGGAACACACGTATCCTGTTTCTGACCAATGTTTCTCACACGGACCGAGTCCTCTACTCATGGAAGCTGAAAGATCAAGACGTCAAGCAGGTGTGTGAAACGGGAACTGCATACATTTACAATTTACATTTACTGCATCGAGCAGACCACCTTATCCAGATCGACTTGCAGAAATACAGTTCAAGTACAAACTGTATGTATGTTTGTTTATTTGTTTAGTCGCGTATGAGAATGCTTATATCATATTAGGTGTGTTTATGTGTGTGCACACTTCCAGTCAAATATTTGTATACCCTGCTCATAGAAAGTCTTCATTTTTACTATTTTCTATTTTCATAAATAAACACATTAGCACTATGAAATAGCACGTGTGGAATTATGCAGTGAGAAGGAAAAGTTACACAAATCCAAAATATTTTATATTTAATACTTTTAATTCCTGATGAAGCTTTTCATGTTTCATGAGGGAGCTTAATCCAGGAGGCTTTTCTTAAAGTTGTCAAATAAACAGGGCCCCTAACTGCAGTACTTGTTTGGGGAATTTATATTAAGTTAAAGCTACTTATTTAAAATACATTTTGATTCAGAATTTTTCACATGGTTAATAATGTTTTTTCCATGCCATTATTTCCATATCTTTGAAAATAATTTCAACCTTGAGCCTTTATCAAAATGTATTTAAGACTGTGAACTGTATAACTCTATGTTCGATTTAGTGTGACTGATAATGTATTCATTTATTTCTGTCTCTATAGGCAGTGCAGATTCATCCGGTGAGTGGAACACTGTCTCCAGAGGAGAGTATTCTCTGCATCCTCACTCTTTACACCCTCTACACCTCAAGCAGTCCTGCATTCTACCAGCAAGATCTCATCTGTGAAGTGAGTTCTCTCTCTCTCTCTCTCTCTCTCTCTCTCCCTCTCTCTCTCTCTCTCTCTCTCTCTCTCTCTCGCGCTCTGTCTCTCTCTCTCAAACACACACACACACACACAGACCCACACACAAGTGCACACACTTTATTGCATATATATTCTATTTCCATGTCTGTGTAAATATAAATATATCAAACGCTACCACCATGAGTTTTAATTAAAAAATAGTGATGCTAGTAAAATTTTTCACTTCTGTGTTTTCATTTCTTCCAGATCACTCCAGAGGCAACTTTAGTTTGTTACCAGATTAATCTACAGCAGTGGGAGGAGCAGAAAGAGAGAGAAAAACACGAGTTCACCTTAACGGAGAAAGACCTGATACAGACAAACCCTCAGAATAAATCCACTCAGGTCCAAGCCTCAATACATCAAATACATGAACACATTCACAGTAAAGTTGTGTTCCATCCTTATTGTTTACTTCATTAAATGATATGCTCTCTTTCTCACTCAGGGAGGAACAGCAGCCAAACAGAAATCTTCCATTGAAAAACGGAAATTCAAGGTAAAGCAGTACTGCTTTGCTTCATGTGGTTCTTGTGTATTACAAAGTATTATCTCTTGATACGTTGCTGGAACACCATAACTAATCTATAAAACAATATGTCATAGGCGCTGCCACCCATCCGCAGTAGCAGCGGTGATGCACTTGGAGAGCCCACAGCCAGGACAGAGGAGAAAGCTCAGGAGGAATTGGGGATGAGACGACCCGAGCCACCTCGCCCAAAACTGCTCCACCTGGAAGTCACAGCACGCTCACACTCACTGCTGGAGTACCAGGCACAATTCCCTTCTCAGTTCAGCAAGCATTACATCTACAGGTGTGCACTGTGTTCGTAAAGCAAGTGTTCAATGTAGTCAAATTTTACGACTTCTTTAATAAGATTAGTTAGCGAGTACTAATGAAGATAAAATAAAAAAGTGGTGCTGCATGTGCTTCATGACTGTCCAAATGTCTCTCCAGATCTGTACCATCCAAACGTCCTCATTCTGAATCAACTGAAAGCAAGTTCTTTTCAACAAACATGCCTCCTCTCACGGACAGTCTAGAGAGAGACAGTCTCACACACACCCTTACGTCTTTACTCAGGTACACACCAGCTTATCCAGTCATTTATCTCCTTAGACAGCATTGTGCAACCAGAATATTTAACAAACCTCTATTTCTCTCACAGAAGTTTTTTGGATGACCCTGAGTTCCATCAGGAACTCCAGAACATCTCGAATGAGCCAGCACCCTACTTCACCCAGCTTCGGCCTGCTTCCCCCATTCTGCCCGCGACGCCCACTGAGACCCCATTTGCAAAAGACACGGTCTCTTTCACTGACCCAAGACCATCTACACATCACATGGAGAGCGCCGACACTGTGGCACACACTCACACACAATCTCAGGGTGAGTGTGAACCACAACCATGTCAGGAGCTGCACCCTAAGCTGAGGAAGCAGGTGAAGGAATGCATTTGCAGGTGAGTTGTGTTAAAATTATTCACTGTCTCACATTCTGTCCCTGTTTGGCTTCCATACTGTACTGTCCAATAAATTGCTGCCTACCAAACACAGCTATTGTTACATGATGTATTGTGTAACCTAATAAGCTTTATTAGGGATAGAATTATATTTTACTGCACAAACTATAGGTTATAAATAATTTTCGTAATAATCAGATAGTGACAAGACAACTTACTGCCTCTTAATTCTGCAGGATGTTAAGACTATCAGGGCAAAGATTTTATTACAGAACCATCCCTTAACATTTGCAAACTAACATTTACACTCCTTCCTATAGAAGATCAACATATAGGTAATGAGGTATAAGGACATTACCTCAGTTACCACTATTTTATTTTGCCATATTATCTACCGTAGTATTTTTATTTAGCTATTCCTCTTATAGTGTTATCGAATAATCAAGGACAGCAGTGTGTAACTGTGTAAGCTGCATTGCAAACACTACTCAGCACAACTGTGTCTGAATCTGCAAACTGAAACTTTGAGATTAGCGCATTTTATTATAGTGTTGCGGATTATGGAGGTCTGCCTTGCATTCAAGTATGTCCTTAACTTCTTTTCCCATAGCCTTTCATTTTGGTTGCTGAAATATGGAAAAAAAAATGTATTTCTTCATTTTAATGCACTTGTGCAAGCAATCCTGCTCAGTCGCTTCATTAAAGAGTCACCAAACCTAATATGACACCTCAGGACAACTCCCCTGTGATGGTCAGGCTATGACCCACACTCGCCTTTTTCGTGTTTTTCGTCCATCCCTTTTTCTCCCATTGGTGGCATTGCATTTTTTTGCCCAATTAACATGAATTTTTGGGGTTTTGGCATGCAAGTCTCCCTGCTCAGTCACACTTTATCAGTGAGTCAACAAACTTCATTTCATAGCTCAGACAGCCTCACCCCACACACACATCCGTCACGTGCCGCACTCGTCTTGTCTTTGCACTGCAGCGCAATCACACTTGCACTTTCTTCATGCATATTTGTATAATTTGTCAAATATAGTCAGGTTCATAAATATTTGGACACCGACAAAGCAACTGTTATTTTTAGCTGCGTACACTGTAAATTGGAGTAGACACGTTTTTCGTGTTTTGGACCAAACAGCTCTAGGGACTTTTGATAGGGACTACCCTCTGGGGAGCTCCCCTGAGAACTACACACCTTCACAGGCCTTGTTTCTGTTTGCATTCACACCGCCAGTAGGAACGCTGAAGAGATGTAAGCAGCATCAAATCACTGTATTTTCTCCATCGCATATTGGCTCGGTAAAGTCTGGACTTCACTGTCACTCCATTAATCCGTGTTTTTTTCTTTCATTTTTAGCACTAACATTAAGAGCTTTTGTTTACATGGCTACCATTTTACATGGATTTAAGGCCGTATCTGACTTGGATTGGATTCAGCTGTTCAGTACAAAGATATGAAGATACAAAGATTTTCTATATATACTAGGCCTATTTGGCGATTACAAAACCAGTGAACCAGGAGTCACCTGTTTCGCTATTTCCCACTTCCTGTAAATCCCCCCAAAACCAGGATTGAGAAACACCACTCTATAGGATTGCAATAACTACAAAATTATTATATGTATCTCATTCTCCACTTCCCTATTTCCATCTCTCCCTCTGCAGGAGTACAGAGATTGGTGATATGATGGAGGAGATTCTGCTCAATACTCTGCAAAACCTAATGACAGAGGCTTTTCTTGGGGAGCTGGTTCTGACGGCCCGGCCACGCGTCATCGCCCTGCCACCACGCTCAGCCAGGTCACTCACTGCCTCACAATCACTGGACCCCCTTCAGCTCATCCCCTTACTGCGTTCTCAGCATATCATCAGCTAGTATGCATTGTGTTCTCTGTTTTGAAGATGAGTTACTGTAAATGTCACTCTTCTCCTACACAGGAGAAACTCCAGGAGGCAGTCTGGAAGCCATCTGGTGTGTGAGCGTGGTATGGATTGACAGCGCACCCTGGGGATCAATCCCTACATGCCTAGCATAGCTCTGGAGTCTCAGCACCACTGATTTTCTCCATGTAGTAACCATTTCCCTCCACTCAACATCACTGTGTTTTCTAAATCTTGCCTTTTTTCTTACATCATTTTCTTAATAAATTCTAAATAAAAATGCTGAATTGTTTACTGTAACTGGTGCCATTACACGCATTCAGGCTTGACTGAAATCATGGTATACATGTTTGTCTCAAGGGTTACTCTCTGTGTTTATTAGGCTCATAAAGCAGAAAGCATTCTAGCTTAACAGTTACAGCGGGAGTTGTGGTTGTTCTTCCGAAATGAAGTGGTCAGCTATTTAATCTCAGTAATTCAGCTGAATGACTAGGCATGTACACTAATGCAATATATCTCTAAATTAATACGTAGTGATCTCAAATAACTTAATCTAGTAGTGCCCTGATGGTGGTGTAAATGGATGCAGTATAAACAGTTCTGAATGTTCTTGGGTTTTTCCGACCTTCTTGCTATTGGTTTAGTCGCTGTTTATACTGTGCAGTCACATGGAAAGAGACACTCATTATCAATTATTATTATGGTGCCTCTGAAAGATAGCTAGATCCAGTGCTTGATCAGGTATTTTTAAAGGGAATGTAAACATGGGTCAGTACTGGAAGAATTATTTGTTTTGAGAAAATGAGGAAAGATATATATATATATATGTATATATAACGTAGCGATTGTTTAAAGGAATAACTGCATTGGAAATCCTTGGAGCATAAATGGGTGCATTTTATACTTCCTGTTGCCACATTGATGAAAATGAAGAGCAGGATACTATATTATGGTATGTGACAATAACTTGAATCACTTTTATGAGTAAATAATGCTATTTTATTGAATAAACAGTTGGTCATTTTAGTAATAACATGCATACTTCCAGTTAAATTAACCTATATGATTGGACAGTTATACAACATTTAAGGAACTTACTATAAATAAGTTTGTTCAAGTTTTAAGTTTATTCGTCTTTTGTTTGCCCTGCTGTGGCCAACAACAAAAAATTAATTACTATCTGACAATTAAATCTCTTGGTTTTCTTGTTCAAAACCATCAGAACTGTGCCTTCAGTAATAGAGGCCTCCTCACCTCAATTTAGGAACTCGTTGTCATGCATGATTGTCCTTACCAGTTCCCAGTCCTGGAGTAAGGCCAGTATGTCGAGCAAACGTGAAGTGTGTGTCAGAATTGGGGCAGGAGAGGAAGTAGTTGAGACTTCACCACACCTTCACCTGCATCACTAAAGTGGAGTTGGAAAAGGAGCTTCAGAATTATATTATGATGAGGAATCAAGTAGATAAAGATACTGAGGTGAGGGACATGTACACTCATACACTTGATGAGATGAAAAATTGGAAGGTTGTAGTTCCTGAATATTATCATTGCTAATGAACAGAGACCCTCTTATACTTCATCAGCTAAGATGATAGGATTTGTGAGAATTTTTTTGGCAAATGGAGCTAGATGATTTTTAACATATAGCACAAATGACTAAGCTAATATTTTCAGTTCCTCGGAGCTTGCTCAGTTCAACCCAGTGCTATCCTTCTCTTCTTGCACGCCCTAATTCAATCATCAAATTAGCCACAATAAGGGTCTCTTTCAATCCTTAAGTTTTCAAATAACACACTTGGAGGTATTCATTTTACTGCAATGCTGGCTGATAGAGACAAATAGCTTGCATTTTGTCATTGCTATACTTGCACAGTTCTGTTATTACATTATATGGCCAAAAGTATGTGGACACCCAACTATCACACTCATATGTGCTTTTTGAATATCTAATTCCAGATTTAGTCCCCCTTTGCTGTTATAATAACCTCCACTCTTCTGGGAAGGCTTTTCACTAGATTATGGTGCATTAGTGAGGTCAGGCACTGATGTTGGAAGAGGAGTCCTGGGGTGCAGTCAGCGTTTCAGTTCATCCCAAAGCTTGCATTTTGCACAGGGGCATGGTTATGCTGGAACATGTTTGATCCCCTTGGTTCCAGTGAAGGGAAATTGTAATGCTACAGCATACAAAGACATTCTCCAAAACTGTGTGCTTCCAAACTTGTGTTTGCAGAAGACCCACATATGGGTGTGATGGTCAGGTGTCCACAAACCTTTGGCCATATAGTGTATCAGCTAATATATGTTTGCATGAATATTTGAATACACTTGCTTGACTGTTTTATGTGGTTCATTAGCAGTAAGCCTCTAGTGCAAGCTGCAGCCTGCTTGCTTTTCATTTACTGTACAAGTTGAAGAGTACATGATTCATTATTTATTTACTATTTAATTCAATCTAATTCAATTTAACCCAGTAGTGCTGTGGTAAAGCTACAGCACATGCCTGGATTAATTAAAAGGTTTGTTTGGATGAACAAATGATATTATAAACTGGTGGTACTATTCTGTTATCATTGTCTGGATATTAATGCATTCTCTGTGTGTTAGGAGTGGGAGAAGCTGAACTATGATATCCAGGTGTGCTCGTCGGGAGGTGTGTGTGTGCTGGAAGAAGATCCTACTGCTGCTGGGCAAGTCTACCTTAACATCCCTCCATCCCAGCCTCCCTCCCTGTATTTGCTCTACCCATGCCACAACATTCCTGGCACTTGGTACCATTTGCAATTCTTGAGAAATCGTTCCTGCTTATTTTCTGTTCAACTCATAAACTCATTGGTTCAGACCTGTGTATGCGCTTTATATTGCAATCCCGGCCATATGTTACAAATCATGAGAAATTGCACTTCTTACTAAATGTGTTTGTGTAAGAATGGGCTTTTTGTGGGTATGCGGGTGTTATTCCAGGTTACCAGAGGGAGGTGGACTCACTGTTAGCAGTGAATAAGCAGAATGTAATGAGTGGTGGAGAGAATCTGGAGAGAGCCCGAGAACTTCTGTACACAGTGTGTGAGGAGTCCAGCCTCTTCCCCAGTGGCATAGAGTCCAATGATGGATTCCTCTTCATTATGGTAACTTATATGTTTAACACTTACTGCAATCACAGAGAGTTTCTATAGACTGTTTTATTCAAAGAAAATGTTGAAAGTATTTATGTTTGAAGCCAACTTGCAAAAATAATTTGGTATCCTTCTAGACAATGGGCAAAAATAAATTAATTTATTCGTCTTCAGTAAGCACTTTGTCCTTGTCAGGGATATGGATACGGAGCCTATGCCAGGAACACTGGACGTGAGGTGTGAATTCACCCTGAATGTGATGCCAGTCCATGACAGGGCACCATGCGTATGCACACGCACATACATTCATCACACATAGGGGCAATTTAGAGTGGCCAATCCACCCACCCGCATGTTTCTGGGAGGATAGAAACCTGATCTAAGTATTGACCCAGGGACCCTGAATCTGTCGGGCAGCAATGCTTCCAGCTGGACCACCATACCAACAGCCAAAAATGACTATACTTGAAGAAACTACATAAATGTCCTCTGACAAAACTCATTCATCATATTCTTATTTTCACAAGATTTTATTTTTCTCAAAACCAGATAGTGTGTCTAAATCAATGGTAATTCTAAATCAATGGAAAATGAATGCTAGCAAATTGTCAATTTTTATAAAAATTATTTATTGCCACCTTCAGTGGTTTAAAAATATGAGTTTGTATATATGGGAAAACCCAGTAAGCTTTCAACACAGATTGAAGAGACAGATGGGTTTGACTTTTATGTGTGAAATAGTGGATATAAAATTACGCAAGCAGTTGAAAAATGCTTTATGCATGATATGTGCCATCATAAAAAAAATCAATTCGGAAGTGTGGAAAAGCTGACAATTTCCCAGGAGGAATACATATGAGCATGTATTTTATTTCCATGAGAGTGGGCAAAAGTTCTGAAGATGAGACAATATAATGTGGTTGTTTTTTTATTACTATTTATATTTGGGCCTTTTGCAGGACCGCGTGATATCTTTGGACAGCGCTGAGGACTTTGTCAGATTGGCCAAGAAGAAATATTCCAGAACCAAGCTATGAGAGTGACACTGAGGCTCACTAGGTTTGGGGGTGAAAGCGCATGCATGTACATGTGTGAGGTGAGGTGAGGTGAGGTGAGGTAGGGTTTCTGTCTGACTGAAAGTAAAATACAGAAATACAGAAATGTTCACTGGGACTTATCAGATCCCAGGTCCCTTATTCTTTCATGATAGTAGCAGAATACTTTTTGTACACCCTATAATCCTATTTTCTGAGAACATTATGCTATGTGCTTACATAGCACTGAATGATAATCATTGATGAATTTCATTTCAATATGTTCTATTTTACTGCGAACACATTTATATCATGAGATTAAGCTAAATCACAGCGTATAAGATACAATCTTTTTAAATCTTGCTTGTTGAGTCCTTGTGAATATGTTTCACCAATTTTGTATAGATTTATTCTCTTGTATTTAAATGCTGGACATTTATTGCCAAACGGTCTATGGTTAAATGTTTATCAGCTGGTGTAAAGAAAATCAAATTCTAAATGTAATTTAAAATGTAATTTCTTTTGTACTTTGTCAATTGCACCACTAGGTGTCAGTATGAGATATTTTTCTACATCCTAGCCTATATATCTTTTTGTACAGTCCTGACAAAGGTCAGTCAGTATTAGAAGACCTTGAATAACTCCCTTTAATGCACAGGCATGTTCTGCGTTGTTGTTTTTTTTTTTCTCTTTAATGATCTCTTTCTAGAGATGTCAGTGTGGTCATGATTTCAGTTGTGTGTAGTGACCTACATACTGTTCTCTCTAAAGCCTTCTCTAGGAAGCTAGAAACAGATGTGCAGAAGGAAAAAAAAAGAAAGGGAAAAAAAGGGGGAAGGAGTTTAATCACTTGCGGGCCTTGTGAGCTTGGCTCTCCCTGTAGAAGGCAAAAGGCTGCATCTTGTTCTCATTATGGTTAGAGTGTGCACTATGAGTGTGTGTTGGGGAAACAACTGGCTGGACTGTCACAGCCTTCCAGAAGTTGCTGGAAATATATAGCTCTGACTGATGGAGAATGAGCACAAGTGTGCGAGGCTGACGTAATCTCCTGGAAATGCTAGTCGTCATCCTTCACCTCGTCTGAGCAGTACTGAGATAGGCTGGATTGCACTATTACTGTACAGGATTATGGTCTTTCAGAACTGGGTTAAGGTGTTGCCGGGGGATACTGAGCTGCCATTCGTTTATTTATCCCTCTCCCTTTCTTCACTACCACTTTCTTTTTAATTCCTTACAGCCCCTTCTTTATTTTGTCTGCTGTTTATGCTTAAAATGCCTGAATTTATCTCTGGTGCTGCTTTTGTCTGAGGAGACCGATGAAGAAGTGCTCAGTAATCCTCCAAGCTGCACAGTCTTCAGCTCCTAAATCAATGACTTCAATCTGAGCCATGTCTGTCACCATGGCATCAGTTCTCCTAGAAAACCTCTCAGACTGTTTTCTGGTGGTTTTTTTTAATGTTTATCAGTAAACAACAAGCTGTCTGGGCTGTGAGGCTTGAGATAAGACTTCAAATGAGGGTTTAAATCTCAAACAATTGTGCCGTGTCTGCATCTGCATCTCTTCTCAGTCAGCACATAAAGCATTTCGAACAGCATATCCAACCCAAACCTCAACCATGCTAATGTTGCACAGGGTAGCCACAGGTCTGCTAATCAGGTAGATAATGGATAATGTGGAACCAGCTAATGTTAAACATTACACCATGTGATTATGACATACCTTGAAATAAGCAAGGTATGAATTATTCCTCTGCATTTAACCCATCAAAGCAGTGAAAATTGCACACATACCCAAATGTATGTGTATATGTAATATTATATGTTGCTGTCCTGATGCATGTTGAGACCAATAAAGATTTCCCTGAGGGGACAATAAAGTATACCTTATCTTATCTGGTCTGACGTGTATGAGGCAAGAAGAAGAAAGCGAAAGACCATTGTATGACATGGGTATGACTATGTCATACATCATTTCATGACTTTCTTAGAAGATCGCAGTATGTATGCATGCAAGATGGTATCCATGTGATCATTTCCAACCCTGGTTAGCTTAGAATGGGTGAAATAGAATAATTACATTCAAAGTGAAACTAAAGTATACAATCTATCATCAGAAGCACCCCCAAGCATTTGAAAAGGTTTTGTCTCGTTCTAAAATTATTGTTTATGTTACTTATAAATATGATTAAAAAAAAATCTATTGTGAAGTTTAGATTTTATGGATGTGACTGTGTGGGTTCCAGTGAAATCAAGTGAAAGCCAGACATATTTTGGTGAAATAACCTTGGTCAGCAGCTTGGTACTGTACGTACCTTAGTAGTTTTGATGAAGTTTTGAATGGCCTATGTCTCTGTCTTTTTTTATTTATTTAATCAATGGAGGTTAGTCCCTTGATTTAAAAAAAAAAACCTATTTGAAGCAGTACAATTAAAATGCAATTATAATTTTGAAGTTCGACTGTGCTGAGGACAGAAAATAAACCTGTAAACTCAGAATTGACGTCTAATGGAACCTTTGAAGCATCAATGAACATTACACAAAACAGATGTATTTGAATTCTTCTGTCAATGTTATTACGAAGAATTTACTCTTATATTGTACCAAGGCATTCTCTCACATCAGTCGTATCCTTCACTTTCGGACTATGACAGTATTGGTTTGGAATTTGTGATTTGATACAGTTTCATATTTTTTATGTTTACTGATGATATTCAGCACCGCCCATTGACCTCCATCATAAGTGTTTTCTGTTTCTTTTCACATTTTCTCTTTCTTCCCTTTATCTAGAGAGGAATTAGTCAAAATTCTTGTTCACTGTAATCACACATTTGTAAGAGATATGGAAGGTTAGCTTGGAAAAGTCTGTGGTGTGACATAAGAAGGGCTTGATAGTTGAACTAATAAGGTGTGTTAAATGAGGAAAAGCAAGGTGGAAATGGAAAAGTGGAAATTCGCATTTCTACTCTCCACACAACTACAATCCTGGTTCATCATTGAAAATGCCACTCTTTTTTTGATATTGCCTCCAATGTTAAAGGTGTTTGTCAATATAGATAGCATTGCTCTCAAACCTGAAGCTTTAACCTCTTTTCTTGAGTCTTTCAATATCATTCTTTTCAGTATTCCTACATTTGGACTTCGCAAGCACATCGAATTAAAGCAGTGAGGACATTAAGATGGATTTCTCATCATAGGGACACTTGGCAAGAAGTATTTAAACTGTCTGGAAGAGGCTGAACTCTGTCTCTGCGCTCTGTCCCACTGCCCAGTGGAGTGAGACAAACCTGGAACCAGGCACCATGTCTCCATCCCTCCCTCGGTCAGTAATATGTATGTGTCTCTTTTTATCAGTGCAGGACTTTATAAACATGTAGTACTTTGGAGTTTGTTCAGAATTCAGCTTTATGCATAAAATACAGGGTCAGGAGGCCCTGTACAAAAGTTTAACAAGGTGGTGTTAGTAAATTTGAGTACAAGATATTGATAAAGATATGTTTACACCCTACATTCAGACAGTGTATCATAACATGCAATTATAATATGCAGAATAGTAATATATTTCATTCACTCATTCCTCTTCAGTCACTGCTTTATCCTGTTTAGGGTGACAGTAGGTTTGAAGCCTATCTGGGGAACAGTGACGTAGGATTACGCCTTAGATGAGACACCATCATAATATATTTGTCACTGATATGCTAACTTAAGTTTGTAAGGGAGGACTAGAGTTATCTTGTGGTCTTCCAGATCAGACAGAAAACTCAGCAACAGGCTCCCTCAGCGCCATCAGTTTAGCATCCAGTGTAACATGAGCTCAGACGCAGATGTAACTCTCTAAGCTGTTTTCCCAAGGCTTTCCATTTAGTGTAAAGAAATTGCTGTCAAAAAAAAGACATTTAATTGAATAATAAGGGTGTGCTGTATTTACGAAGCAGTAAAACGCACTGGTCATTATGCGAAGGATTAAAGAGTGAGGATTAAAGCTGTTATATGTTTATTTCCAAGTTCATTTTATCCAAAAAAATCTACAGTGCTGATGTTTATGAGCTGAGGTATTGGTTTTCATGAGAATAAAAATAGGTAAAAGGTTGTTGCAGTGTTGTAGTTGGCCTTAAGGAAGAATAAGACCATAATATATGACCCTTTTCAGGGGCCTGCTTTATGTCTGTGTTGAGAGAAACGGGGATCTCAGGGTCTGAGAGAGTACTGATTTCAGTTTAGCACTTCATAGGCCGAGACTAGAGTTGTAAATATGTGACTGGATTCAGAATTGTTTGGATATGAAAATGCATTATCTTGATTTGCATGAGCACCTAGCCAAGATGAGACAAAACCCAGTCTCACGATTTGGCCCTTAACTGTACACCACAGTTATGTACCTTAATTGAGTTTTAAAGGTACAAACAATGTGCCCATGAGGACACGACCTCAGTCTTTATAGCCTGAAAAGTGTACAGTAGTTTTCTATTGTTGCTTGATTATATTGCTATAAATAATCTAATGAGAGAACCTAATGTGAGAACCATATATTATAATATTGATGTTATGTTTGTTTGGCTATTCTTTGGCAAAGAATGATGCAGTAATACATTCTACATTGAGGCAGGATGCACTTGCATAAAATCAGTGTGGTGTTTATTGGGAGTAATCCAATAATCATTGTTAGTATTCCAGGGAGGGGTCAAAAAACAGACAGATAACATTAAACGAGGCATAGCCATCATCAAAACTGTGAAAACACTATCAAGGGTCAAAGACCTGGAACTAAAAAACGAGGTTTGGACTTACTGAGACTGAAAGGCACTGATGAAACTTCAATATACAAGACAGAGTAAAGTTTAAATAGTTAAAAAAATCAAGGGCTGGACACAGAATAGTTGAGCAAAACCAGGAAAAATACCAATCACTAGACAAGTGTGGAGGGGCTCCTGCTTGGTTGGAATGGAAACCTATACCTACAACAGCCCTTTGCAGATAAGATTGAAGACTCTTGCCTTAAGGCTACAAAATTGTCTAAGAGTGTAATTTTGTCTATAGCCCCAATTTGGTGGATAACCAAAGTATGACATCACTTGTCAGAAGATCTCTAATGAGCCAAGAACGGTTAGTTTAAATCACAAGTCACCATCTCTATCTCTTAACAGATAGAGCGCTCCAGCTTGAATTTATCCCGAGAGAAAAGAGAGAAAAATCTTTTTGAATCACTATTGAGCAGAGCCTCTGAAGCTTGTTAGATAGCACACAGTGATTTATATTCTATATGAGTAGAAGAGACAGTAGGTCAGTACGGGTCAATGGAAATATGCTGCATAATATCTGAAAACTCTTCCTTCTTATGATTGTTTTGATTTGGTGTGTTGCCCTTGATGAAGTCGTAGATCTTGCCTTGTCATGCTAGGGTCTAGGGATAATTCCTTGTAGATATAAAGATATAATTCTTTCTAGGTATAAAGAGCAACGTACAGACCAAAGCTGAATGATTATCCAGATGTTCAGAGAACCAGAACTTCATCACACCATTCTGCTAGTATTCTAGCACTGCAAACATTTTAACATAGCCTGAGACTTTTTATTATATAATTAGATGGATGAGCATTCTGTCTATAGACAGCATACATAGCACAGATTGTTTACACAAATCACTTGATTGATGAACCTCTGCATTGTATACGTCATATATTTAAAAATGTGTTTCCAGATGGAGCGGATGATTGAACTGTGTTAGGGTGTAAGACCAAATCTTATAGACCTACTGTATATAATAGCCAGCTTTATGTTACAGGAAGATTTAATGTCATTGTGTTTAATTTACTCCACATTCAGTTAAACCCCCAGGTTATTATTCAGTTATTTATATTAAAGCATGTGCTTCAATTACTATTACTATTTCAACTACTATGGATTATTAAGCACCTACAGCAAATAGGAAAGGTGTGTAGTCATGATAGTGAGGGATATACGAATGTCTGAAGCCACTGATGGATTCGAGAAATTTAAGTTAACCGGGTTAATTATATGGTCTTAAAACCATGTAATTAAAATTGTGTCTGTCTTCTGTTAATGAACTTAATGAATGCGTCTTCTTATATGGTGTCCATTGTAAATGACTGGGTTTTTTTTATTTTATTTTTAACAACTATGTTGCTGGAATTCTTTCAATCATGTGGTGTGAGGTAGTATTACCTGGTTAAGCTTTTAGAAATCCCCAAACAGTTTTACTCTCTGTAAGCATTTATTTTTTTAATATTTCACTTTTGCTTTCAGAGATATTTGTAGGCTATGTAGGGCTATGTCACACACACACACACACACACACACACACACACACACACACACACACACACACACACACACACACACGCATGTCTTTAATGGGTAAACGCCCTGTCCCAGCTGGCTGATGTAAGTTACAGTTAAGATTTGCCTATTGTGGTGAAGATGAGGCTGTAATTAAGAAGTAATCTCCCATTTTCTCCCATATGATGATTTATTCATTCAGATTAAAGTGTCTGCTTACTGCACACATACAATAATTATAGCGCAGAACAAAGATGTGGCTGCTTGCCTTTAGAGTCACAAGCCTAAAGCCACCAAGTTCTCAGCTTTCAAACAGGAAGAGGTGTGCGTGATGATTTCATTACCTGCCTTCTTATAAAAGTGTGTGTAGATTGAAAATGGGTTGTTGGGATGATGTTGCTCTTAAGTACTGTATTACTGCTTGGATGGTAGGCTTGATCATGTAGACACCTAACATCTTTTTTGCTTTACTGTCTATATGTGTGTGTATGAGGGCACCTGTCGAGCCAGACAGGAGTAGACCCAGTCAAATGTGTCATAGCCCTTACCTGTTAAAGGGGGCTGTAGACCATTTATCTAAAATGTTTGCCCTACCAGACAATGACTCACACGTTACCATCACCTTCCTCAGGCTATCAAAACATCGGGGAGGTTTTGTCGCAGATCTCCTTTTACCCATAGAAAAAAAAGACACAACATTCCTAAGCTTATTTATCTTACTGGAACATGTTTTCTCTGCTCTACACCCTAAATACTCAACACTAACGAATGTCCATCTTCATGCATTTTTAAGCTCTCTCACTTTATCCATTACAGAAAACTTCCTTCCTCTATGCACATTATTGCTGACCACAGCTAATAGTGCTCTTAATTTTGGTCATGATGACATCAGAGGTTTGCGCATCACATGCCTGTCTGTTCACATCTCCATGGCTGCAGGTTTTTGTTGCCAGCCTGAGATATTAATGGAAACAGATGTAATGTGTGCCACTCAGAGTAAAGTATGAGGCTGTCCTTCTCTTCAGATGCGCCGCTCTATGTTTTTAAGCCTCGCCGCAAGCCACAGCTGAGTTACATTCAGACTATAAATACATTTTAAAATGGACAAATATGCTGAAGCGCTAGGACCAACCATCAGCCTGCTGGGCGTGTGTTTGTGTGTGAGAGGAAAAATGAACACACCCTTGTTGCTCGGTGCTGCTTGTAAAAGCAGAAGGGGAGGGAAAAAAGAGGAAACTCACTGCATGGGTACGAGATTCATACTGTCATGACCCCTGTGGTCAGTGGTCTTTCCTCAGAGATCATGCTTAGGTCACAGCTGTTTTCCATCCTGTAACCAGGGATACCACAGCCTCATCTCAATCAGTCAATATAACAGTCATAGTCTGCAAAATATCTAACTGTACACTCTTAGATAAAGCTGGTTTCTTAGATTAAAATTTGCGAAGAGTGAAATCATTAGAGTACATCACATATCTACAGTTTATATGCAATTAACATGAACCGCAATCTCAAGTTCCCTGTGTGCTAGGGAAAAAAACATGTTTCCTAAAGCATAATTATAATGGAAGTCTAAAGGCAGTTGTTGAGGCAGTCATTATAGCGTAACGATTGCAGATTTAAATTTGCATTATATAGTCACTTTAAATTTATATTTGCATGTTACATTGTACAGTTGTTTATGGAAATCCAACAAGTTAAACTTGTCAATTTCAGTCACACTGGCAGACAGAAACAAGACATTTAATATCAAACAGTTTTAAAAAAACTTGAAAGTTGAAAAAAAGTTGAAAGCTATAGGATACCAGTCATAGCCACCAATCGTAAATAGATGTGCAGTAGAATTTCTTCCTACTGAAAGCTAGTGGCACAGGTGAAAAAAGGCTTTAGCGTCTGCAAAATGATCATTTGTCAGGAGAGATACTGTAGCAAGCAAAGGAAAAATTGCGCCGCAGAATCCCTCTGACCTGAAATGGATCTGTTTTCATGTGTATATATATATATATATATATATATATATATGTCTCCTTTTTTCTTCAATGTTAATTTATTTTTAATCTAGAAGTTTTGTTTTGAATTGTGTCTTTGTGTAAACCCTTATAAGCACCATTGTTGTCTTGTTTGCCCTGTTATTTGTAGAAATGTGTAAAACTTGCAGTTACAACTATAATAACCTGCATGAAATTAAATGCTAAAAGCCACCAATCAGACACGTACAATTCTGTTGTGAATTTGCACGTGCACTTGTGGGACTTAATTTGACAACCAAGCCAAACCTATCATGATCATTTTCATTTTCTCCTCCCCTACTGAGGCAATGGAACATGAGCCTGAAGAAACCATTATTTTACGGTAAGTCTGACTGACTCAGACACACACAGAGCTTTGCACAAAGATGAGGCATCTTGGATGGCCAAATATCTGTCTTTTGACGTTTTTCAGTTAGTTTTTTTTCCTGAGTCTGCAGAATATCCATGACTAAACAACGTAATCCACGTCTTGTGTGTTTTTTCTCTTTTACATGCACACACACACACACACACTCACACACACACACACATGTTCGCTGTCTCTCACAGTCAAATTTGGATATGAGAAACTGTCATAGTCAGATTATGGGCCCAGTTGGAATAAATTATGAAGCCAGGCTGGAATAAATTACACTTCATTATGTATTTTGTAACTTTCTGCTTTTCAGTCTTTGTTTTTCCTTACTCTTCTCCTCTTTCCCATCTTTCTCCGTCAGATACAGGCCCTGATCTCATTTCATTCATCACGCAGCTTATGTGTAATCCATTAGTGAAACTTGTTCACTTTCCTCCTGTGCCAGTAATCAGGCCTGCATGCTTATATTTCATTATTAATGCAGGAACCCGCCTGCTGCTTTCCTTTCTCGGAAGGCAGACTACACTAATAAACTGAAAATATTTATCAGCTTTGTCTTTTAGCTCTAAAACACACATTCTGTCCTCCCTTAGTATAAGTAAAGCAGTGAGGGTTGAGGTCTGGAATGTCTACATATATAAATATGCACACACACACACACACTCACACATACACAGGCAGTCAATGCAGGGGGAATGGTCCATCATCTGACGTGGTGTGGGGACAATTATTTGGTGCTATGACATGTTTCCATGAGTACCATATTCTCTTTCACATGGCCAATCTTGCATTTCTACGTTTGTGTGAATGTCTGAATCCAGTGTGTGTGTGGGCATGTTTATATATCATGGTGGGGACCAAATCGTCCCACAAGGATAGAAAAAAAGCATATCACTAATTAGTTCCATTAATAATTGTGATCCACACAAGGAGTGTGTGTATGCGTGTGTGTGTGTGTGTGTGTGTTTGTGTGTGTGTGCATTAATCACCATGCTTTCTGCTCACAGTGGGGGTTGGCATTGAGAAGGTCTGGTTAGGACTTTCTGCATGCTGTTCTCTGGCTCTGCACAGCAGGTCTACATACTGATGCCTGCTATTTTCTGCCTGCTTTAAGACTCTCAGCAACTCCTCAATTTCACCTCCTAAATTGCAAAGGAATAAAGCACTGAGGCACAACATGCCTGATTCAGGCTCTGTCTGGTGCCTTGACTAATAAGGCATTATTTTTGCAGTGCATTAGGAACTGCAAAAATGTGCTTGAGGTCCATAGTTACCTTTTAAGGTGAATCAGCTCATGTTCAAGACACACATCTGTTGTTGCATAAGTTGTGACTTATGCTTTTAAAATGGAAATATCAAAGGTCCAAATGAAGTCAAAGCCTTCCTTCTGTAATTTTCCTTGCTTCCTTCCTACGTCCTTGCACGTTTTTATACTTAATTAATAAATGCTACTTGGAGTCTCCTTGGAGACTTCAACCTCCCCATTGACAAGCTCCAGTCCTCTTGCCTTCTCCCTCTTCTCTATTCCTTCTTTCTGATTTTCAACAACTGCTCTCCCACACATAAAGGAGGAAATGCCCTGGACCTGGTCTTCAGCCGTCCTGCCCCAGCATCAGACATCACTGCTACCCCACTTCACATCTCTGATCACCAC
>JAQQZR010000035.1:18210066-18221321 GCA_030068235.1 Notoglanidium macrostoma | reverse complement strand
ATGGAGACTTCAAAGCACTTATGTAAGTCGCTCTGGATAAGGGCGTCTGCCAAATGCTGTAAATGTAAATGTAAATGCTTTTCCTCCCATTAGAAGTAACTAGTACTGTTTGGAAGCAGCTGAACAGCTCTTAGGAGATCAGAGGTCAAACTCACACTAGAGATTTTCTCAGCTGGAAAGTCCAGGAATGTCCCCAGTCCTAACTTACTCATGTAGTCTCATGCAGACTTGCCACTCCGTCGTCCTGATCTCAGGGTCAAATTCCTGCCTACACACATTTACATCAACTACGTGCAGATTAATTTGAAATTGACGATGCATTAGTGCGGAAGTGTGTGGGTGTGTTTATTATTCTGTCTGATTCACATGTTTTTGTACTGACTGCTGAAATCTGTGAAATTGTGGAAAAGTCACAAGGGGTATAACATTCGTCTCAAGGGTTTCCTGCCTCTTCATCCTAAGGGATGATTCATTTTGACCTCTGTTTTGAGACTGCAATGTATTAACTTTACTCCTACTTTCCATGGGGTCCTGCTGTTCTGTGCTTGTGATAACAGTGTAATGTGATAACATTCAAGATGCGCAGTGGAGGTTAGAAAAATGGATTGTATGTGTAATGTATGAGTAATTACCATGGACATGAATTCTGACATGTTTGCTTATATTGGGAAAAGAAAGGAAATCTTGTTCATTCAAACATAGGATTTAAAAGTAAGTTTAAAATTACCCTTCTGAAATGATCATCTGTAGTCCTGATTATGGAACTGGTGGTTCGGTGTCCGCTACTTCCTTTTTTTCATTTCAAACCTTCAAGTTCAAAGCTTCAAGACTGTGTTAATCAAATCCAGAGATTTGTTTCTAAACACCTTATACATGTTAGAAAATATTTGCTGAAAACATGGAAAGAAAAGTACAGAAAAGACTAGACTATATGTTACTGAATTGTGGAGTTAGACCGTTAAACAGTGTTTCATCATTTTTGTGTACTGGATTTTTTGGGTGGGTCAGAAATGGTGACTCGATGACACACTGGGTCACCTAATTATCATAACCCCTCCTCTAACACAGACATTGGAACGCATTAGCATCGGTGTTTCTCCCACTCGTTGGTAAGTTATTAAACTTGCCGCATGTCCAAGATGGTGGCACTGCACTAGCACACAGCAGCCAATCCGGATCTGAAATGATGCTATTTTGTTTCTCAGTGGTACTCCTACATCATATGGACACCAGAGCAATAGTAGGTGGGGGTTTGTAGCCTAGCTCGTGTGGCAGTTCTCTTGTCCTGCTTCTGCTTCCTTTTCTTACACCTCCGTGATTATTCCTCTGGGCTTTTCCGTACGCAGGATCTCCGACAGGATAGAGCAGGCTTTTGAAGGAACAATCCTGACATTGACTACTGATTTTGAGCAGTTCAGCTCGTCCATAATGTAGCCATTCAGTGAACATAATAACAAGTATGATTGGGAATGGTTTGGACACAATTGGGCGTGGTTTCAGCGGACACGCCCACAGCGTCTCAGAGAAGAGAATACTGCTTATCTTTTCACAATTTTGAAACCTAATTTTATATACCTTGCGATTTTTTTTAATCATTCAACTTTGGTTGGGTGTTTAACAACACATTTTTCTGCGGTGTGATAAACTCAGAACTCATACAGTTTTACTGCTTTACACGGTCTTTAAATCCGCAGAAGCCATTGTTTACCTCTCAGAGTTTGTGCAGAGATGGTGCAGCTCTTTTCATGATGTTAGCAAATCAGAGCTAGGCTATTTACATGTTACAAATGTGTTCATTTACGTTCTTTATTGGCATTGTAATGGTTATGGTTTTTAATTTATGATAGAGTTGCATTCTTTAAAAAGTTTATTGCTGCCCCTCGACCTCCACTTTAAGAGAGTTTCAAACCAGTCGAGTTGTAAGTTCCTTTCTCAGTGGAGAAAAATATGTTGAAATCTTTGTCTGTGGTAGTTATGGTAGATTTTATTAAGCTGACAAAATGTGAAAAATTCTCCCTCATTCTGTGATACATCTACTGAAAACACCACTCCTTGTAAAAGTGTAAAATTGCTTTAGCGTGTCAATCAGTGAGCCATTCCACTCAAATACTAAACCATAAAATTCACATTCCCTCGTCTGCCGTCCACTGAAAACAGCACACATGCTTTACTCTAGAAAGCTCCCAGGGGCCCTATAGTGAGCTTGTATTGGATGTCACATTAATAACGCTTAATATATAGCACCACTCTAACAAAGACCCCTTTGTCTAGAGGAGAGTCCATGTGGGAGTCCTAAATACTGGTGCATTAACATGGTGGCTTTGAAGGATCATCCAGACGCTAATTTGTCACATTAGGGTGCTGACCCATTGCTCTCTGCACACTGAGGACTGGCGAATTCTCTCAACCAACCAGGGAAGATGGAAAGAAATGGAAACCGTGAATGATAATGTTTTGAAAGTCAATTTTTGAGTTGTGTGATAATATGCAGTTAAGTTCTTCTGATGTGGTGTGGCGTTTAGATAAGTGCAATTATATCTTACATCTTGTGGAGCTTCCTGTGCAGGATATGGGGTTAGTGTGCAAATGTTTCTCTTAGCTGTTGCTCCCCCTCCTCCACCATGACACCTCAGATGCTGGGGAACTCCGCTGGCTTGAGAGAGCATGCTCAGTTGGACTTAAGCCTGCTAAAAGTGTTCAGGCATTACCTAATTATCTGTAAATCTGTATGATAATAAGCACATAAAGCGGCAATCTTGCGACTGATTCTCCTACTGAGTCTGATCATATTTGAAGGTTTCTTTACACAGAAAATGATGTCACTGGTGTAGTCCGTAATGTGATTTTCTACTGCTTAAAAATCCAGTGGACAAGAAAACTATAAAAACATAATAAACCATTGTAAGTGTCCTTTTAAGAATAGAAGGACTCCAGCCTAAGAAGAGCATATAAATCTGATTTTAATGGGTCCTTTCTTACATTCAAGGTTAACGTTCTGGGCTAGTAGTGATCAGACTGAGATTAGACTGTAAATCAGCTGAGTTTGTTTATAACTATAGGAATTGCTCCAGCAGATAAAGTGGGACAGGAAATCCCCACTGCCTTTGATGAAGCAGATTCCCCCTCAGAGTTTACTCACTGCTCTCAAGCACTACAGAGACAGTCATGGAGGCAACATTATCTAAGTGCTGGTGAATGTGGATGTGCCAAAAAAACGGCCGGCAGGCCCCAGGGGCTGGAACTCAGACAGTTCTTCCTGTTCTTATCATCAACCACAGAAAACATATACGTGTAAGAACAAGAAGGATTCTACACAATCATCACCCCAGACACACACCATCAACATTAAGACCATGGCATGCTGGTTCAAGTGTTTATAACAGATTGCAGTTTACTCATTCAGTTCAGCTGAACTCATACACAAATCTTATACATGGCCAAATGTATACATGCATCCTGCAGGATTGGGCATAAATATTAAAACATGTGTTAACATTCAATTCATGGACATGCCCTTGATGAATGAAATGTGCATGTGATGTAGATTTTCTTTTTAAAGCTACAACGTTTACACAAAAGTTATACTCAGGTACTCAATTCATGTAATAAAATATGTCAAAAGTGAAAGTCTTAACAGAAAACATATTATTGTAGATACAATGCATGCTATGGCCTTGCCCATATTAACACAGTGGCCAATCGTCTTATTATCAGTCCAGTCAGTGATCACCTTTATCAAACATTTCTATCCTGATGGATGTGGTGACTTCCAGAATGACCACCGGCATCCAGAGGGTATGGAGGTTCACTGAAAGGTTTCATAAGGATGAAAATGATGTAAATCGCATGCTATGGCCTTCACAGTAACCAGATGTCAAGCCAACGAAACGCATATGGGAGAATTTGCAGTGACATGTTATACAGCACTCTACAACAACATCATCAAACCACCAACTGGTGAAATATGTTTTGGAAAAATGATGTTCATTCTTCCATTACAGTTCCACAGACTTATAAAATCTGTGCTAAGGTGCACTGAAGCTGTTCTGGCAGCTCTTGATGGCCCAACATTGTGGTTATAAGCAAATAAATAATTTTCATGGTCTTCAGTAATATTGCACACAAGAAGAAGAAGAATTAGAAAAAATAATAAAAGTCATGCTTAAAAAATGATAAAGTATATAATTTCTTTTTTTTTAAATGCGACCCAAGTCTTGACTGAATTAATGGAACGCTACACCATTTGGACTTCTTGCACAAGACACCCCACATGTCCAATCAAATATTTATCTTGGTGTTTCTCTGAAAAAAACCTTTTAAAAATAACCTAATCCCCAACAGTTACATCCATCCAAGAAGCATAATAAATATTTATGACACATACCATCACACATATGAGCCTGTACGTGTGCTCTCTATCTGCTCACTGTGATTAAACACGCACATACACACATCTGGTTATTTAAGTTGTACACTATACACACTATATCAAACTACATGTTTCCTCAGTCCAGTGCAGACTTAGGAGTGGTGAAATCCTGTAAGTAAAAAGATGGTTTGAATTGTTTTTACAATAAAATGCCTCAGTGTACTATTGGTCTGGATTGATCTATTTGTTCCCTGAATGTTTAAACAGTTTGTTGAAATAATGTTTTAAACTGTACAAAAGTACAACCATAAGGCATTGTAGTGAATTTCATCTCTTTCAGTGAGATTCCTCTCCAACAATAGTGCGCATTGTGACAGAACTGGGATGTATAAATGGAATGGCTGCTTTAATGTCTAGATTAGAGTCCTTACTGGATTAGTGTGCTGTGGCAGAGACACTGAGTCTTCTTCAGCTTCTTCATCAAACCTGCTATAGTCCCATACTTAACGACTGTACGGCATAATAGGAGGTTATTTGATCTGTTATGGTTTATTCAAGGTACTATAATCACCCAGTCTTTTCAGTGCTCAAATTGTAACAAATTTCAAAGGTTGCATTTAAAGGGACATGAAACACGATTTGAGCTGTAAATGAACTGGGTTTTTATAGGAACTAAAATGTTTTTTTTCTTTTCCACAAACACCAGTTTAAGACATTACTGGACATACAGGCTATACAGAAAGGGGTCAGGCCATAAATTTACGCCACAGCTCTTTTGAATGCTTGATTAAGCTTGGTCAGAAGATGTTGATTCATCTTCTATAACACCAGCTCTGACAGTAATACTGGCTGCAAATTTCTAATATGTTATCATTTTGTTTGGCTTGAAGTGTGGGTTGAACATGTAAATGTAATAAGTTCTAACTTTTAATACTGAGTTGGATAGGGTGGGTAAATTAGAGCAAAGTTCTCCACATTTATTCAATATTATGTGAATAATAACACATGAAAGATCCTAATTTAACCTCTGATTGCATCCCCTTAAGTGTGTGGTAATAAAAACACATATACACTGCATGGTACAAAATGTAAAAGACTTGTTTCTGCTGACATCCAATGAAGGCTCCACATTAAAGAGGAAAGTGGTTTTAATAGGGCCTATCCTGCAGGGACGTGTTTAGGAAGCTCTGTAGACGTGTTGGATCTGGTTCTGAAGCTCTCACACAAACACAGTGGAGGAAATCTGGCTAAGGGCTTGCCTCTTTACCCAGAATCATCTCGATTATAATGTAGCCACTGCCAAATAACTCACTGACTAGCCATTCAAATAAACCTGAGCTCTGTGCACTTACATTCCACTTGTTGTAGAAATAATCATTAGTCTTATATTTTTTCCAAACTAGCGAGATGGCTGTGAGCTTTTACACACCATAGAACATTATTTGGGATTATTTGTCATTTTCTTGACATCTTTACACACTAATACTTCTTAGATGATTTAGAGTATTGAAAATAGAATGCCCTAACTCAGCCAGTGTCTCAGACTTTTCATGAGTTAGTCCAATATGTTGTTTGTCCATTTTGCACTGGTGAAGGGGGTCAGAAGTGATGGAAAATGGAGCTCTGTGAATATTTAGAAGCAGGGTGGGAACACAAAAATGTATTTCCCTGTTTTCCGTTTTGCCTAGTCATGGACGTGTGCACTGCTGTGACTACATAAGCCACAAACATTCTGGAAAAGCACAGGTTTTGTTCATAGAAAAGCTCTGGAACAGAGACAGTGTCCAGTGGTGTGGCTGTAAGAGTACGTTTATTGTGCTCTTTTTAGCGCCTGTTTTGAGGTTGCTGGAGTGGTTTAGAATGAAGCAATAAGCATTTTCTCATACTTTAAGCCCTTGGGATTTATTTACAGAGAAAATAAAATGACCTAGAATATCACAGCACTCTTAAGGAATCTGAAACCATACTTGATATTAATCAGAAAAAAGATTGCTATTGGTGTAAAGATGCTAAGCACCACCAAGACTTGATTTGTTATTCCCTGCTTTATAATGACAAAAATAATTTCCCTTTATTACATGGTGCTACTTTTGATATCTATTATTGATAATCTTCAGAAATGGCAAAGCACTACAAGATGATCTGACCGTCCTTGCTGATTTTTCCTACAAAAAATATAATCAATTTAATTAGTAAAACTACTCGGTCGTTATTCATCTTCAGCAACCATTTTATCCTGATCAGGGTCATGTTGGAACATTGGGTCAGGACAGGAATGCACCTTGGTTGGGATATTAGTCCATCACAGTACAGCATGCACACACACATTAAAAGAAAAGAAGAAAACTTTTTATTTGTCATGGATACATTGCAGTACAGCGAGTACAGTACACCTAGGGCAATTCCACAAAGCCAATCCACATCCCAGCATGTTTTTGGTTATGAGAAAACTGAAGAACCAGGAGGAAACCCACTTGAACAGAAGGAGACCATGGAAAATTCCACACAGGCAGTAACCTGAGATCAGGATCAATTGAGGACCATGGAGCTGTGAGGTAATACTTGTCTGGAGTTTATAAAATGGTAAGTATTTAATTATACTATCACTCTATGAAATTAGGTTATTGCATTAATAGACTGGTAATCTATCTAACAGTGCAGTTATTGATTTTGGTTTATTTCTGTGTAACAGGATATGTGATTCGTGAAAAGTAAATTAACTTTAGCCTTATTCTCATACAATAAATCCAACACGTCAGTCATTTGAATCTGCCATCAACCCTGAATTTTTGTTACATACTGACAACTGCAAATCATCTCTGGTATAATTGGCATACAGAAGTCCTGGAGTTGGACATCCTCCACTGGGAATCTAATTTTAAGACTGTGAGGTGTTTAAATAAATTGGATGATCATCTTTGATCCTTAAATGCAATATATACTATATGCCAAAAGTATATAGACACCTGACCACGACACCTACATGTGCTTATTGAACATCCTATTCCAAAAGCATGATACAGAGTTGAGACAGACTGATATGAAGTTGCCGCTCTCTTTACTCTGGCAAGACTTTCCACTATATTTTGAGGCATGGCTGTGTGGATCTTTACATTCAGCCACAAGAGTATTACTGAGGTTGGACATTAAAGTCAGGGGTGCCATTGGCATTTGAATTCGTCTCAAAGGTGTTCGGTGGACTTGAGGTCAGAGCTCTGTGCAGGCCACTTGAGTGCTTCCAAACCAACCAAGCAAACCATGTCTTCATGGACCTTGCTTTGTGCAAAGGGGTACTGTCATGCTGGAACATGTTTGGGAATGTCAGTTCCAGTGAAGGGAAATCATTTCAATGCTACACCATACCAAAACATTCTAGACAATTTTGTGCCTTCAATTTTGTGGCAAAAGTTTGTGGAAGGCCCACATATGGTTGTGATGATCAGGCATTCTCATGTTGTTGGCCATGTATTTATATTACTGCAAAACTGATTTGTTTTGTTACCCCGGCACTCTGGCAGATATGTCCAGAAGCATCACTGGAAAGTTTTCATTATTGTTGGAACAAAATGTGGAGGAAGGTAATTTCCATATCTCCCCCTGCCATGGTGGTGTAATCGAAAAATAAATTAGGATCAGCACAGCTTGACCATGCCGCAGTTATTTTTGTCACCATGCAGTGTTTACCAAAGTAGCTTAGGAGCACACTTCCTTTTTCATTTATTCTTGTGTTTTTCTGAAGAAAAGCTGAAAAACTCCCCTTCAATGTAGGAAAACACCATCTGGAAAAAATGTGTGGGGATGTATCTATTATTCTGGAAGACTCAAAATTATTCTCAGTTCCTGCAGTGCAAACACACAAAAAGGGGTTAATTCCTCTAACAGTTCTACGAACTATGAAAAAGTTCCTCTGATCCGAAAACACCTATTATATTAGGTTTCCAAAGCATCGCTCTTGCTCACAAGATTCAATGACATTAGACTGTAGTCTAACAGCAGCTCTGTAGTCAGTCTTGTTGCTGTTACTAGTGCTGTATTTGTTTTTATGTGTGTGATGCATATACGCTTCAATTTCACAAGAACATTGTGTATGTGGTTTGTATGTTAGTTCAGTTTGTTCAAATGTGTCTTAGTCATCCAGTCATTAAAGAGAAGGAACAAACAGCATGTATTTAAAATGTCTAAGAAAAAAGCTTTAAATTAAGAAAATCTCCAGAGGGAATGCCAGGAAACAAAAAGACTTCACCACCGAGAAGCCGCTTCGCTTTATAAAGATGTAACACAAACACGTACGTCTTCTACTTTTAGAATTCTAAAGACTATTGTGTTTAATTCTGATTTATTCCACATTGGAAACAGTATGTATAACTCTAGATAATAATCCCTCTCCTGCTGCTCTCTGTACAGGGCACAGGCTTTTCATTCATACACCAAAGTTATTGTGATTGGTCACAGCAAACACTGGAAAAAAAATGGCAAACTCTGAAAGCAAAAAGATTTGAAAGTTAGATATCACTAACATTACTTACAGGAATTTCTTTAATACCTTTTCCCTCTTTGCTCGTACTTTCAGAATGGATTTAATCTGGTTATGGCAGAGAGATTACCCTTGTACTTACAGAGACTCTTTGAATAATATGATAAACACAAAATCCTATTTAGGGAAACTAAATGAAAACGGTTTAAATGAATTAGCTTATTTCTGATATCATGTGGCACATATTTAGTTATAGGCAATAAATAAACTCATTGATCTTACCATAATTCCATGAATGCAATGTTATGATGTATTCTGTAATATCGTTATATAATGATGTTAACCTACCGTTAATCTAAGGACTGATCTGAGGAAGCTATTCCAAAAAAAGAGGAAAGAATTGGCATCAATGAATTCAGCTTAATAGCAGTAGTTGAAAACTAACATTCTGAAGTTTTCATTTTGCAGTGTGCTTTAACATTGTAAAAAAGGATTACCTTTGAATAACTCCTGAACATACTCAGCATTTTTTTGTGACCATGTAACCACTGACAGACTTTGCAGTTGACTCACTGAAGATATCTGTATATGGTAATAACATTTAACTAATGGAAAAGAGAGAAGCGCCATCCATCCGAATATCCCTAAGGGGCGGATGTGGGGTGGGTGGGTGTTTGGGGCATTATGGAGATAGTAATCAGCAGTGAGAGCCCCTCTCTCCATAGTGATAAGTGCTCCCCTTATCACCTCAGGAGGGGATCGGCTGGATTAACTTAGCCAGCAGTTGGCTTGTTTTTTCCCTCCGCCCAGTCCCTTTCCTCAGCACACATTTCCATTGTTGCAACACACAGTTTGTAGTTTGTCTACACCACCCAGAAATTGATTTTGGCATAGCAACACTGTGATGTCATGCTGAAACTTTAAGATGTGCACATTACTTCATTATGAGGAATAAGAAGATCATATGATTTATCTGTTAAGATAGATTCCTCTTTCTCTGAATCATTATTTTCCCCATAAGTTCCTTTCTAAAAGTACAAAGACAGCAATGTTCTATACACTAAACAGTAAAAGAACAGTGCTGCAAACCATCACTCAGTGGTTCCTCAACAGTGTTGCCTGTGCTTGTGAGTGTATGTATTAGGGTAAACTTGCATGCCGTGCTAACTCAGTCTCTCCTGCAAGTGATTTCTCACACACAATTCTTCAACCACAAATGAAAAACTACTTTTGTGACTCAACACTTTCATACTGGCTGCTACACACTCACATCCCAGGAATTCTCCCCATGTGTTTTGGTGTAACTATGGACACGATCCTCCCCCATCCGAAGCAGTCATCACATGGAAATAGTAATTCTCAGGGATAATTTATAGCATTGCCAAAGGGAATGAAGGCAGAATGGATTACCATACTGATAAAGTTAGGAGCCCCAGTCAGCACGCTTCGACTGTTAAGCATGGAACTGGGATCTTTTTAAATTGATATTAATACAGTTAATTGTGATTGACTTCTAATGCATCTAAACTGAGATTTAATAGAGAACATATAAAGATCAGGGTTGCATCCTCTTCTGGATGTGCTGGGAAAAAGAAGTCTGTGGTTTTGACTTCCTTGATACACTGCAGATCTGCTGCAATGTTTAGTGCTGTCCCCACCTACTGACCTCTCTCTCTCACACACACACACACACACACACACACACACACCATCCGTCTCTCTCTCTCACACAGTTACACATACAAATAAATAATGCATTAAGAACAGACGTCAGAGTGGCTTTTTGGGTGATTTGTTTACACAATTTCACTCCAAACACCAAAACTGACCTTGAGTAAACATTGTAATAATCTCAATTTAAAACTTCTTTCCTTCCAAACCCAAGGGGAAGCTCTCAAAAATCTAAAGGGTTTAGATAAATAAACTAGCAAAGGCAGCTGCCCTAAATCTGAGACCATTACTCTAAAGGTTTGCACCTCATGGCCCACACATTAATCCTGTTCAGGATTGTGGTGGATCTGGAGCCTATCTGGGGAATACTGGATGTGTGGTGAGAAGTGAGAAGAAACCAGAGAAACTGGAGGAAACCCACGGGAACCAGAGGAAAACACCACACAGTCAGTAACCTGAGTTACTAACCCTCATGATGGAAACGAGGACCCAGCGAGAACTCTGTTATCTACTTAAATATTTCAGACTCACCATTTGAATCTTTTGGACTCTTGTGCTACTGCCCAGTGCTGGTGTTTTAATTTCCATCTATAAGACATGTCACACAGAATGCTGTCACATAACACAGATAAATAACAGTCATGGCCGGGTGGCACGGTGGTGCGGTGGTTAGCACTGTCGCCTCACAGCAAGAAGGTCCTGGGTTCGATCCCCGGGTGCCTTTCTGTGTGGAGTTTGCAT
>JAQQZR010000035.1:18177922-18206076 GCA_030068235.1 Notoglanidium macrostoma | reverse complement strand
ACGCAGTCATAGTATTAACTAGCTGCATTAATAATTGTGTCAATGGAAGATCCTCACAAGCACAGTAAGAGAGGTGTGTGTGTGTGTGTGTGTGTGTGTGTGTGTGTGGTAGCTCCTCCCGCGGAATGTGGAGAGCAAATAAAACCGCTCTCAGCTGAAACTTCTCTGCAGATGTGCGCCAGTAGGAGGAGAGGGATCTTTTGGAGTCAGTTGCATCTTTCTACCTCCCTCAAGTCTCCTCCACAACAAAGAATATCTTTTTTCCTGGTGTGTTTCTATCTTTCCCCGTGAATATGTCCGGTGGCTGTGTGGCCACAGTGCTGGTGGTGTTGCTGTGCTCAGGCGCTGTGCTCTGCATGCCCAAAAACGCACGGAAAAGCAGGAGGCAGGCGCAAGAGCGCTCCGTCTCATCCGTGTCTCAAGGTGGGTCGACCTGCTTACTAGCTCTCAACTTTGATTTAAGGCCACTCTTGAATTTTTGTGTTTTTTTAAACTAATGTTTTGGTTCGACTGGAACAATTTGCTCGTACCGTCTTAACGGTTACCTTTGCTAAATAAGCGCTGTATAACTCCCAGACCCCCTCTTTTCAGGGTTTGATGAGTCCTATGCATGTATTCAGGGGTGGTGGTGGGGGGGGGGTGTGTTCAGGTTATTCATTCGTACAAAAGTGGACAAATCCTCTCAATAAAATGTTTCGCTCAAAGTATATGCTCTTGTAGGCTTTTAAAGCATTCCTTGTGTTCAAGCGTCGTTGTCCACATTTTTAAAGAAATGAATTTAACGTGACATTTTTTTTGTGCACCCCCACCAATATTCCCTCTTAGACTCTCCCTTATATTCCGCCACTTTAAATGTACATTAGAGGAATTGACGCTTAGCCAGATGTGAATGGGTGCCAGGAGTGAGAATTAAGACATCTCGGTTTATCATTGGAAACACGTTGTAACAAGACTATCTTTTGATTAAGATTTTGATTTTAAATGGCTTTGATGTCTCAACTTCCTTTTCTAAGATGCTATTAGCTACTGTAAATTGCTATCCAGATGAATTTACCAAGCAGTTTTTCTGGAGAGAGAGAGAGAGAAAAACTTTGACTGGACTGTTTATTTGAAAAAAGTAGGTGGTTAAATAGCATGCAACACTGTTATTTAAAAAACAAAAATGTTCAGCACTAGTATTAACCCTTAATTGTTATCCAGAAACTGATTGGCAGAGGAGCAAACCTGATATGGAAGAGCAGGGCTTTGTTTCCAGTGCACTGTGTGTGTGTGTGTGTGTCCTTGTGGTTAACAAGTGTTTCAAGTAAAGGATTGTGCTGGCTTCATTTTTGCTGTTATTTTCCACCCAGATGGCTGTGTAGAACATGGACAGCGTTATGGAGTTGGTGAGCAGTGGGAACGCACCTATCTGGGCACTGTGCTACTCTGCACTTGCCATGGAGTGGCTGGTATTAAGTGTAAAACGAAGCCTGAGGGTAAGCTGCTTTTACTGTGCAGTAGCATGCTCCAACAAATTTCTGTGTGCCAATGCATATTAACTGCTGATGTGGGTAATTTTTACTTTAGCTGAGGAGACTTGTTATGACAAAATAAATGCTCGGTCATACCTTGTGGGAGAAACCTACGAAAGACCAAAGGATGGGATGATCTGGGACTGCACGTGCATTGGCTCCAGCAGAGGGAAAATCAGCTGCACTATTGCAAGTGGGTAAAAGTGTTTTATTTATTTTTTTAAATATAATACTAAACCTTGTCTCAATGCCTTATTTCTTACTTCTTTTTTCTTTTGTAGACCGCTGCCATGAAGGGGGACATTCTTACAAGATTGGAGACACTTGGATGAGACCTCATGACACCGGAGATTACATGTTGGAGTGTGTCTGTCTGGGCAACGGAAAAGGGGAATGGACCTGCAAACCTGTTGGTAAGATATTGCAGAACAAATGATTGATTTAGGCATAGGCTTAGATGTTGATGCAGTGGGACGAATGTTAAATCCATCTCTTCCTGTCTTTCCCTGTTAGCGGAGCGCTGTTATGATAATGCAGCTGGCACCTCTTACACGGTGGGGGAAACCTGGGAGAAACCTTACCAGGGCTGGATGATGGTCGACTGCACCTGTTTAGGGGAGGGAAGTGGACGCATCACTTGCACTTCTAGAAGTAAGGAAACCTCTGCATTATGAAACCCTTCCCAAAAATTGTTTTAAGACTCTTAACCACACATGCCTTTCTCTCAGTCTCACTACCGCTCAATTTAATCACCTAATTAAAGCCATTACAGCTAAACCCACTGGCATTAGGGAGTAGCCACTTTAGCAACTGAAGAAAAACATTAACCTTGATTGGCTCGAAAAGTGCTGTTTTTATTTTGTTATTGAATGTTATGATCTGAACAAGGTAAAATGTCTGACCGCGTGTTTGGTATTCTCAGACCGCTGCAATGACCAGGACATACGCATGTCTTATCGCATTGGGGATACTTGGACTAAGACAGATGCCCATGGACACATCTTGCAATGTCTGTGCACTGGTAATGGCCGTGGAGAGTGGAAATGTGAAAGGCATGCTTCCTTGCACACTACCGGCCTTGGTAAGATCTTTAATATTATCAAGATATTTGTTTTTTATGGATCTGTTAAATCTTATGTGTACTGCAATAAAATCTGTCAGACCTGAAACTATAGTACTCAGCTGAGACAGTAAGGAAACAGTTAACATATGCTAATCTTCTGTGTTTTGGCTATTGCAGGCACTGGTTCTCGTGTGATCACAAATGTACAGCCGGCTGTGTTCCAACCAGTTCCCCTTCCTGTGACCCCTATTGAGGGCACCTGTGTGACCGACTCAGGAGTGTCCTATACTCTGGGAATGCGCTGGATAAAGACTCAGGGCAGCAAGCAGATGTTGTGTACCTGCATAGGAAATGGTGTCAGCTGTAAAGAATGGGGTCAGTTTCTTTATGTCCTTTCGAGCACCATCAGGTGCTGTTTCATTGCACTGAAAAAATAGAGGCATAATTGATGAATTTGTTGTCTTTTGGTGATCATTTTTGCCATTTTTTGCATAGAGGGCCATTCTCAAGTTTATGGTGGCAACTCAAATGGCCAGCCGTGCGTTTTCCCGTTTGTGTCCATGGGCAAGACCTTCTACTCGTGCACCTCAGAGGGACGTGATGATGGGCAGCTTTGGTGCAGCACCACTTCTGACTTTGAAAAAGATCACCAGTACTCCTTCTGCACAGAAAAGAATGGTGAATATTCTTAATGAGCCTCCAAATCCATCACCTGGACTTTAGCTTTAACAGCACAATCATCGGGTTCTAATCTTATGGTTTGATGCTTGTTTTGCAGTTTTGGTCACAACCAGAGGAGGAAACTCCAATGGCGCACTGTGCCACTTCCCTTTCCTCTATAATGGCCGTAACTACACGGACTGCACAGCTGATGGACGCATGGACGGCATGAAGTGGTGTGGCACCACATATAATTTTGATGGAGAGAATCAGTATGGCTTCTGCCCCATGGCTGGTGAGTGCAAATAAACGCTCCCCAATGGTGACCATGTTAAGAAATTAACATCTTCACCTAAGGGAAGTATAGTCGCAAACCGGTTACTGTCTTAAAGTCTTATGTTTGTTTACAGTTTCCTAAAATCCTGATCTGAGCGTAAGCATATGGATGTGTTGGTCTAAACTAACCTTTGTCTTTGGAAGATGCTTAACCTGTTTAGTAAGAGATTGAAGAGATAAGGTAAATTGTGTGATGCATGTTATCAGATAATGGAAACCTTAATCCCTAATGCTGGGAGGAGGCCAAATAAGATATAAGAGGGTCCCACCAGCAGGGAACAAAGACTCAAACAACACCTATCCACTCACATTTACATACACATGCGGTTCTGAGGTGGGACTTTGATGGGTGTCTACGACTTCTAAGGGCTAATTAAGAGGAGTCAGGCAGGATCTCACAGACTTTTGCTAATTTTAAGATTTATTGATAGGGTTTGGTGCTTTGGAACATTGTGCATTTTAAAGGGTACAGAGTAAAATGGATTTTCTCTTTATAGGGTACAGCTCAGACTTTTGCGAGGCTTGTTTGCAAAACACTGAAAACTAAGCTGCATCTGTCTTAGTTTATTTTTCCCCCAATCCTTCGTTACTTCTGTTGTGTACCTCTGTGCACCATCTGAGAATATTTAAAATGAGTGGCCAGTTAACAAGCCACTCATGTCACCTTTAAGAGTGCAAAAGTCACTTTAGAAGTAATTAAGCCAGTGAATAAATGTGAGCCACGTTCTGGCTAGAGTATCTTTTAAGAGTATGTCTAGGATCGCGGTGGCCCTGCAGCTGCCTTGGTGTGCTGATGGAGGGGGTCTGGCTGTCAGTGAAGCATTAAGGAGCTGGCTGGGGTCCAGGGCAGCTGCTTTCAGATCTGTGCACTCCTTAAACTCCCTTTCCCTCTCAAACATGGTGTTTTTATCCAACTTGCACTCCCCTCCCCTTTTCCCTTATAGTCCTTATATCCTAATACCAATCAGTTCTATTCTAACTCCCAACAATGAGACTATTCTGTAAGGCTGCACCAGGGCATTTTTCAAAGCAATCAGTGTTTTGTGGTAGCAGATTTGAGGTAGTTGATCACTCATGGTGCTGGGTATCTGATGCATTAGTCATTTTGATGTTTTGTGAACTAAGGTTTATCCTTGGCCAAAGATTGTATGCGTGTCCTTCAGATGTGCTGAGGGTTAATGATCCCTTTCTATCTAGACCTAAATCTTTCTGTATAGGTCATTATCTGGAGAAAATAATCACCCAAATAATCTCTTGCCCTTTCAGCCCATGAGGAGGTTTGCACCACCAGTGAGGGAGTAATGTACCGTGTTGGAGATCAGTGGGATAAACGCCATGATGTTTTGGGTCACATGATGCGCTGCACTTGTGTGGGAAACGGACGTGGAGAGTGGAGCTGCATTGCCTACTCACAGCTCAAAGGTGAGGTCTCCACTTTTTTTTGGTGTAGCCAGTGTTTGTTCATTAGTACCGAGTGTAGTATGTAGTATTATTTTTTTCATAGATGCAGGCATTTTATTTAAATGCCAGGGTTAGAAAATGAGTCTCTCTTGAGTACCAGAATACCACTAATGCTGCTGTCTCTCTCAGACCAGTGCGTTGTGGATGGCCTGACTTATGATGTGAACCAAACCTTCACTAAACGTCATGATGAGGGCTACATGATGAACTGCACCTGCTTCGGTCAGGGCCGCGGCCGCTGGAAGTGTGATGCCATTGGTGAGTTTACATCAACAACACAACGACCTAGAGCTCTTTTTAATCTCTTGTTACGTATTATATATTGCCTGGGAAAGTGCAGGCATGAGGTTTAGGGAGAATCTGGATTTCTTTGTGATGGTAATTGTTTTGGCACTTCTCTCCTGTAATCTGTAAAACTACCTCATCAAGCAGTTTGTTATGAATCTAGTCATTGAAACTTAACCTCATGAGACTCCACTGTCCTCATATGAGGACATGGCATTTTCTCCCAACTTCATTGTGTTTGTATCCTTATAAGATCCTCATATGAGGACCCTTGGGTATTACTCTTTTGCCAAACTTCCTCCAGTTTGAAGACCTTGATCAAGGTCAGTAATTATCAGGTGCTAAGAAACAGGAACAGTGGGGAGAAATTACAAGGCACACACCGTTAGCGTTTGGAATTGTTGGTGACGTGTAAGAAAAGTGGAGTGAGGCACTCACATTGTAGCTTTATCCTTAATCTGCTGCATTTATTTTTCTTTTAACTGTTACACTCTAACTTTAGATTTACACAAACTTAGCCGAGACTTTCACAAGTGGTTACATTAATAACAGGGTAATGACCCAGCACATATTTCCTGTTATAGACCAGTGCCAGGAGCCAGACACAAAGGTTTTCTATCAGATTGGAGAGTCCTGGGACAAGGTCATCCATGGACTTCGCTACAGGTGTTACTGCAATGGCAATGGGCTTGGAGAAGTGAGCTGTGAGCCCCAGCACTCTTTCCATGGTGAGTCACGCATATCTCTATGAGGGAAACTTAATAAAGCATGAGTATCTACACACCGAGACATGGGACATACTGAGCAGTGCTGTGAGTGATACTTTGAGCTTTGACTGAGGGTGTGTTGGAAGTCAACGAGCTCCAGATGTTTACAGAGATATAGGCCCTGCTATTTACTTCCTCTTTCAGGTGTTTGAGAGATCTTCTGCATGTGTCACTTGGAGCAATTGCTCTGCTTTGAACAAATGCTTGTCCTTGTTAGATGTGTTGTTTGAAACCAACACTTTGTGCTTAAACTTGTTTCATGGCTTTGAAGTTGGTAGATGGAAAAAGACAGCCATGCAATCAACTTTTCACTCTTTTGCCCCCTATTGCTCTTTTATTCTTTGTTTGCCTGACAGTGCTACAGACTTTAGAAATTCCTTGTCACGTTTTGTTGAGAGTGTGTCAGAACTAATTTACATTCGTCTGCTGGTTGCACCACATCATCTGCAAAGTCGTTCACTGGTTTGCGTAATTTCCGTTCTTGACGGTTTAATTCAATTTCAGAAATTTTATGGGCGAAATGGTTGCAAACGACAACTGTTATTCTTGTTAAACCTAATGTCTTCAGACACTTTTTTAATTTATTGTTTTTGCTTTTATCCCAGATACTTCTACAGCTCTAATGTAAAGAGCTCCATATATACATGGAAGGCTTGGCAACAAAAATGATAGTTTAGTTATGACAGGAATGTTCCTTCTCTGTGTGGCTTGGATGGGGTCAGAAGAAAGCTTTAAGTGTTGGGGACCCGAGAACAATAGCTCTGCATAATGACATACAGCTGTGAGAATGCTGGGAACACTACAGACCAGCCTGCTGGTGGAACATAACACAGACTAAATGAGATTTAAATGTTGCTGTATACACACCAGATAGTTATTGTCCTTTCAGAGCAGTAATTGGAAGAAATGGAGACCAGATTCGCCAGACTCCAATGAGGCAATGTTGCCACGTGTAGCCTGTGTGTTTTATGTTTTATGGGAAGGTGAGTTTGTTAAACAGTGTTGGGATTAACCTGCATCAGGAAATTACTGCATCAAAAGGAGCAAGGTTTGGGAAATGGAATGACAATTGCAACATGCTTTTAAAAGTAAATAACTCTTTGAATAAAGAAGGTTATGTATTTATTTTAAGTCCTTTTGGTTGAGCAAATGTGAAAGAGCTTTTTGTTTTGTTGGGTTTGGAAACCTCAGAGAGAAATGGTAGTATTACACCATCCACCATGTGTGAGTGCTGAAACCTAGGGAAGAATCTTGCAGAGCTGTGTCAAATTTTCCATCCCACTAAAATCAGGTAGCAGAAGTGCATAGACGTGTTTTGACCTGTGGGTCATCTCCATTAAAATAAACTTTCCCGTGTATTTACTGCCAAAAGTGTGTGGTTTTTTTTTTTTTTTTGGTACACTTTTGCTACCTTAATATAGCAATATACAGTATATACAGTATACCTGGTGACTACTTCATTTCATATGGCATTATAAATAAATATTTTCTGTTGAATCTGTGAGTCTCAAATGATCTCAAGAACTGTGAGGAAAGACTGAAGTCTTGGCTTCTTTGTCAGGTGGTAATCGTCCAGTACAGGTGATCATTACAGAAGCTGGGAACCAACCCGATTCGCACCCAATCCAGTGGAACGCTGCGCCCTCTGCTCATATTGTCCAGTATATCCTAAAGTGGAGAGAGGTTTGTTTTTTATCCATTTAGAATTTAAACCACATTTCTGGAAGGTTACCATGATCATTGTGTGCTTAGTTGACATATTTTGTTCAATAGAAAAACACTCATACTCCATGGAGGGAGGTTGCCCTTCCAGGCCACCTCACTTCTTACACCATTGCTGGACTGAAGCCAGGCATCACCTATGAGGGTCAGCTGATCAGTATTTTAAGACTTGGTCGCAGAGAAGTCACTCGCTTTGACTTCACTACCAACTATGGCTCCTGTGAGTATCCTGTGTGTCACTCAAACATTAAATTGCTTTCCTCCATTTCTTCAGCCTTAATACTATTCCCTCCATGTGTCCCATCTTCTCCTAGTGGCTACAACTGAAGGAGACACGACTCCTCCACCTCCAGTGGTGGACACCTCAGAGTCTGTGACCGAGATCACATCCAGCAGCTTCGTCATCTCCTGGGTTTCTGCCTCTGACACTGTGTCCGGTTTCAGAGTGGAATATGAGCTCACTGAGGAGGGAGGACAGCAGGAACAACCCATGGTTTTGGGTCAGTTGCATGTTCTTATTAGCAGATTCTTCATATTAAAGCAAATTCTGTAATGTCTTAAAGTCTGTGGGTAATGAATGTAAAATATTTTAAACATTTTTGAGATACAAAAGTTGAGTTATATTAAAAATCCAGCAATGTTTTAATAAGAAATGACATGGAAATATAATGTTGTCCAGCCATGGCCTAATATTATAATGAGAAGGCTTGATTAACCACCTGCTATGCCACTCAAACACAACCAAATATAAATTTGCAAGCAGGAAGAATAAGGATTCGTAGTCTTTTTGCTTTCTCTAGTTGTTTTGCTCAAGCATGGAATTCATCATTTTGAGAAGTTTGAGAAGGAAAGGGCCGTCAGTTTGTGATTGGTCAGAGTAAAGTTTCTGCAAGTTTTACCCAGGATTAATATTTCCCAGCTTTAATTCAATGTATTACGAAGAAATTCTGGTGGAGTCCATGCACAGCTTATGTAAGATTACATACTTTGAACTGCATATTGTGGACATAAACTAGATGGCAAAACAAGTAGTGCAAAATTAGAAGGTAGTTGCTGATTTGAGATGCCTGGGACTTTAATTGCGTTGTATATTGTATAAAAATAGTGTTTCAGATGTTTGTTAACTTGCTCTTTGCAGATCTTCCACGTACGGCTACCTCTGTGAATCTCAACGAGCTCCTGCCAGGCAGAAAGTACACAGTTAATGTGTATGAACTTACTGATGAAGGAGACTCCAATCTGATCCTCACTACCTCCCAGACTACAGGTAAGTATGTGGAGAAGAGGTTTTCTCTCTGGCTTACAGAGATGGTGTAGTTTCTTAAAACTCCAAGCCTACTGTAATATCTCCATGCTAATCTCTTCTCCGCTCCCTCCGCAGCCCCTGATGCTCCTACAGGTCACGAGGTGGGGAATGTGGATGACACTTCCATCACTGTCAGATGGTCTAAACCTCTGGCTCCCATCACAGGTCTGCTCAGTCTGTCATTAATGTAAACCATGTTTAATGTCCTACACGTGAAGGAGAGGGAAAATGTGCTGACCTTAATTCTATGCCCATAGGCTACCGTGTGGTTTACACTCCATCTGTTGAAGGGAGCTCTGGCAGCACTGAGCTGAACCTACCCAACACCGAGACCTCTGTGACTCTTGGTGACCTTCAACCTGGCAAGCTATATAACATCAGCATCTATGCTGTAGAGGAGAATCTCGAGAGTGAGCCTGTGTTCCTGCAGGTCAACACTGCTGGAGAACCAGTGCTAGGTACACAGACACTCAGTACTTAAAACCGAGATTTTAGGGAAGCGAAATATGTTGTGAATAACAGGGGAAAGAACATCGGTTTGTAGACAAGATTTGGCTCCTGGTCCAAGCTGAAAATTTTTTTCTGTAAAAACTCCTGGGTGTAACGTGTACTTTAATTTGATTAATATCAATTGATTTAATAGCAAAACAAAGTTTCACGTTTTTAGTTGGGTAAATTCTGATGTCATATATCAGGGTGACATCAGGGTGTCCCAAAAGGTGCCATAAATAGGGGGCATTAACACTTTTTAGCAAAATGTCTTCCAAAATTTTTCATACTTGGTTTATGTTATACATTTCTTTTTAGCTAGCCTTTGATCATTCTCATAGCTACAGCACAAAGAACATTTAAAGGAACACATTTGAAGTGCAGTTATATGCATAACACCAGATGTGTTAAAACAAATTCATCGTGAGTGGGATCTGTATGTGTTTACAAAGAAATGGCAATCAAGTTACATATTGCTAAAAAGTGTTAATTTCCACTATGTTTGAAGACTTTTGGGGCACCCTGTAGATTTGATTAATGTTCTGGGCAAAACAAAGTTTGCTCAGTTGCTAGTGCTATCTATAAGAGCCTCTCCTTTGGAATACTTTCATATGGCAATGGAGGTCTGCCCAAACATTAAGCTGAGCTAAAACAAACCATCTGTGGTTTCTCCATTGCAAGACTATTTTTCTTTCTCTTGGGGCAACCTGTACACCAGTAGGGTGTCTGAATTCTTCTCTGCAGATGGAGGAGTTTTATTGGATGGTAAATACAGCTTGTCATTTCTCAGTGAATGGAAATTACAGGTTAAAATGAGTTAAGACCGTGTTTGTATGAAATGTAATGTAGGTTAAAATTGGTGTAGAGGAGAACATCCTGGATGGGTCAAAGCAATGTTTAAAAGATAAAGATTTGCTTTTGTAAATCCTCTGTTATAATTGGTTTAAAAGGTAATTCTTGTTTGGTTCTGTTTTGTTGTTGAAAAATTTACCTCTGGGGCATGAATAGTGTTGCTTAGAGTTTTTAATCCGGAGCCACCGTGTTTATCCCGCAGAAGAAGTCCCATCCCCGACTGACCTGCAGTTCTTCGAGGTGTCTGACTCGAAGATCACCATCACTTGGACTGCTTCTCCTGATGTCTCTGGGTACCGTGTGTCAGTGGGACAGGTTGGTGCTGATGGACTGGTCGAGCAACAGACAACGCTACCCATCATGCACAATACTTACGCAGAGGTTACGCCTCTGGAGCCTGGAACCCTCTACCGCTTCTTTATTTTCGCCATCAAGGCCGGAGAAGAGAGCGAGCCGCTGGTTGGAGAGCATGCCACTAGTAAGTACCTGCAAAATAGCCAGGTGGTAAAGTGGAATTATTGCTGGTTTCACACTTGTAGAGAAAGAGCAGACATGGTGGTGGTTTTGACACTGCCAAACATAGAAGTGTGAAGTCTGTTGGTGAAACTAATTTATATTTGTGACCATTGAGTTTCTTTGTATGTTGAAAGTGACCTACATAATGCATATGCAGTGTTCATTGCACAACCTGAAGCTCATTTGTTTTTACATTCACTTGTAAAAGTGACTCCCATTCCATTGTAGCTAGTAATTATACTGCTGGAAATGGTCGCACATGGATGTCCTTAAGAATTGCATCTTCACAAAACAAATTATGCCCAGGATTTATTCAGTAGATAATCTCACATGAATAGTAGATTTGTCCTTAAGAACTGCTACTGTAAACATCAAGACTAAGACTCGTTTTCCATGACTCGTATTTACTTTATGCCCATACTGAATATCCTTTCAACTTGCAAAGTTCTGTTAAGTTCATTAACAGAAAGTGTATTAAGAGCACTATACAACTAGAACATATTCTGTGTTTCTTCTTGTTTTCAATAGAGCCAGATGCCCCCACAAACCTCCGCTTCTCCAACGTGACTGAGGACAGCGCCCTGATCATCTGGTCAGCTCCCAGAGCTCAGGTCACTGGTTACAGACTCTTCCTGATTCTAGAAGGCTCGAACCCTAAGCAGCTGCGCCTCCCCGCCCGCCTGACCCAGTACACACTTCTGAACCTTCACCCGGACATGCCATACACGGTCACACTGCATTCTGAGAAGGACTACGTGCTTGGCGAGGGAACCACAGTGAACTTCATCACCTGTGAGTTTCAGCCACTTCAGTTTCACCACTGATAACAATGAAGCGCATTTAGGTCCTCGAGAGGACTTGTTTTTATCCTTACTATTTTTACTCTGTGTCTGCTTGTAGCCTCACCAATGAGAAATGCCCCTCGTGTCACAACTGATGTCACAGACACCTCCATTGTAATTTCATGGATTCCTGTTCCCAGAGTTGGATATAAGGTACATTTCAGGCTTATTTGCTTAACTTTCATCTTCATCTTTCACACTGAGTATGTTTTTTCTGGATGTGCATATTAACATGATAACTAAAAAAGACGAGGAATTTACAAAATAATCAATTAAGTGCATGTAAACAACTGTGTATGAATTATTTGCTGAAATTAAAAAGTTAAAAAGTGCGAAAAATGGAACATTGCATGTTCTGAGACAATATTTCACCCGTATCAATGTATGACCTTTACAAGTTTATTGTCAATTTGCAAAGCAGCAGGAAAACCTTTAAAATGAACTATACTGTTGAGTACTGTTAAAATATTTATTTGAAAATTGCACACAATGCCCCAGATGTAGTATTAAATTAAGCTTGTGTTTATTACTGTTCAGCTCAAATGTTTGCCTACATGTGTAGATGTAGATGTAGATGTCAGATTAGAATAATGCCTTATTCAGTGAAATGTATATTGATTTAATGGGCAAAAATACAAGTGTTGAAATTATATAATTATGAGATCACACGCAATATATTTCTGTCATTAAACATCTGAGTCAAGCACATAAATATTCACCCTCCCTCCCACTCACACCCTACTTCCTTTCTTCAGTTAACAGTGAAGCCTAGCCAAGGCGGAGAAGCCCCCAGGGAGGTGATCTCTGAATCAGGAAGCATTTACATCTCTGGCCTGACCCCTGGAGTTGAGTACACCTACAGTCTGCAGCCAGTCATCAACGGCCACGGGCAAGGCAGCCCCATCACACGCCGTGTTGTTACACGTAAGACCGCAAAGGGCCTGTTCTGCTTTTGTTCACTGTCAAAAGGTCTTGCAGCAAATTGAAGCAAGCTGAAGTGAAGCTATTTCCCATGACTCTGAAGCAGTCATATCTTACTGATTATCTCTGTCTTCAGCTCTATCTCCACCCACTGATCTCAAATTCGAGACCAACCCAAACACTGGAGAGCTAACAGTCCAATGGAATGAAGCCAAAACTCCAGGTCAGCACTTGAAACTCATCGTATCTGTATGAATGCTTACAAATCATTTGCAAGAAAACCACATCAGAGGGTAATATTTCTCAGGACTATAACAATTGATCAGAAAATTTAGGAACAATCATCATGCTGTCATTTTACATTAACAGTCTATATTCTGTTTAAATGTTAGAATGTAAATAATACTCCTTTGTTCAGACTGAATATATATATATATATATATATATATATATATATTTAAATGTAAGCTATAAATGCAGGTAGAATATAAACAAATAAATTGTTATGGAACCAAATTGCTTTAATGTAACTGTCACACCAATCATGCTAATATTCCTATAGTCACCAATATCACAGTGTATTGTAGGACTGAAGATGCGAAACGTTGTAGCCATGATTATTTAAATATATCATTATTATATTATATTATAACTAAAGCACAATTAATTGTGCAGGCACTTTTACATATTTACATCTTTAATTTTTCCATACTTGCTCCATAGACATAACAGGCTACAGAGTGACTTGCAGTCCCACTAACGGCCAGCAAGGTAACTCTGTGGAGGAGTTTGTGAAGGCGGGCCAGACCTCGTGCACGCTGGATAACCTGAGCCCTGGAGTAGAGTACAATGTCAGCGTGTTTACAGTGAAGGACGACATGGAGAGCGTGCCCATCTCCAGCACAATCACTCCAGGTGTGTATTACAAATAGCTCCTATGTACACGAGCCGTCCTTTCCAAATCTAATATGGCCACATTCACATATTGGAATGGTTCCTCCATCCCATAATTGTAATCTGGCCTTAGATTAATCGCAATTGTATAAACAAAACTGCTTTGTTAGGCACTGTTTAACTGAATCGCATCCTTCATACACTGCAGTGTAACTGGGTTGTTCTCTTGGAAGTGGTTAACCACAGATTTGTAAATATTAATGGCAAAAATGAACACTTTGCTGGTAATTTCCTTTTGGTTAATCAAACACTAGAGATTGTCTTTATTTTCTGAAAACAAAGCTCCTCTATCACAAATGGCACATACTGATTAAATTTTTTTTTTTTACTGTGACATAAGTGATATGATGTTACCTCAATATTACATAACTGATCATGTATGAATCATGCCATCCCTGTAATGATCAATAACACTGCATTTTTTTTAGTCTTGTACTAAAAAAATCAAATCAGAGATAAGAATTTGAGAATTATTATACATCTTGCAAAAAATTTATTTTTAAACACATCTTCATATCACTTCATATTTTTTGTTCCATGGTTCACTGTTACTATGCACATGCTGAACCATGAGGGCCGTGTGTGTTTTAATTCTATACTCTCGCCTCTCTGTTTTGTGCAATGCTCTCCTTCTTTTGGCCTCCTGCTCTTCCTCTATTTAACCTCATAGATGTGCCTCAGCTAACAGACCTCCACTTTGTCAATATCACTGACTCCACGATTGGCCTCACATGGAGTCCCATTAACTCCACTGCTATTAGTGGTTACCGCATCACGGTGGTGGCTGCGGGTGACAGTGTACCCATCTTTGAAGACTTTGTGGAGTCTACCAGGGATAGCTACACCGTGTATGGCCTGGAGCCTGGCATTGATTACGACATCAGCATCATCACAGTAACTGAGAATGGCGAGAGCGAGCCCACTACCATCACACAGCAAACAGGTACGTGTGTAAAACTGCAACTGGACATTCCTGTCACACATCTTTAAATTCGATCAACTGATCTGTTGACTGAATGTACTATATGGACACTAATATGACACTTCCTTACATGTTAAACATCTTGTTCATCTGTACTGTTTGTGTTGGCTACATGTGGCTGCCACGTTTTCTTAGGAGTCTGGAGAACAGTGTGTCATTAAAGAGCAGGCAAGCATCTGTGTTTTGACTGCATTTCTCGCTCTTGCTCTGCCTCGTTCTATCTCGGTATAAAGTTACAGAGACCCATGTGGCGGCAGTCTGTGCAAAGCTTTTCAGATCCTCAGTCATTCTCAAGCTGGTGTTCATTTTCTGACCCCTTTTTCCATTAGTGGCTTGAGCTTCTTAACCTTTAAAAGACGTAATAAGTCTAGACAGACTGTCTGCCCCATTCCGGTAGCACAGAGTATTGTGGGTACGTTCCACATTATTTGTTTTTTAATTATTTTCTTTCCTCACTCCTTTTCCACAGCTGTACCAGCACCAACAGGCCTAAAGTTCAGTAATATCTCTGCTGACAGCATGACCGTGAGCTGGACTGCCCCAACTGTCCCCAAGCCTAACGAGATTGACCACTATATCATCCACTATCACCCAGTGGATGATGAGAATGACAACACTGAGCGGGTCGTGGATGGAGATGTCCGTAGAGTCATTCTTCGCCGTACGTGACCCATTTCTTCTAGATTTAGCGGTGTTGTTTAAGGCTCTCTGGGATCTCTAATTATCCTTTCTGTCTGTGCTGTGTCTGTAGATCTTATACCCAACACTGAATACATGGTGAGTGTGTTCTGTGTTTATGAAGAAAGGCAGAGTTCACCTGTGATCAGTACTCAGAGAACCAGTGAGTTATTTCATCTCTCATTCATTAAAATATCAATAGAATTATTTTCCTTATACATTTTATATAGGAGTTCACAAGATTTGATTTCAGTGTGTTTTCTGCACTGCAGTCCTGGATTCCCCTGTGAAACTGGGTTTCTCTGACATCAACACAAACTCCTTCACCGTACACTGGCTGCCTCCTAAAGCCAGCATCACTGGCTACCGTATTCGCTATCAGATGGCCAGTGGAGGACGCTCCAAGGAGGAGAGACTGCCACCTTCCAGGAGCCACTTCACACTAACAGGCCTAACTCCTGAGACTGAGTACAGCATCAGCATCTTTGCTGTGAGTGGCACCTGGGAGAGTCAGCCTCTTACTGGGACCCAGGCCACCAGTAAGCTACAGCTCTGTTTTTCTGGCTCAATAATCCTCACAGCCACTGCTGAGCTATTTGAATACGAAGTGTGTCAGATAAAATGTCACAGGGATCTTGCAGAAGTCTATAGAACTGTAGAATTTACATTCATTTCCAGGCCTGGTTTGGTAAAGTATAGACTTATGAAGCTTATATAAATTTTATATGTGTAGACATTCTCTTATTTTCTGCACCACCACAGCCTCCCTAATGCTCAGTTCATGTTTTTGGTTTTGATGCAGTTAAGAAAACTGAATATAAAAAGTCTGGAAAAAAGCATTAATGTTCTGGATTATTTTCCACAAGGAAAGGAAAAGAATGCCGCATCACATGGCTCTTTCTGTTGACCATTTACGCAGTTCAGATCCAGTGAATTAACTTTTTTAAATACCACTAGTTGTTAATTGTAGATTTAGATACATATATTAATATTCCTATGCATTTATTCATTTGGAGGACACGTTTATGCCCATGTGCACATAGTCATACACATTTACACACTATGCAACATTTACTAGGGCTAGTAGGAAAATGTTTGAATGAATTGATATAACAGGACTGCATAATATATGAACGGTTCTAATATGATGTGGTGATTTTTCTTTTTGCTAGTCTCTGATGCCCCTACTGACCTGGAGGTCTCTTCTTCAACACCAACTAGTATTACTATTCGCTGGGACGCCCCTTCTGTCAGCGTGAGGTATTACAGGATCACACATGGAGAGTCAGGTAGATGATTCCTTAAACCAAAACTATTCTTTTAATCCATGTGCAGCACTTTATTTTTATCATTGCTTTATTGTGTTACTTTTTTTCTGTTATGTGCTAACAGTTAATATTGTGTCTTTCAACTGTAGCATACACTGCTTTTAAACTGTAATTTAATTGAATGGCTAATGGTTTGATTGAAATAGCTCATTATTGCCATAATGAACCAGCTGAATCTTGTACTTCCTCAGGTGGTCATGGCTCTCCAAAAGAGTTCTCTGTCCCAGGGTCTCAGACCACTGCTACTATTGAGGATCTGCATCCAGGCACCGACTACACCATCACTGTGTATGCTGTGACAGGCAGAGGAGATAGCCCTGCCTCCAGCACCCCCATCCATGTCACTCACAAGACAGGTACACCCACTGTTGTGCATCATATGACATGGGGATTGTTCTGATGTGATGGTAGAGCATTAGAGACGATTAAATGGAGAGAGAGGAACTAATATTATGAGCTAAAGTGATCTTTGTGAGAGCAAGAGAATCATGAATGATGAAATAATGTGGTTTATGTTTCTATAGATATTGAGTCTCCATCTGAGATGGAGGTGACTGATGTAAAGGACAGCACCATCACTGTACGCTGGACACCAGCAACCAGTCCCGTCACTGGATATCGCATCACTGGAACCCCCCGAAATGGCAGCGGACCCTCCTTCTCTGAAGTGGTCGCTCCAGGTAATAAACTGGAATATCTGAGTCGGAAACATGTAGTTTTTATTAATTATTAAGCATTAATTGAAGTCAAATAGCTTTAATCACACTGCTGTGTAGGTGTTGATTTATCCAGGTTAAAATGTTTATAGCTTTTATAGTTTCATTCCATGACTGATTCCATGACCTGCAGTAATCACAGATATATAGTTATCTCATTAATGACTATGGTATTGAATCATTAATGTGTTTTTCATTCATGTTCAGTTTGTTAAAGTTGTTTCATTATTTTGCAGACCAGACTGAGATAACGTTCTCCGGACTGATGCCCACAGCAGAGTACACACTCAGTGTCTATGCCCTGGGACAGGATGGAGAGAGCCCTCCTCTGGTAGAGACTGTAATTACCAGTAAGTCAATGCTGTCAAACATGTGATTTTGGCAAAAATCATTTGATAAATACATTTTCTTCCTGAATCCTTCAATGGAATTGAGAAATTTTAATCCTAAATATTTTATTAAGTACTTTTATTTATATTGTATAGAATACTTTTGTATTACATCATGGAATCCTCATTTAAATATTCTAAAAATAAGTTTCCAAAGGAGTTTTCTGAGGTCCTCCGCATAAACAAGCTTGATCTGTTGTTGTGGTGACATATGGACATGATACAGTAATAAAACATGGTATCAAGATGGAGCTTATTGAATGAGGAATCTGAAAATAATTTTAAAATATGCATAATTCAAATCACCCAAAATGTGACTTCATACCTGATTTGATGTGATGGGTCATATACAACATAGATAATAAAGCTGAAGATTTTAACTTGCATTGAGTAAACATAATCTGTCCATACATTGAAGTATATGTACTCCTATTCACTACAATCTACTTTATATGTAATCTATATATTGCTTGTATATTATTTGTCTGTAAATGATATGTATATTGTCTGTATATTGTCTCTATTGCTAAAGAGTGCACCAACTGCGGGAGCCAAATTCCTTGTATGTGTTAACATACTTGGCCAATAAATCTGATTCTGATTTCTCTCAGCTGTGGACAAACCGAAGGACTTGACCTTCTCTGAAGTGGACTCGACATCTTTGCGGATTTCCTGGGAGAGTCCTGATGGGGAAGTGACCTCATACAGAGTGCTCTTCTCCAGCTCAGAAGAGGGTGAAAGAGAGCTCCTCCCTGCTCCACATGGTGCAGACGAATCTGCAGTACTGCATGGGCTCCGGCCTGGCACAGAGTACACTGTTAAGGTCATCGCCCTCCATGACCGCACTCCCAGTCCTCCACTGGTTGGCACCCAGACCACAGGTATGCATGTTTTATATTTCAGATGTGAAATGTGTACACATTACCATGGTTCCAATAAGCATGCTGTACATGCACCAAATGGTTTGAACACTTTTTCTTTTCTGTATCTCCGTAGCTATTCCTGGCCCTACCAATCTCCAGTTCTCTCAGGTTGGCTCCACTTCCTTTACCATATCCTGGTATTCAGGACCTAATGTCCAGCTGACTGGGTACCGTGTGGCCATCACTCCCAAGAACAAAAATGGGCCTACTAAAGAGGTCAACATTGCACCAGATTCTACCCAGTACCACGCCACAGGACTCATGGTAACTATCGTGGCTTTTGGGTTGTATTCTACGAACAACAGATCTGTGTAATCTTTGGAAAGTCAAGTATTGCTCAAATGCTCAAGTAGGTGCTTTGTATGTCAGAATATAGCACATTATGACCTGAAGATGCTGCTTTGTACATTCGTGGGTGGCTATTTTCTGCTAAAACCTCGTGTAGTATGTTTTGAGAAATCCACAACATAGGCCTGAAGTGTAATGAGAGCCTTGGTGCTCAAATTGGTTGTGGCATGCACTTGGTTTGAGACCAGTTATGTGCTCATCTAGTCAAACCACATGCACACTGCTGTCCTTGTTATTTAAACCTGTGGGTACATCGAAGTTGGAGGCATAAGCCAGATTGCAGTTTGTAGGGGTTAGGGAGGAGGGCATGATTTCAAACATGGTGTTCATGAATTTATTTCTCTCTGCTTTTCTCTGTAGCCTGCCACTGAGTATGAAGTGGAGCTTTATGCTGTGAAGAATTCTCTTACCAGTCGTCCAGTCAAGGGAGACATCACGACTCCTGACAGTAAGTTATAACCCTACAAACCTCTCACATTATACCTTTATTTTAAAGACACCGGGTGTGCATATATCTAACAGTCTTTTTCTGCCACCATTTTGCAGACATCAGCCCCCCTCGTCGGGTACGGATCTCCAACTTGAAAGATACCTCCATCACTCTGACCTGGCGCTCCAAGACTGATGCCATCTCTGGCTTCCTAGTGGAGGCCACACCCATTATTGGAGGTCACAACCCCATCCTGAAGACCATCCCACCTGATTCCCGCACCTACACCATCGCTGGTACTTAAGTCACATTACTTAAATCTGTAATTATAAATTCTATCCCTTTGCAGAGGTCAGCCAAAATAAGTCTTTCTTGTTTAATCATAAATCCATGGATTTAATGTTTTGATTTCTGTTATATGTAGGTCTACAGCCAGGTACCTCCTACAAGATCAACATTTACACTTTGAATGGGAATGCCCGCAGTGAACCGTTCACCATCGCAGCCACCACAGGTAACCTATAAGCAACAAAAAATGGTTTATGCTTTCATATGACTTTTTTTTTTTTTTAAAACTGCTATCTGCTATGATTTTGTAAGCAGTGGATTTTCTTCATGTCTTGCGTTAGAAAGGTACCTATTTTTTTATGTATTTATCTATCCTCAGCTAAACCAGTGATCAGCCCACCAGCAAATATCCGCTTTACCTCCCTGACCCCCAACACCATCTCCTTCTCCTGGGAACGCCCCCAAAGCATCATCACAGGATATTACATCACCTACGAAGAAGTAGAAGGCATCCCAAGAGAGCTTATCCCAAGACCCCTCGCTGGCCAAACATCCGCCATTATCTCCGGTATTTGTGTTAAAATGTTGCTAGTACTTGCAGCTAATTTGCAATTTTATTTTTTCTTTTCTCACTTTTGCATTTTTCTGTTTTGGGTTTTTATCTATCTATCTATCTATCTATCTATCGACTTTTAAAAAAAAAAAATTTTATTTTATTTTGCTTATGGCACGGTGCTCGTTTTTGGTTTGGATGGTGCCCATCTTTTTTCAATCGGTCACAGCTGTTTTCCATCACCTCTGAAATAAAGCACTTTTTGGGTTTTTGTTTTGTATACAGGTTTGAAGCCAAGCACCGAATACATCATTAAAATTGTTTCTCTAAACAATGCACAAAGAAGCACTGCACTCGTGGGCAAGGCCAGCACCCGTAAGAATCTATTCTTTGACAATTATTCTCTGTGTTATAATATGCAGCTAAGAGACAGTCATGTATCTTTAATTCTAGCTTTCAGAGATGTGAGACATTTATTTGAAGTACATTGTTAATACATGGTTACAATAAGGCTTATGCTTGTATAGTTTGTTTTCTGTACATTTCAAAAGATTCTAAAGTTTATCTGCAGCAATAATTCAATATTAGATAATGAGGCCCTCTGCAGGATATGGTGTGACACAGCACCTCTGAGCTTACTCCTGTTATCTCTTCTCCTGCTAGAAGTGGAAGATTTGTCCCCTCAGCTCCCAGTGTCTCACCGACCCAGACCCAGCATACTGGACGTTCCCAATGAAGAGAATTTGAACAGCAATCATGTGCACCTGGTGGGCCCAAACAGACATGACATGCTTGGGCAGCGGGGTCAACACGTCTACACTGAGTATCAGAGCCTGGGTCTGGCCAACCGCGGGCAGAATCAGCCCCTGGCTCCACACAGCGGTGAGCCGCTGGTCTACATTCCTCTGCCAGGGCCAGATGGAAACAGAGTGCCAGTGGTGAGGGTGAGTGAGGGCACTTTGCCTGGGCTCTCCTATGAGAACCCTTTCAATGAGACAGAGCTGCCTCAGGAAGCCCAGACACAAACCACCATCACATGGCCAGGAGTTCCACATAGCTCAGAGTATGTGGTGTCCTTTAGTCCCATTACAGAGTTCGACGAGCAGAGCTTCCAGGTGAGAAAAAAAGCCTACAGTTTCACAGGAAACAGTGCAAATTTGCGTCATTTAACAAACTGAAAAACTTCAATGATCTAAAACCATAGGAACTTTCAAATGTATAGGATTAAAAACATTCCTGTAACACATGAAAATTCTAACTGAATTTGCCACATTAAGATTTGTGAGACTTCTTGCATTTGAGTGTATGTGGCTATAAAGTGTCTCTTGTGTGTTTGTCTCTTTCAGATGAATCTTCCTGGCACCTCCACTGGTGCTACACTGATTGGTCTTACTTCAGGAGCCTCCTATAAAATCACCGTAGAGTCTGTCAATGGAGAGAACAAGGAGAAAGTTCTGGAAGATGTTGTTACTGTTAGCAACACCGGTAAAGCCTGCTTTGTTAAACAACGCATCACAAAGATCATTCACATATTACTTATTGTATCTTTTTCTAAATATGTTCAATTTTCTAGTTCCAGGACAAGGACCAGGAACTGGAGCAGTACCTATAGGCAGGGAGGTGTGCTATGACACATTCACTTCCACCTACCATGAGGTGGGCGCTGAGTGGGAGCGCATGTCTGAGGCGGGTTTTAAGCTCTGGTGCAGATGTCTCGGCCTGGGCAGTGGCCATTTCAGATGTGATTCATCCAGTGAGTGACTGAGCCAGTGCTACTACATGCTAAACTCTACACCTCACACTAGCATGGGCAGCTAAAAACCAATGGTTACCATATCTTTTTTTGTCCTTCTAAGCACACTAATGCAATGATTTTTTTGACAGACAAAAAAAAATATGTGATTTAATCGTATCTAAACCATATAAAGCATGCCCTGAAATTGAAGAAATGATTCACTTTGCCCATGATAGCGCCTTCTGTCATGTTTGCATCTATTCTTAAACATGACGTTCAGTGAGGTGACTTCTGTCTCAGATTTGTATTGTCAACCTGTAACCAGATGATGCGAAACTCTGACACCAGTTTACTGCTCCAGCAATGTATGAATGCCAACATCAGTCTTATGACTGTGTGTGTGTGGGTTTGATGGATGAATTCACTCTTAAAGGACTCAGAACGCTAAATCAGTCACTGAGCATAAGGGTTTTGTGTATTGTGAAGCACAGTGTAGTCTGACCCACTGCTCTTTTCTTAACATACGCTCTATCCATCAAACAGAGTGGTGTCACGATAATGGCCATAACTATAGGATCGGGGAGAAATGGGACCGCCAAGCTGAGAACGGACACGTGATGAGCTGCACCTGCCTGGGCAACGGGAAAGGAGAGTTCAAGTGCGAGCCACGTAAGTGGGTTTAATTCAGGCAGTGGATTCTCGCCATCCTGCAAATACTATTTATTATGCAGTTGGATTGGGATGGTGGTGAGAAGTCAGTGTGGCAGCTGTTCACTTCAAGACAGAGTCTTTTGTTTCGCTGTCCTTTTATTTGTTTACCATAACAGTTAAATCTGAGCCCAAATACCACTAATGTGTAAATTGCTTTCATTGGTTTTGGGGTTTTGAATTTATTTAGCCATAATTTGAACAAAATATGTGTTTGTAGATGAAGCTACATGTTATGATGAAGGAAAGATGTACAAGGTTGGAGATGAGTGGCAGAAAGAGTACCTCGGCAGCATCTGTACCTGCACATGCTATGGTGGACAGCAGGTGAGACATGCCTACCTTTAACTTTTAACATTTTCATGTTAATGTGCTTGCGCGATTGTAAAAAAATAAGTTTAGTATTGCTATGGATGTGAAGAAGGATTGGCTCTTTCCGCGTACAGAGCTGAATGCACTGTCCTTTATTAATGTATTTTTCTTTGAGTAATAGAATGTAGGTATGTTTTGTAACTAAACGCTGTCTCCTCAGGGCTGGCGTTGTGAGAACTGCCGTCGGCCGGGTGATGTAAATATTGACCTCATCCAGCCTCCAGTGCACTCAGATGTTTATGACCGCTACAGAGAGAACGCCCTACGCAAACTGGTAGGTTTTACTGAATCACCACCTGATCACTAAAAAATTATCCATAATTAGTATTCCAACTCTTAGCAAATGATTCTGCAAGGAGATTTTCCATGACTGCTAAACATGGCAGTCGTTGCACATGGAATGTTGCACATTAGAAAGGTTTGCATTTGCTGACATCCTTAATATTCATCACTGCTGTAGACCTGGCTTGTTGGATTTAAATTAGTTTTGAGCTAGACAGAAAAGCATTTGCACTATCATCAGGAAATCACTAGTTTGAATCCTGATGATGCCTCAGCCATCTGTGTCTGGAGAGGAAAATTGGCCTGGGGCGGGTGGCATACTCTCTCTCTCCTGTCAATTACAGTGACACTAGCCAATCATGGGCATCTGTGAGCTCATGCATACAGAGATGGCACCTTCTTCTGAGTGTGTTACGCTGCCCCTGCCGTTGCATGTGATGCAGTTCAAAATACATGCGGTCACCTGGCTTTATGTGCCTCGGAGGAAGCACATGATGGTAGCTGGTAGCTGTCGTATGACCGGGGAAAGCTCTCTGGTGGGTGGGAAGTGGCCGTGACTAAATTAGTCAAAAAACAAAACAGAACTAAGTTTCAGCGCTTACAATATTACAGATCTAATCAGTTTAAACTATACTGCTTTCTGAGATCAGATCTGTTTTTGCTAAATTGATGCTATTTCAGTAGGATTTTCTTGGTAGAAATAGAATAAATAAAACTATCATTATGTGAATATTATTATTATTATTATTATTATTATTATTAAGTGAAATAATTTACCTACTTTTCATCACACCGTTCAGTGAAGTTGTAAGCCCTGCAGATGGTAGTTATCTGGTATGCACATTGTCTTTTATTCTGAATTACTCATCACTATTTGTTTCTCTTCTACAGAACATCCAGTGTCCCATTGAGTGCCTCAGACCTGACCTGCTTGCAGATGCCCAGAGCCCTTCAAAATAATTTTAATTATCTGCAGTGTTGGAGAGGAGCACCCTTCTAGAGACTGTCTTTACTGTATTACCCCTCAGTGCCTTATTTTTCTCCCCTGTCCTGCTGCCTCCACACTGCGCTCTCAGCCCTGATGCACCTCACTGCTCCTTCACTGGCCAGGACAGGCCGTACTCATCCTCCTCTTGTTACCCACACAGTCGAGATGTGTTCGCATCTCTTTTGAAGACTCCCTCAGTCTGGACAGATTCCTTTTAGATTCTGTCCTGTTTTTCTGTTTATATTCTTCTCACCAGCTGAATCAGCCAAGACCAAAGACTGTATGACTTTACTTTTTTTTGGCATTGTTGCCGTTTGTCAGGAAGACACCAGTTTTATTGAAGTTGTGACTCAACTTTATGGCCTACATCCATTTTTCTAAGTGGTCCTTTAAAAAAAGAGAGACCATCATAAAAAATAACAATGATCAAGCACTGTCTTACAATGAAAGTCTCTGTGCCTTGTAGGCATTTTAATAATGTAGTGTTCACCCTATTTTGTATATTCACCCAATTGGTTGGTTTGAATCTGTGTCCTCTGCGTCCATAAGGAAAGCACTGTATTCCTGATGGCATACACATGTTTAATGTTTTTCATTTTTTTATTTATCCCTTTTACCAATGCATTTTTATAGAAGGCAATTTTGGATGTACACTTTTTTTTTTTTTTTTTACTTTTTTGTGATTTAGGTGCCAGTCTTAACTACTGTGGACAAAATCCCTTTTTAATAAACTTTTTATATAAATAAATGTCTGTCATCTTACACATTTCTCTTGTTTAACAGTGCTGATGTAGAATTATACGTTAGCATTTTTGCTCACCATTCTCTTTTCATTCATAATAAATTATTGACATGTCTCCTTGGTGATAACCCTGGGTGGCCTTGAACTCTGACAGAGCATGCAAGTTCAAAAAAGGTTTATTTTCATGATCTACTCCAGGCTTGTGGGACATGTAGACAGTTAAGAAATTAACTGATAAGAAGTCATGTAAGCAGTTTGTAAGAAACTCTGCACAGTGTCCAATGACCTGGAGTAAAAGGTCTTTTGTTGCTCCTGAGAGACCACGTGGGCCAATCTGTCCTAATGCAAAATCACCAAGCATTTCTGGGACTTGACTTGGACCTTGTGCACAATAGTCAGGAACCATTTCTGATTTACCGGAGCCCTACCAAAGACAGGCAAGGTTGGGACACACACATGTATTCTTTTGTTTGATTGTTTGGGGTTTTTTTTTATTTTCTCCCTAATTTAGTGTTGGCCAATTCACACCCACCAGTCAGCTCTCCTTTACCAATACAACCAAGTGGGGATGGTGAAGGCTATCATGTGCTTCCTCTGAGACATGTAAAGGCAACCAATTGCATCTTTTCAAACTGCTGCTCATGCAGTGTCTTGAGGCAGCATAACACCCTAATAGGAAAGCATTATCCACCCCCTCCCTGCATGCATGACACCCTCAATCAGCCTGTTGCTGTAATTGACAAGGGAGATGCCACCCCTCCTACCGATAGAGCAAGCCCAATTATGCTCTCTTGAATTTTCAGCCACGGGTGGCTGTGGCATCATCAGAATTCATCAGAACTTGTGATCGGCGGATGATAGGGCAAGTATTTTCTGCTGCGCCAGTCGGAAGCTTTAGACACCACACTTCTGTCTCAGGTATAGAACCAAACCTGATCTGGGTCAAAGAGCCTAGCGTGGAATCATTTATCATAAACCATTTTCTGACATTCCCTAGCTTACTGTACTGTTAGTGCTGGCTATCACCCCAGTGACAGAGTCCACCAGAAGCTCCACTTCTCAGAATACATTGCGGCTTACAAACATGGCCACTATGGACTACAATCCAGTACAAGAAGTTCTAATCATGCACATATGTTTCCAGTCACATGCACACCCTTTATAAACTGACTTTGGACATTTATTCAGTTGTAAAGTAACGCTCAGTGTGCCTTTACCTGAACATAACAAGCCTTGTATTCTGTGTGTTGATATTCTGTTTTTTTATCTCGCCTTGCTCCCTGGTTTTTGAATTTTTGCATTTGCCCTAGCCTTGCATGCTGATCACCTGATTATTTGCCTGTTTCTGTTTATATACTTTTGCTTCATGCTTTGGATCTGTTTGCCAGTTTGTTTCATAAAAACTCTAAACTGCATTTGCATCTGTCTCTGACTCTGACTTGGCCAGCTAACTCATGAAGCTGAAGGGCTTGTATTTTGCCTCTGGTGGTTGCCCAAACACAAAATGTTTAGGCATTCATAGGTTTCATCTGAATAGCTGACAAATAAGCTCACAGCACTAACTAGGTGCTGGTCCCAATGCTCTGATCATCACTGATACTTTGGCGAGGCCTCCTTGGTCAAACTATTAAGGCATCAGTAGTCAATGTATTCACAGCATTTCACCAGATGTCCTTATCCAGGGCAATTTATAGAAACGCAGCATTGGGTGATTTTTTTTTCTTTCTGTCTTTTTGCAGAGGACTACAGGAGTTGTCCCGGGAGACTCTGGTGGCTCTGCTACACTAGTAGCTTGCATTTCCTCTAGATCTTATTCATCAGTCTGTCTTTTTTTGTCCATGTGTGTCCCTGTGTTGAACCAGACTGGTGTTTCCACAATCCTTGTAACTTGATGGCAAATCGTTATTGAACTCTTGCAGCATTGTAGACTGCTGATGCTGGTCTAGTCTGTACTCTGAATTGTTTGATGACTTTGCTGGACTCCAGCAACACCAAGGATGTCAAAGTAGCTGGTTGACTTTAAGTAAATCCAGCGTACTCTGAGGTGAGTCTCATCAGCTCATAAGGCTGGGCTTGGGGTGTCAGTGGCAGCCATTATTTTCACCTTTCACATCGTCCCTTAGCACAAGCATGTGGTTGCCACACCCAAGGTGGTCCTGGTGGGTCAGTCAGACTGAGACTGCAAGGCTCATTGTGTTCAGGTTATTCTATAGTGATCAGCTGTCTCTGCATGTACAATGTCTCAGCATGTAAGAATTCTTCCTCAAGAGCTTCCATTCCACTTTTACACCAGAGTAGTGGCCAGACATGAATGAACTCTTACTGAAATTTGCATCCTTTATTAAACATTACATGCATAAACTCCAGTCTTCGTAGACAGCTGACCTGGCAGAATCCAACATGAAAGGAATACTATTAATGTGCATGATGGATGGGAATGACTGTTTCTTCTACCATCTCATTCTGTTTGTAGGTCTATTTCATAAATACATGTTTCATATGTGTCCCAATACGTATTTGGACAGTTAAGCTATAGTTAAAAATGTATGAGTTTTACGGCATTGGTAAACAACATGACATAGCATTTGGAATTTATTTTAAAGAAGGCTCCACCGAGAAAACCATTTCTCAAAAAAAAAGATTATTTTTAAAAATATAAGAATAATAAATATACTGTTCAAAAGTGGACAAAAATTAACCCATAGTTAATATGGCCACTCTATTTGCCAAATCGAAAAATAGGTTTAAAGATGAAGGATTTGTGAATAAAAACAGACCCAGGAAAATTACACAAGCAGACTGGGCAGGTAAATTTTGAGTCAAATCAAGGAAATCAGGTGAGAAACAGCAGCAATGATTGCTTGAGACAACAATGAGGATTACCAGATATAATGAAAGCACAAGCTATTCATAACAGGATCAACAAGCATGGGGACAGAGAGAGAGAGAGAGAGAGAGAGAGAGAGAGAGAGAGAGAGAGAGAGAGAGAGAGAGAGAGAGAGAGAGA
>JAQQZR010000035.1:18144030-18176434 GCA_030068235.1 Notoglanidium macrostoma | reverse complement strand
CAGCCTCTCAGACTATAGACAGGGTTCCAGCAGCTTCCAGTTCATGGCAGGCTGGTGCCTTGGTGGTTCCTGGGTTGTCCTTGACCATCAGAAGCAATGTCTTCTCAGCTGAGGGTGACAGTTTGGGTCTTCTACCCAACCTCTGCAAACCTCCTATTAAATTTTATGTTGTGCAGAGAGAATCTACAAGTTGTAGTTTAAGTTAAGAGGCCTTGGCCCTGACATGTTATAAGACATTTTGGATCTTTCAGCACCACTGAATTAATTATCTAAGTGGGTGTATGTATAATTTTGTAAAAAAACATGTAAAAACGTAAAAAAAATGTAAAAGAACATATGTAAAAACCCAAAATAAATTAAAACCTCTGCAGCAAATTTTTGTTTTTCTTGATGCATGTTGTGCAATCATTCTTCATCAGTAAAAGAAGAAAAACAATTTTAAAAAATAATTGAAAGCCCAATATATCCATGACATTCATGTCCATGTCAACTGTATGTAAACTATATACAGTACATTTCATAGTCACTGGGGTGATACCCTCAAGGGCACATCTTTTATATCTTAACGTGTATCTTTTAGTTGGAAACATGGCTATAATGTGCATTTAAAATCATTATATCCTGGTATGCATTTTCTGCTAGTTTCACTGTAGTTAGTGAATAATTTACATGAAGAATAACTTGAATATTCAGCTTGGACATTAAGGCGTTAACTCAACAATCCTTAAAATGCGGAGAAGGAAAATAACTGCATTTTTTTAAACAAAAAATTTATTTTTTAATGGTTCCTCAATCCTTGGTCATGAACCCTTTTATTTATTTCTATGGCAAATAATCAGCCGACTAACACTTGCATTCTAGTTGTATTGTTTTTCTCACCTCGACAGCACATAATTGCCTCATTCAGAGAACACTTCAAATATACACTCCCCACTGTGCATAACTGCTACATTTCTTTTTGAATCATATAATTTCCTGTGTTTTTCTGAGATTCAGGCTTTGTAAAGGAACTACGGTGTGTGTGAATGGGTTTGGGTCTATTGTGCATTACTGGACATGGTCCAGTTTATCTAGTTAGTACATATTCACCATGGCTGGGTCAACTAAAGTGCAGCCAATGAAAACAGCCACCGTTCCCTTGTACACATCTGAACATGAATCACAACAGGTAGAGAACTTATTAAGAAAAAGTGCTATTACAGATATGAATAGCGAGAAGATATTTCTTTGGCAAGCCATGATTTAACTATATTCCATTTTTCTCCCCTGCAGTTTTCAAACTTATGAAAGTCGTGTGGGAAAATTCTCTGATTATAATTACAGATTATTGCTCACATTCTGTTCTAAGTTGCCTGTAAGTTTAAATGTATGCTGCGCTGTATGATATTTAATCCAAAATATAAAACTCCTACATCGTGTTATGTTCAGAGATTGAGTTATTACCTATCTAATGGACGACACAAAGGGAGCTAAGGGAGCTTTACATTGCCATGCTTGTACTTATGAATATATCCGAGGTGGCATCTTGTTTCAGACACACTTGATAAAACATGTAAAGCCTTGCCATTTCTACACAGCAAAGTAATAGCGCGTGCAACTGTTAATATATTAGTAATAATATTTTGCCATACAATTGTGCATTTATCTTAGGTTATAAATTATCCTGTTGTTTTAGAACATAGTCATACTGAATCCTGCTCTCAGACAAAAGAGGTTGTAATGCACTCTGTGCCCTGCAGTGTCTCACTGTAACAGAGTTCTTATAAATTACACATGGAGCAGTCTGGAGGTTGGCAGGTTCTCTCCCTTGGCTGGCGATTTACCGCCTTCTGCCTGTGTAAATCAATCTGTGTAGCGTCGGCAGGAACCACACTCTCCCCCACTGTGACACACACAGCTACTTACTGTCACACACTCTATGATATATAGAAGACCAAATATTTAATTTGGCAAAGCATTCCAGAACCAGAAAAGTGTTGTTTTTTTTTTTTTTTAATAAATAGGTAAAATGCAAAAGTAATCTTGTAGTAGGTAATGCTTTTGTTGAGTGGATAAGAATGATATAATTTTTAATATATTAATAATCTGTATTGTGAAATAATGGCAGTGTTGTTTGAGTAGGAAGCACTTTAGCACTTAGTTTGGGTTTGATATATTTGTGTGTATTTTAGTTTTTTCCTGTATTTCCACTAGATGGTAATGTTATCCACACACAAAGAAAAAGAGACACAGAGAGAGAGAGAGAGAGAGAGAGAGAGAGAGAGAGAGAGAGAGTGTATGTGTGTCTGTATGGGTGTGTTTTTATATCTTGGTGGAGACCAAATGTCCCCACAAGGATTAGAATATTGGACAATATCTTGTGAACGCATTTGTTCGTCCCCATGAGGAAAACTACCTTTTCTTTCTTGCTTTGTTGTTAAAAATATAACTTCAAAAAAAATTTTAAAGAACCAAAATGTTTCCTTTTGGTCGCTAATGTTATGGTTAGGATTAGAATTAGGTGTAGGATAGAATAAATTTGCCACATTAACAGTTATGTCAGTGGAAGGTCCTCACAAAGATGTTAAGTTGAAGGTGTGTGTGTGCCTGTGTATGTAGACACATGCCTGTTTACTACAAAGTGGCATACAGTTTCACACTCCTTACAGAAATCCCAGCTACACTGTTGACACAACCAGAGTGTGTCAACACTACAAGTTATACTTCAAGACAACTATAAACACATTTCGAACTGTTTAGAACATAAGTATTGCATCAGTCCACTGCTCTCTACTTACCCGCGATGTCACACGGTAAAAGACTGAAGCCCTGCGTGTTGTTTTTTAAAGTGGCTTTAATTGCTTTCATCCATCTTCTGTGCTGAGAGGAAAGGTTCAGAATGGACTCCATTTCACACTGCGTGCACTTCTTGTAATAAGCGAGAGCCAGCAGGTGTGAAATATTTCTGTTTGACCATGTTTTATTTTATGATTATTGGATTGTGCATTCATTCAGTGATCCCTCCGTCCTGTGGTTGAAACTTATAAGTGAATTCACTTGCACTCCTTTTTCTTTTAGAGGCCAAATGGACTTTTGTGCTAAGGCAGAATTATATGACATTTCTTACATCAAGAGTTATATTAGATCACCTGGCTTATACAGAAGGTTAACAACTCAAATAAGCTCTGGAAGAAGATGGACATTTTTTTCTTTTATGAACGCTGTGGAACAGAAAGGTTCCATTACATTACCCGGCTCATGCAGCGCTACCCATCTGCACAAGATTGTTCCACAGGAAAGTCTTATTCACTTTTAGACTTTTTTTTTTTTTTTTTTTATCTCTAGCCTAGCCATATACTGAGATTTATGCTGTAGAATATGGACTGCTAAAGTTTCATCTGCCACCTTGTGAATTTATTCAGTGCTCACTGCTATCTTTCTCACCATGCGCAATGCACAGACACGACTCATATAGTCACATAGCAAAGTAAGGAAGATGGTTTTTCCACAACATCATGGATGTCAGCTAAGTGCGTGTGTGTGTGCGCACACATTCTGGCCATCTGAGAAATGTGTCAGTTGGACTCTCTTGACTCTCTCTCCTGTCTCCCCAGATTGCAGCACAGACTGTTAGACATTAACATATTCATGCAACATTTCCATTCCTCTTCCCAAAGTCATAATGAAACATGGTACTAAGCTATTATCTGAAGGAATCTCCCCTATAATGAAAAGTAGCGCCACGAAAATTGGATATTTTTTTTCATTCTGACATTTTGGTTGGATCCTTCTCTCTCTTGATTCTGCTTTTGTGCAGGACAATGAGCGATGTGCTGATCTCATGGATGTAGCCCCTGCTTCAGTCTCTCCTCAGCACGCAGACAGACCAACAGGAAATGAAGGAAAAGCGTTGACTCTCACACACTCAAACTCTTTCTGACCTCTGTTCAGCTGGATCTCTGTCCTTATTTTGCTGTGAGGAAGGGAGGTGGTGAATCAGTACAGACTGAGAAAACTCTCGACCCATTAAGCTTTTAATAGGTTAATGTGTTGAGAGAGGAAAGCAAGCACAGACATCCTCCAGACAAACATCCACCCCAAAACAGAGCTTCATCAATCACACTCCAAAGATAAGCAGCACAGAAAGCTACAGGCTGAAGACTAAAATGAAACGGCTGCACTTGCTGATGGAATCTTGATGAGCTTTCAGTACAGCTATTCAAACATGAAAACCTTTTAACCTCCTGAACAGGCCACTGAAGCTGAAGAACTATGTTAACAAAGGACCTTAAAAGAATGTTTAAAGAATATGAGTGTGGGATTTAGGATTTGTGGCTTTGGATTGTGTTACAGGAATAAACACAACTTCCTTGTACTTGGAACTACTGTCAGAGGTGCTATTAAAATAAATCGGCACCTTCTGACCAACCAGAATGAAGAATTTAACAACGCAGTGGTACATTGTATATTTATGCATATAACTACATAAAGATGCCAGCTTATCATGCTACTATTCTAGATATCCCCTAGTTATGGATTATATACACAATATCCAACATTAGTGTGATGGATCAGTTCTTGGTGATAAAATAAAAGCATAAAACTCAGTAACACACGACACCATGTGCCACGTAAGACTAACATAACCATATCACAAACGTCATGGCAGATGTCACATGCTGTCATGATTTGTTATGATATTGTATGTCCAATTGTACAGCAGTGTCAATTTATTTTAAAATTGACTAATTGTCATTATAGCTACCGTGATATTTCATGTCAAGAGAGCTCATTTTTGATGTACGGCCTAGTTAGAAGTTCATTTATTGCAAGAGTATAGAGCAAGAGTAAGCAAAGAGTTACTTAGCAAAAGTTACATGATACTTATTGTGCTATGTACCTCATGATAATGACAAAATGTCATGATAATTAACAAAATAAGTGTAATACCCTCTCTAACCTCATTAGTTACTTGTTACTTGACTCATCTTTTATATAAAAGTCTATGGCGGTATTATAAACAATTATCTAGCTCTGTTCTTGTCACATTTCATTAAAACATTTCCATAATGTTGCCTATAAATAGCTCGTTTCTTTGTAAATACATGTCATGTAGGCCTCTTATTTTCATCTAGCAGTGCCTAATCTGTCCTTTATGCTTGTTGTCATGGTTACACTCCTCATGATTTTGTCAGTCTTATGGTCCTAAGGTTCGACTAAAGTGTTACCAAAACCTCTACAGTGATGTGGTAAAAAAAAAAAGCTTCTGCGACACCAGGTCAAAATTATTTTCTGTTAAAATACATGCATAAAATACATACACAAGTTTTTATAGTGTTTTTATAGTTTTTATTTATTTTTTTTTGTTATCACTCTCAAGAAACTCTTAAAGGTTTTATGCTTATGTTTACCTTAAGCAAGCTAAAAATCTGTAAATATCCAACGATTCTTTAAAGAACCCTTTAAGGATATTTTTTTCCCAAAAAATAAAATGCAGTAAATCATTTAAATGAAAACGAAGTCCGGACATTTCAGTAGAGTACTGATCATGTCATATTAGTTACAGCTGAAAGTGGCTCATGGACGTGATACTGGACTGTATTCTGTATTTTCTGTTCCACATTTCCACATTATGGCCTTACTTTGACATTTGCAGAGAAACTTTCTTGTTTTTTTTTCCCCTCAAATGTGTTAAATCAATTCTTAATAATCACAGACATATCCTATAATGTTATTACCAGTGCATTCAGGCCTTAATTATGGGTGTAATGGACAATATTAGATTTTATTATTTAGATTAAAATCTAATTTCACTTTCACCTTAGGGGAAAAACTTCCCTGCTACCCCTCTCAAATCTGTGCACTCTGGCACTGTGAGAGAGCAGCTTGATGGCTCCTATATCATCATGCCCTTAAACTACTGATGAGCTCTCTGGCAGATCTAACTGCCTTTTGAACATAAATTAGCATTTAGACAAACCAGTGGCCCCAGACAGAGGTGTCTCACTCGTTAGCCTGCATCTAAATAGCTGTTTGGCTCCTGTGTTGACTCGCTATAAAGCAGACCGTTGGCGTGATGGATTTTTGGTTTAATTTGGTGTGGGGGACAGTGCAGCATCTTTAGCCCTATCACTTCTCTAACTTTTCTTCTCCATCTGACATGCATCTCCCTCCTGTGCCTGAATACAAATACAGAAATCAGTCTACTTTATGGATGAAGGCTCTGACATTCCTAACACCATGCATAATCTTAATAAACAGTTTTCCTCCGTGCCGAGAAATGAGCTGGGTTAAACAAATGGTCACATTGTTATTGTAGCTCCGCTGCCAAATTATTAATCCAAAGCCCCTGTGTAAGGCAGAACCTGGCTGTGATGCTAATGATGGTTACTAAGAATGATCTCTCACCATGTCACTCAGTATTACAGGGATAAATGATTATTACCATGTTTTACAGTCTCTTTCCCTTCACCCTGCCTACACCACTACTGAGGAGTGAGGAGCACACCGGCTGTCTGCTGTTAGGATAACATCTCGTTACGCATTTTTAATTTAGTTCTGCTCATTCATTAAAACCGCAGAAGAGCGAACAAAGACAGGCAATTAAAACCAGCATGGTGGATGTAGTCGCTATTCCGCTCATCTTTAATTCACCTGAAACAAAAATAATTAGAATGTGATATTAAAAATGAAAAGATAAAAAACGAAAATGTCTATCATGTGCACACAAATAGGCAGGAAAGTTCTTTTTCCTCTCTCCAGGGAGAAAAAAAGCTTTCACCGATACTGGTGTCATTGCAACAGCATTGGTGTTTGTGCAATTTGTGCAGTATGAAGCTTATAGATAAACACAAAATTCTGTATACCAGTGGCCATGACCATCTCCCTGTCTCTTCTACTGTGTCAAAGGTTTCATATGGCTTGCATTCATTTTGGACTTTTGTGCAAAAGCACCATAAATGGAAAAACACAGAAGGGTATGAAGAAGCGAAGCCAGGGCTGATTTCTTTCTAGCCCAGAATGTAGATTCCTGCAGCTTATCAGTGAAAATCTTGTCAAATGATTACATATTGTGAAATAACCCCTAGATTTAATCTCCATTTGGACTGTTCTTTTTTTGTTTGTTTGTTTTTGCTTATACAGTATATCAATAACATAAGTGAGGTTATTTATCATCCTTTTCTCCTCAAAATCTCTTTCGAGGTGGAACTAAAAGTGAAAGGATCACAAGTGATTGTACCAGTCAAAGTACAATTTATACAACAGGTAAGTGTTTTTTGGTTTGAATCAAAGTCTTAGAACAGCATAAATCCGGTAAGCTGTTACATTAACTTTGAAAGAATTTTTAAATAACAAAATGGAAATAAAATGTCAACATTAGGCCTGCACTTGCTATTGGCAGATGCTTGAAGCTCTGACATCACTATCATATTCAAAATGATAAAATATTCTTAATAGAGGAATTTTAAATGCTCGAGGCTACCATTTTACTACGAGTGACCAATAGGTGGGCACAGTGGAACGTTTTAGTGTAATCCACTCCCTTTAGGCTTCGCTTATTTGTCCCGGTTTATCTTTTCATCCTTATCTCGGTGTAAGGATTTAATAGGTTGTGTGTGTGTTTCTGATCTCTAGGGTAAAAGACTTCAGGTGGTGAATTAAAGCCAAGACTGGATTTCGTCGTAAAGCCCTCAGAAACTCTCAAGCAGGTTTCTTCAGTACAGTCAAGCTGCGTTCCTCTTCCATAAGACATATATGGCAGTCCTGGCAAATGTGCTCACTAACACTGTGAACACAAGACGGGGTGCCTTATTCTTCACATCTTACACTATTTTCTACACTAATCTACTTCTTGTTAAAGTCTAAAATCCATGTGAGCATAGCAGTTTTGTCTTTGTCTTTGTTTTTAATAGTACGGCTCCTCACATCTGGAAGTGATTCTTTCTGCATTGCGCAAGTAAGCTGTTTATCTGTAGCAATCACCAGAAAAACACATAGTTTGTTCAAAAACAGCCGGAGAAATCTGCAGACGTTTTTATACACTGGTTCGATTCTGCGTTACCATTTTACCATTAACACATTTTTACTTGTCACAATGATGTCAGAGAGCTTTCTGCAACAGTATGGCTGAGTTTTTCATTTCTATGAAGTTACTCCATGGACTGCATCAACACCAATACAGTCGTTGACAGTGTGGGTGTCAGAACCTACTCTAGCGTGAGCAACATGTGGCAGGTTGTCTTTTCAGAGAAATGCGCCAACCACCTACTGCACAGTCGTCACTCAGTCCCATCTGTAGAGCACTAGCGTATGTTCCTCCCAATGTTCTGCAGTCACTATTTTACTATGTGCCCTGAAACTGTCCCTCTATAGCACGCCTCAGTGGACAGTGAGTATAGTTTTCAAGTGCTTCTAATGGAGCAGAGAAATGGGCAACATTTTCTCTTGAACTCGGGGCCAGGGTGGAAATACAGCAGGGTTTTGACATGTCTACAGAGGCCTGGCTGTGTGACAGGACCGTGGAGAAGCAAAGAATTTGCACAGTGGGCTTTGAGACCCTGCGGCCCAGCCTGTCAATCAGACTGATGCCTCGCAAAGCCAATAATTACTTTTTCAACCCCACAGGGAGACTGTCTTGCTGCCATTGCCACACACACACATACACACACATATACGTTATAGTGGACACATAATAAAATAGACCCACCTTATTGGTGCACTTTGTAGGTGTACAATTATTCACTCTAGCCCATCTGTTGACATGCACCCTTTACCAGCTCGCTCTATCCCATCGATCAACGGAACGTGACCACTGTAGAACTGCTGACCAGATATTATTTGCTTGGAAGACCACTGACCCTGACGTTGCAGTGTGTTATGGAAGTATGAGTGTGTCAGGAGCAGTAGCGTTACTGAGGTTTTTAAAAATAGTTTCTGGGTCAAGAAAATTAATATTACCAATATTACTGAGAGTGGTGCTGTAGTCAGAAACTGACACCTAGGATGGACTAAAGAACAATTAAGATATATTTGTATTGCGCATGAAAAAATAAGCTACAGTCTCTAACTTTGCAGCGCCTGATGCATTTATACTAGCACCACACACACTATCATGCGAGTGCCATTACTGTGCTGAAAACAGTAATACAGTCAAATAATATGTGGTCAGCGCTGGTCCTGTGACGGTCCCTTACTGTGGATGATTGTTGACAAAAATGTGCACAGCATGGAACACAATCTGATGAGTCCCCTTTTTCTATTTTTGGTCCTTCATGCTGTTTTTTCCTATTTCTGTCTCCCTGATACATATGCGTTGTCTATTATACCTTCATAGACAAATTCAGCCTCTTCCTCACTCACTCACTCACTCACAGGTTTTGTGACTTTGTTGAAGTCATCTTACTAATCTTTCACAGTTCTAATTCAAACCACATTTCAGCACATTTCCAAACGATGCTGAAAGCCTGTTGCAACTCAGGAACCTTCATAGGCTGGTGAAGATGGTGTAAATCAGGGGTTTTAGATTCAAATTCAGTCTGGACCACAGTAGTATTTTCGTGAGCCTTTGAGGGGCCATTATGTAAGACTATTCATTTGTTAACATATCAACATTTCAAATATTAACAACATACACTATGTAGTCAAAGGTATGTGGACACCTGACCATCACACATATATGTGCTTTTTAAACATCCCATTCCAAATTTACCCTCATTGCTGTTAAAATAATTCCCACACTTCTAGGAAGCCTTTCTATTAGATTTTTAGATTTGCAGTCATTAAATCACACTGTTTCTGAATATTTTTAGATATAGGTCTGACTTGTGTCAAATGCAGCATGGGCTGATTTTGCAGACAGAGATTAAGTTTATACATTTAATCTTAAATTACTGTCATCTGCAATACCCTATGGCCAATTCTTCAATCCTAAACTTAAGGATTTTATGCTGTAGGCAGCCTGTGCAGCTAAATAAAACCGTTCACATCTGCCTCACCTGCCCAGAACACCATGGTTCTCAGCAGCACATCTTTGGGCTTTTTGTCTCTGATGTACACCAATCACAGGGCAGGTTCAGCAGTCACTTTAACCTGTGATTGCGTATTAGGCAGCTGATGCTCGTGTCAGCAGTCTGACAGCTTCTGAGACTTGCAGTCCGATGACACAGCTCACACAGAAGAAGCCCTGCGGCTTTGTGCCTCTTGCTCTATTAGTCCTACTTCCCTCAAAGCCTATCCTTAAGCAAAAGAACCTCATCTATAGCCTTCTTGCTTTCTGGGTGCCTTTGTGGCTTGATATGCATCCTTTGTTCACACTGCTCAAGAGATCGTGGCACACACATTGATTTCTGGCAAATGGCACCCTGGCCTCTGAGAGTGAGATTAGGTTTGTGGTGGTGGATGGGTGTGTGTGTGCGGGTGTGTGTGCGTGTGTGTTTGTGAATGCTAAAAGTTTGTGCTGCAGTGGTATTGCTATAGAAAACAGACGTGTATGAAATTCAGTTTGACTTCACATGCTGCAGTAAAGTGATGGAAGAATACATTGTAGGGAAAAAGAAACACAGCACACACATTCCTCCTCCACACAGATCCCTCATATGAGACCCCCTCTGCTCTTCTCTCCATGCTTACACACATACACAGAATCCCTCAACAGCTGCAGAATGACTTAAAGTCATAAAAAGCCATGTTGTTCCTCTGTTGTTTTAATGGAGGTTCACTGGGGAAGAAATGCTCTGAGGTAGGTGATTGCGCTATTTAATGACTATACCATTGTTTCTGAGCGCAGGTGGAGAGATCTCACCAGGGAATGGCACTGAATCAAATTCTGACTTAACTGGAGCCATGCCATTTCCATTTCCATGGAATTAAAAAAAAACCATGAAAGCTAATGATAGGCTAGTATTTCTACTGTAAGTAAGCAACAGTGATGTGCAGTGATGTGTGATATGTACAATCCATGTGTTTTGAACTTCCTCTGTATATTTATGTTTATCTTTTTTTATCCTTTGATCAGTGTATTGATTCAGTTGGGGTAGAGACTTTAGTTGGTGAGTTAAACTAAATGTACATTATGTACTATATTGTAAAAATGATATTACATTTAGTTAGATTTAGATTTAGTTTTTTTTATGTCTATAAGAGTTACATGCCTGTGCTTTAAATTGCATGTTTTCTAAATAGCACAGGTCTTCCTGTTCTTGGATTTTTGCAACTAGAAGTGCTAAGCAACTGCAAAGCTGATGTATAAGTGTCATGTCAATGCCAGAATCTGAGAACTATAATCACACCTTCCTTGTGAAGTATATGCTCAGTGTTCCATACCAAGCTGTTGTTGTATATTTCATTGCTTATCTGGTTTTGGACCTCTATTCTAGTTTCCTGGTTTTTGAATCCTGCCTTGCCTAGCCCATGTTGTTTGCACAGTGCCTGACTACTGCCTGTCGATTTGGATTTGTTTGGATTTGCTTCATTTGACCTGCATCCTCATCTGTCTACATGACAAGGAGAAGAAGGTTTGTGTACTTGTTAGATGCTGTTGTTGCTGTAGGCTGAGTCCCAAATACGAAGTCCAGCACTTCTCTTTCAAATCTCTATGGCATTGTTGTGACCTGAACAAAGTCTTGAGTTTTGAGAGTGCATAAGATTTGATTCAGTTCAATTTTATCTACCTAGCACTTTTATTGACACAAAGCAGTAACCTACATTGTCACAAATGTAGATTTAGTTCACTAATGAGCAAAGCAGTGGCAAGACAAAGAGGAATCAGACTCAAAAAAGAGCCAATTCTCATCTGGGTGACACTGTGTAGTGAAACTACAAATCATTACTCTTGTTACTGAAACTATAACTCATTACTCTAATCATTACTGTAAGTCAAACAGTACTATGTGTGTTGAAAGATGTTCAGTATAGACATATTGTGAGTCATGTAATAAGCACCTGACAGTCTTTATGATTAAAAAAGCAGCCCTTAGGTACAGGTTTACAGTATCCAGAGTGAGATAATCCACTAAAGAAAGTGTGAAGTTTTGGTATAAAAGGTTTTTGGGAAGTACAAATCCTTAAGGTATCCATGTGCAACAATCCACAATAGTAGAACGTGAGTCAGAAGTAGAGCATCAGCATGAGTCAGGCTGTCAAACAAGCCACACCAAATGAAGGATCTGATATGAAAAAATACAGCATTTTTTGACATAGAATTGTTTCAGTGCTATAGGTTAGTGCAATAACATAAATATTTCATGAGAGAGCAAAAGAAAATGATCATGGAGGATCAATTCAAGGGGAGAAAACCTCCTGATTTTTCAGTGGCAGGAAGAACCTGTTGAGTGCATTACATGTAAAATGATCAAACCCCAGAAATCCTCAGTTTTTCACATCGAGTGTGATAACAGTGCATGTGTACATGTGTTGTTGTTGTTGCTGAAATGGTGGAATTAAAGGTAGAAAACTGACGGTTGAAGATGAACCTTAGAAGCTCAGTGGCAATGATCCTCATTACAGCTCTCTTTTAAAGTATGGGATCACTGCAATGACTAATGATTCTGTAACTCCAAAGCTACTTGTGTCATCAGCTTGTTCCAGAGCATTCCTGTCTAAATTTTGATATGTTGTAGCATAAGGAGGGCATTTTGGGGAAGACTGATTGTTCGAAGAACATCTCTTGTACTGGTGCATCTTGTGGACTTGAGTGGATAGTTTCCATGCTACCTTTATTGTAAGAGGCTAGAGAAAAAAATGAACTACTAACTCAGTCACATGACCTGTCACATGATCCTCTACCTCGTTCCCAGGATTTCTAAATACAACCACATGTTCCTAGTTAGGACACTCCACATAAACAACCCAGACTGCCAGGATATCTTTGTGAAGGTTCATATCTAGCGTTACTAGTAACATTTCTTGCACCTGCATCCAAATCCTCTATATGCCTGACAATGAAATGTATATAGTCCTATACATTTTGTCCAGAGCTAACTCATGACTGTGAATCATTGAGCTATTTCCCAAGATTCAGAAAAGTAACTACTCTGAAGTGGGAGCTAAAATAAATGCACAAATCCTCCTTCTCACTCCTCTCTGACACTGACATTTCATATACCAGTCCCACCTCATTTTCTCTCTTTGGCTTTCTCTCCTCTGAGCTAGCTCTCACATCAAAAAGCCATTTGAGAGCACTGCCTTTTCGTCTCTGAGTGTATTTATCATGGCAAGGCTCCTCACATATGGAAGTGATTTTGAAGAACAGGAGGCAGGCCTTGATTATTGTGCTGATATTTTTTGGGCTTGCTTTTTTTAATTTGAGCGATGCATGTTGATCAGACCCTGCAATTCCAGTCTATCATCTCAAAGAACAGACATCAATCTCATGGCTATGAAGGGACACTTCAACAGGGATCAAAGCAGATTAAAAGCTCGACTCTTGACTAGCCACTCTTAAAGCAGCGTCCTCTTCTGTAAATTCTATAAATTCTGTTTTCCTAAAGCACTCAGTGCTGCTCAAGATCATAGATATAGCCCCTTGCGAGCACTGATACCCTTCTCCCTTGTGTGCAATAGTCAGGCGAGTTAGACATCCTTGAAGATGAGTGGTAGCATGACCCATAAATCTCAACATCAGTCAAAACAGATTCTCAAGAGCTCTCTACTTATCACTGAGTTGACACCAAAACACTTGTGATTTCATTTGCATACTTACACATTGAGTGTTGATGTCATACTACTACATTAAAAATCCATTCTTAAGCCTAGTACATAGTGATATATTTTCTTAAGTTCCCCATGTTACACTTTTTGATAAGTGTTTTGCATTTTGTATTCACATCTTTTAAGAAGTAAAATGATTTGAAACATAAAATGCTAATTAATCTCTTTTATAGTATGCGGTATGTGCTGTCTTCCCCATGGGAGTGATTGTGTTCTAAAGGCTTCTTAGTACACGGCGTGATTCGACTAGTAATATCCAGATTAATTCAAGTTCATTTGCATGGACTTCACCTCCCAGACAGGTGCCAAATCAGTTCTCAGGCACATCTGAAGGCCTGTATCAATTCTTCAGCTTCCTTCAAAGGTTCCCATGGGACAGTGGATGAAAGCTGTAGATGTAAACTTGCTGACTGAGGTTATTAAATGCATGTCAGGGCCCCGACACAACATTATTGATAGTGCTTCATTAGTCATTGGGTGTGCGTACTGAGTGTCCATAACAGATGACGCCAACTCTGATGAATCTATAATACTGCAGTGAGGTGGTTGAAAGAGGAATCTTATGACTGACAGCTCAAAACCTGCTTGGTGCTTATGTGAGAGGGTGTAGAGAACATAAGTATGGGGGAAAAATAAAGTATAGATTTTCACAAGGAGCATGAAGGTCAGTATATTCTGAAACATGGCACAAAAGGTCTGTTGATAGGTGTTTATTTAGTGGAATTCCATGGACAAAAATCTGAAATGGCCTGATTTACTTAAAGAAACCTGTGAACAGGGGTGTATTTAATTATACCACAGTGCTGATGAATGCTCTATTTTGATTAGTCAGAAGGTGATGATTGATTTTATACGACAGCAGCTTGTCCAGTTGTGAGACAAATCACAGGTTCATATTAATGCACTCATTCTAATGCATTATTGTTTAGTTACTCAGATGAGGACGTCCAAACAGTCCATTTGAACAGATTTAAAAACATGCAGTTGTTGATAAGGTGGGTTTTTTTGTGTGAAGAGAGTTTTATTTAGCATTTTTAAGGAGTCTCCAGTTTCAACGTTTTGTAACAGTCAAAGGCAATGCTTTAATTTTTAGCTTTTCAACAGAAGAAAGCCTTCAGGATGGAGGGTTTTGCAGTTTCTCAGTAACATGACAAGCTGCACTTTTCTGACTTATTAACTCTTTTAAGTAACTTATCACTTTATCGTAACATGTGCACTATAGTACAGAAAGTTGCAGAGATTATGGATTATGGAGATTATGGATTATGGACATGACACATGGGCAATCAGTCAAGGGTGAACTTGCCAATGTCTTTCGTTTACACATTAAAAATTTTCATTTTTTTAGATGTTAAATGTAATTCGTGTGGTATCTCGTGCCTGGAAAAAAAAGATCTGTCTTTTCCATCTATAACTGGCTTCTGAGTGTGTGTACCTTAGCACTGGCCCAGTCACTCATGCCTCAACACAACACACGGTACTGGGAGTAATAATGACATAAACATTAAACAGTGCAAATACCAGGGCTAATACTGAGACATTACACATCAAACAGTTAAATTAGCAATTAAACATTAAACACTGTAATAAACAGCACAAATGGCCTGTTAAAGTTAAACAAATGACAGTTTAAGCTGTCTTTAATGTGTCAGTGCTGGAAACTGGATAGGAATTAGGTGGTTAATTATACTTTCTGGAGGAACACAGATTGGGAAACCTGATGGTTTAGTAGTAAAACTGTCCTTTAAGCAGTGGGTATTGGACGAGATGCTCTTGTATCATTTGCCAGATGGCAACAATGTGAACAAGTCTCTTTATACCCTCCCATGATCCTGCATGCCTCATAGCATTTCTTAAAGATGTCAGAGATAATAGTGATCCAGTAATCTACAGGGCTGCTTTCACTACCCCTTGGAAAGATTGCACTTTGACAGACAGCAACAAGTTTATAACGCTGTAGTTGAAAATGTTTCTACATTGCCTTTGGATAGATAAGCTGACTTTTCTCTTTGGGAGAAGGATGCAGTGATGCTTTTTATGCTAGGCAAATTCTACTAAGATGATGACCCTCCTGATCTCTGCCCTATCGATTCAAACATGGGCCTTATCAGCCATGGGTCATAGATTTTACTGTGGAATTTCATTATCCTATTGAGTCCTGTATGTTAGCTGCATCAGTAAGATTTTACAGAATTGTCTGAGTTGGTGATGCAGGATGAGTTTATCTATTTTTTGGATGCCGTAGAGAACCAAACATTTTTCCCCACTATAAATGTTGCCATAATGTGTGAAACGTTATCATAGAATACCATTATTCAGTTTATTGTGGCAACAACAAATATGAGAACAAGAGAAAGGCTAAAGAATTATGGCTAAACAATGATGGTGTGGTGTTTTTCACTGTGGTTAGCACCATAGCCTCTCAGCAAGAAGGTTCCAGGTCCAATCCCCGGGTTGACCAGGGGCCTTTCTGTGCGGAGTTTGCATGTTCTCCCCGTGCCTACATGGGTTTTCTTCGTGTACTCTGGTTTGCCATAAGGTCATGCACATTAGGTCAACCCTCAACTCTAAGTTGCCCATAGGTGTGAATGGCTGTCTGTCTCTGTGTCAGCCTTGCGATAGCTTGGCAACCTATTTAGTGTGTACCGTGCCTCTCACTGAAGTCAGCTGGGATTGGCTCCAGCTCCCTCATGACCTCCAATGGATAAGTGGCATAGAAAATGGAAAATGATACTACTTTTGTTTCTCTAAGGAAACCTTTGGTCCATGATTAGTTACCATTTTTATTGTTGCCTCAGTAAATTCATTCATTCATTCATTTTCAGTAAGAACTTCACCCTGGTCAGGCTGGTGGCAGATCTAGAGCCTATCCTGGGAACACTGGCCATGAGAATGGACTACAAACAGAATGCTACACTAGTGTATGGCAGGGCACTGTGCACACACATTCAAAACTATTGGTAATTTATCATAGTCAATCCCCCTACCAGCATGTTTTTAGGTTGGAGGAAACCAGAGAGCATGGAGGAACCCACATCACAGCATGCACAGGAACTCCACACAGGCAGTAATTCAAGCTCAGGATTGAACTAGGGACCCTTGAGCTGGGAGGCAGCAATGTCTACCCACTGTACCACCATGTTGTCCTGCCACAATAATCTGAATTTCTACAAGAAAGGTCCTTACACTTAAGGGTAAGATTTATGGTGAGAATTTTTTTTTATTTTTGCCACCAACAAAGAAATAAATATTCATCAGGCAAACAAATATTTTGTGAAAAAGGTAGTATAGGTAGTCCAGTTCAGGTCTAGGCCCATAAAACAGTAGCAACATGGGCTGCTTGCTTCAAGTAAATGTTAACTTAGTGTCTGCAATCACTGCAACATTTCTACAAATGTCTGACTCTAAGTTGTGAGGAATAGTGAAGAAACAGACATTGACCTGAAAACATCTCTGAGAGATGCGTGCAATATGTTACTATTAGACAGCGGCTCAGCATTTTACTGCTCACCAAACATGCTGTCAAATGATATAAAAATTCACAGGACGCATCTGCTCACTTTGCTCAGGTGGTCCCACCAGGATCTCAAACACATCTGGAATATGCGGAAGACGAGGTTAGTGTACAGCAGACGGTAAACACATTTCTCTCCACTATCTTGGAGCTCATCTTTATTTGAACTCCAAATCACCTTTACTTGGATAATGTCTGATGGATAATAAATAATGCAAATAATTAGGATGAGTTAAGATCTAATGAGACATGCACATTACCACTTCCAGTTCCAGTTAATATGACGCTTACATGAAATTTATGCTCTAAGGCCTGGATGTAAGTGTGTGTAGCAAGAGGTGCAGAGGAAAAACTCAGCAAAGCAAAAGCAAGTAAGTAAAGTATGTCTGAAATAAACATTCAGTTTACTATTGCTGTAGCTCATCACACTAACTGTGCCTGGAGGCATTTACTAAATGCACTCTGCCTGAACCACAAATCGCAGTTTAAAGCTGATGTGTAGTGGTGGAAATGTTCAACATCGGAGTTGTCAAACCGCTCGAGTCTAGAGATGAATTGCAAGTTCAGAAAAAATATATATAATAAGTTAACCAATAAAGTTTTTATTAAATAAAGACTCTCCTCTCAGAACACGTAAACTATGTGGAGGGAATTAATAATGCTTACGTGTATGCCATTTGATCACAAAACTGCACACTTTTATACAATTATTTTGCATTAAAGTGTGCAGTTAAATTGCATTCAATTGTCTTGTGGTCTACTAGGGGCTTTATACCATTTGGGAAATTAGCAATGTCACACAAGTCCTGTTTAAAGGTACATTAGTCATTATTAGTCAAGACTCTAGCTTGTAATAGGTAAAGTACAACAACATTGGAATCATTTTTTACTCCTTGGACCAGCCTCCCATGCCCACCCATGCACACAACACATGCCCCCAGAATCTGCAGTGACCAATGGGAGCTCAGCATTACCAAGGACTATCATGACGTTACTTTCAAGCATTGGCTGTTTATTACCTTACTTTGTTCTTTAGAAAAATCTGATAAAATTACATAATATTTGTAATAATTGTAATTTATAAATATTACAATTTGTAATATTTGTAATATAATAAGTTATACATGGGACGGCATTGTGGTGCGGTTGTTAGCAGTGTCGCCTCGCAGCAAGAAGGTCCTGGGTTTGATCCCCGGATCACCCAGGGTGCCTTTCTGTGTGGACTTTGCATGTTCTCCCCGTGCATACGTGGGTTTCCTCCGGGTGCTCCGGTTTCCTCCCACAGTCCAAAGACATGCAGATTAGGTACTCTAAATTGCCCATAGGTGTGAATGCGAGCGTGTGTGGCTGTTTGTCTGTGTTGCCCCTGTGGTGAACTGGCGACCTCACACCACCAGGGTGTACCCCACCTCTTTCCCGAAAAGTCTGCTGAGATTGGCTCCAGCTTTATCCGACCCAGACGGATAAAGCAGTGTAGATAATGGATGGATGGATAAGTTATACATTAGGATAGATAACTAGCATTATGCTAATGTAGCTTGACCCAAATACTCTTGTCTACATCTCATTAGTGGAGCTGACATCTGCTGTCCTGTTTCAAAGCTAAGACAACAATTTCACAGGTCTAAGCATCAGGGTGGCTGTGCTCTCCCCTCATCAACTGTCCATTTATTGCACTCAAGCAAACTATGACATTCCAGTACATTTTATTTTCAGAGTAACTTCACATCTGATCAAGTTACCCAAATCTAGTTCTTGATACAGCTATGTTTATACCTGAGCGTACAGCAAAGCTCTATGTCTCCTGGCATTAGCATTTTAGCCTGACCTGTTGTTATGCCCACTAGGCCATTCAAATGCTTGATAGCAAAATTACAACACATAAACATATAAACACATGATATTAGTTCACACTGATTTGCGAGCTTGGTCATGAATGCCTTCTCTGTCCTTATTTTCTTTGTAATGAGTTTTCAGCTGACTGTTACTACAGGTGTTAGCTAGTTAGCATTGTAAGCTGCCAAGCAGTTAGCTTGCATTCTATATATTTCTGTGAAAGTGCTTTGTCTTTGCCATACCTTTCTCTATAAGCTAAAAAAGAAATGTATCTACTTAATTTGTTGTGTAAAGCTGGCCATTCCAACAGTTCCATACTTTATACAGGTTGAAATTAAATACCTGTCCAAGAGCAATGTCACTCATTCTGGGTAATAAATAGCAACAGACAGATATCTCTAATTTACCTGTAATGTCTCCATCTTGGGAAAAACATTTCATTAAAATTCACAGCAATATGTAAACTATTGTGTGATAGATCTTTTTACAATAGTTCACAGCATATAAAAAGTGGATATTATATTACCTCCTCTGTGCAATTAATGTCCTTGGAGCTTAATGGAATTTTGCACATGCTCTAAAAGTTTTTCTTCAAGACAGCATGTTAACAGCTTTCATTAGTAATTGATGACTTGTTGAGCAATAGTAGATTTGTGGTGTAAAGGAAATAATCATTCCTTTAAAAAAAAATAATGCACTGCATATTTAGAACCAGTGAGGATTTTATTCTAACAGTTGCTTATTACGCACAAATCTTCACATTTCTAATCTGTGTGGCAGGGAAAGCATTAAGTGTGCCAAAAACATGCTTGTAAGGGGCTCCTGTGCTCCATTTTCAATTGGATTTTGCTTATGGTCTCTAATGTGGGCCCCCAGGGGGGCTTCAGATTGGCTTGATGGTCTCTCCAACTCGTCCCAATAATCAGCACCCATCTGGCCATGAGAATAACAGGCAAATACTCCCGAATGTTTCCCTCCACCCCCACCACATCACCAGCTGCTCTGGGTCTCTTTAATGAGAGTGGAGAGAACTGATCATCACAGCCAATACACTGAGATACACACAGCTCTACAAGTGCTATCTCCTAACAGGCACAGTATAGCTGAAACTTCAGATTATATGTATCTTTTATGGTCAATTTGTCATCAGAGTCATAGAAAATGTGAATATTGTAATGTTTTTTATTATACCAAAGTGGCTTTCACTTAAAAATTAAAAAAGAATGTAAGATTTTTTTCTGGTCACTGAACCTTTTTCATATGTAGGCTTTAGTTTATTATTATAACGCACACAGCTAATTATAAAAAAAAAATAGGACAGATAGTAATAAAAGGAGAGAGTGCATGTGTGTGTGTGTGTGTGTGTGTGTGTGTGTGTGTGTGTGTGTGCATGCCTGGGCTTTGATCGCTGTAGGCGCTGACTACATAAAATTGGAAAAGGCTGATAAATGTTCTCAAAAAGGTCATGCCCATAAAAAGATGAGAAAATTGTCAGTGGTCAGGTACATGCATGAGGGTAAAAGTCACCATGGGGATGTTTTCTGTAATGAATAGGTTGAGGCTGGTGGCAGCGAAATTGTTCATGTCCTCTCTGTTGTACTGTAAGTGCTGGATTTTAGTTTGACAGAATAGGGTATGTCAGCTTCACGGTAAAGAAATATTACTGGACTGTCCTTTCTAAAACCTACACAGGATTGTGTACCCATAAGCCAGTTTGCACATGCAAAAAAATGAAGGCTCACTTGTACTTACTTGTATGAGAGCTCAGATGAAAAACTGAATGAGTACCAGTGATGAGTACCAGTTCAGATTTATATTTATTTACTGCCAGCGATGTCTCAATGATGTCCGTGTATCACTGACATTGTTGGAATGTTTGGAGAGTGTGTGCTCTGTTTAGCAGGACGGACTTCCAACATTTACTGCAATGTGAACAGTGCGTGTGTCAAAGAAATGCAACTCTTTTTGGATAGTTATAAAATTAATAAAAGTTAACCCATCATCATAAAATTCTATGTCTATGAGAAACATTTTGGCTAGATCAAAATATCATATTCTATTATTCACTATTCCTTACATTGTAGCATCAGCAGCATTGTGTATCACATGAATACAGAAAGTTTAATTAATAATTCATGCAAACAAACTAACAGGAGTTATAGCACATAAGTATTCTGTACCCGCAAGGCTATATTATTTTTGTGATGCACGAGCGCACTTGGGCTACACTCCTGGGCAAAAAAAATGAGGCAAACCCAATATTGCAATATATTTTAATAGTCTCAACTAAAATCACTGGGCAGAAAATTAACAAGAAGTAAAAAAAAAGCACTCCTGAGGCCTGAAACTGTTGGAGGAGAAAGCTGGAAACATGGAAGTTCACTTATATAGTCTTCTGGTATGCAAAGAGAAAATCATGAAAACATTTAAATGTTTAAATGATATAAAATTGAAACTAACTTGTCTGGGTGTTCAAAATTTTCCAAAATATCTTCTGTTTGAAGACTTTAACATTGAGTGGAACAACATGGACTGATCCATTACCCACAAGACTTCAATTTTTCAATTTACTTTATCTATTTGTTTAATTCTTGCCAATTTTCCTGACCAATGATTTGGTGTTGAGACCATTAAAATCTTAACGAATGAAAAATTTTGTAATATTGGGTTTGCTTCATTTTTTTTGCCCAGGAGTGTATTTTACATTAAGACTGTAAAGTGATAGACTTTACAGTCTTAAAAGCAGTCAAATCAGCTCAAGATTTGTAGAAAGCCCAAAGTTAGAAGCAAATCTCAAAGGCTCCAGAGGCCCTTAAAGGTATACATTAGCCAAAATAAAAAGTGTAACCATCGATACAAGTGTCATAAACGTCCTTACTAAACTCTTACAGTGGCGGTGACAAAGTTTTCCTGAGGAGCCAGATTGCTTGGTTTGAATAGTGAGAATCCTGCTCTTAAACATGCCATTGAATTTTAAAAAGACTATTTATATTTAGGACAGGCTGTTTGATTTTTCCCCACAAGCTGATTCACTAGCTAATGCAGAAGCTAGCCAGAGATTAATGGTACAGAAAGTTACTGCTTGGACGCTGAATATTGTTGAAAAATTAGGCTGCAATTTAGCTAATTTTTCTCTACATTATCTTTCCAAAGGACAGCAGGAATTTCTCAAATAACAGTAATGATTTGTCAGATGAGAGTGATTTATTACAGCACAGTATTGTGGCTAAGAAAAATTACAGCATAGAGAATACTGAGAGAAGCTCATAAAGAAACCTTGTGAGAATCTAGCAGGAATGCAGTGCAATTATACTATAAGCAAGTTGTTTTTTAAGAAATGGAAAAAAATAAAAAAAATAAAACAAGTAACTGAAAAACACAATTCATGCTTGAAGCAGTCCAGAAATGAGAGCACATGTACAGACCTTACTACATGTCTGATGGTAGGCCAGCGGCTAAAGTAAGATAGCTAATCACCTGTTTGATTTCTCATTTCTTGAGGCGGAGAGCACAACAATTTTTTTTTTATATAAATGGATTCACAGAGTCATATTTATTCCCCCCTCGGCTTTAATTATATATCATCCCTTTCCAGCATATGTCTTTTATTATGCCTGCTAACCACCTGTTGCAAAGTTCTAAACTTTTGATGAGAAGCACTGCAAAAACACCTTTAGCTGTTGCCTCTTCATATTTCTTACATATTGTACTTATCAGACTTTCTTCAAATGAATTATACAAAATGAAATGCATTTGTATTCTATCTCTGTAGTGAATAACATAAACACTCTACCGCCAATGCAAGTAATATAAGTAGTATAAGATTAGCTGGTTGCAGTGAGGATTCCCAATGAGTGTACTGACTGTCATTTCATTTCATTTCATTTCATTTCTTTTTTGTTTTGTTTTTTGTTTTGTCTTGTTTTGTTTGGTGATTAGGCCTCTCCAGGGCCCCGGTTTTGTGCCCCTTTTTTTGATCCTGAGCTTTGGTTACTGTCTATATTTTTTGTCCGTGATCGCCTTGCATCCACATAAGTTTTCTCAAGGTTATTGATTTCCACTTCCCAAAAACAAAATTGCCTCTCGGTGTGATTGAGTGTGTGAATATGTGTGTGTGTGTGTGTGGTGCCTGTGACATAATGGTAATAATTACGGAAATAAATATGACAAAATGTCAAATGAAATACAGAATACTACATGACATGATAAGTAATATTTTAAATAGACAGGAATGCCTCTTTAAGCAGCAGAAACCTGTTGATTCAAACTCTCTTGTGTATTCAGGACAGCGCTGACCTGCAATAATGAAGCGCAGCGCTAACTGCCCTGCTACTTTTATGTTTCACCTCATCTCCATATCTAAATGCTGAGCACATAAAGCTCCTACAGTGAAGTTGTTAGTGATCGTGTTTATTTTTACACCATCACTATCAGAGCACTGCATCAACCACACATATAAAAGCCATGCATCAAATTACCCATAAACCTCAAGGCCCAAGGGGCTGCGCCTGCTTCTACACCACGGAGCCCAAATTAATCTCTGTCATTAATAATTCAATCGCGGCCTCTTTGTTTAATAAACAGTTTGTCAGTGATTTATTGTGGGGTGGCCGTAATTTGATTGCCAGAGGAGCAGGGCGGATATGCATATGGCAGCCAGTTCCGATAAACAGAATTATTATTGCCGGTTAGCGCAGAGCAGAGATCACATACGCACTACACATTGCCAAGAGAGAGGAAGGACACTGAGAGGGAGGGGGGCAATTACCCCAAAATTATATAATCAGACCCTGATGGATGGCTCCCTCCTTTTCCCACTTCCCTCAGAGTGCAACTACACAAATGCAATAACATCAGGAAAGGCATAATTACTTTTGTTTGGCGATAGTGGCTTTCTCAGGTTCTATCAGCATCTTTCATTCTCTCTCTTACTTTCTCTAAGGTACACAAAAAGGGGAAAGGAGTAAGAACATGTTTATGTGTTTGCTGTGAATAATTTTATCACTGGACTGAGGTCTCTGGGGTGGTGGTGCAGTGGGTAACTTTGCCACCTCACAGCTCCAGAGCCCCCTCTTTGATCCTGGGCTTCGGTTACTCTGTGGAGTTTCACATGGTCTCCTCATAGGTGAATTGCCCCTAAATTGCCCCTTGGTATGTGTGTGTGTGTGTGTGTGGTGTCACGCTATGACCTGATGACCTATCCAGGATGTGTTCCAACCTCACATCTAGTGTCACTGAGAACCACAACAATCTTGAACATGGATAAAGCAGTTAATGAAGATGAATTAATGAGAGCTATATGGTCTCATTAAATTGATATTCATAGCTTTAGTGTGTGTTTCAGAAAGCCTTGATCAACATGACCTCACACACAAGTACAAGTATCCATTTAAATGATGAGATGGAACAGTTGTACTGCATTGTTTCAAAATTTCTATAGAACAAAACACTGAAGCTGCAGACGTTCATTTCATTAAGACTCGATACATGATGTGTTATACACTGAATGAAAATGCTCTGCCAAATACTACAACCCCGACCCCTGTGTGCTTGTAGTCATTTGTAAAGCATCTCTTAGTGAACACAAACAAGACAACTGCTTTGTATGACGTGTTTTGCAAGAGACAAGTGCTCGGCTGACTCTAACATCCTGTGCCGTATACGAAACTGAGCTGAAATCCACAGGAATGTAAACAAAAGACTGGACTGAGGAAAGACAGATGCAGTTTATGCCTCATCGTCACCATTAGATGGCACTGTGTAATAAAGGGGGGTTTCTGATCTCCATCAGTGTGAACATATCTTCAAACCAGCTTTGTGTTGTCCACAGGTACCCAACCCTGGACTTGGAGTACCCCTTATCCTGCATATTTTAGTGCTCTCCATGATCAACTAAGACTAGAGCATTAAAATGTTCAGGACACTGTGTACTTCACAGGTTTGTAACCTATGATGTACACCAGTGGTGACCAACCGTGGTTCTGCAGATCTCCCTGAAGAGAAGACTTTAGTTCCTATCTTACTCATGCCCAACTAACCATCTAATCATTGTCTTAAGAAGTTCTTGATCAGCTAAAAGAGGTATCATATTGTAATCTGTGATTAAATCTGCAAAAATGTAGATAACCATGAACTGAGCTGGTGACCACTGAGGTAGACGAAAGAATCACAACACAATGACACATTCTGTGTCGTCTCTGCCTTAAGTCAATGCAGTGTTATTCAAATCTCCTATTCAGGAGTGCTAGTGGAATTCTAAAGGGCGTACTACAACCACGTTTCCAAAAAAGTAGGGATTCTGTGTAAAATGTAAATAAAAACAGAATGTGATGATGTGCAAATCATGTATTTAATTGAAAATAAAACAAAGACAACATATCAAATGGTGAAACTGAAATTTTCTTATTTTATGAAAAATATATGCACATTTTGAATTTGATGCCAGCAATACGCTTCAAAAAAGTAGGGACTGGGGCAACAAAAGACTGAAAAGTTGTGTAATGCTAAAAAAAAACACATCTCACAACTAATAGGGTTAATTGGCAACAGGTCAGTAACATGATTGGATATAAAAAGAGCATTCCAGAGGGGGAAAGTCTCCCAGCAATAAAGATTAGGAGTTTACCACTCTGTGAAAGACTGCATGGGCAAATAGTGCAACAATTTAAGAATAATGTTCCTCAACTTGAAATTGCAAAGAATTTGGGCATTTCATCATCTACAGTACATAATATCATTAAAAGATTCAGAGAATCCAGAGACATCTGTGAACACAAGGTACAAAGACAAAAAGCAATATTGGATGGCCATGATTTTCAGGCCCTCAGGCAGCACTGCATTAAAAACAGGCGCGATTCTGTAGTCGAAATCGCTGCATGGGCTCAGGCACACTTCCCAAAACCGTTATCTCAGAACACAGTTCGTCACTTAATCCACAAATGCAAACTACCATGTAAAGAAGAAACCATATTTAAACATGATCCTGAAATGCTGCCACCTTCTCTGGGCCCAAGCTCATTTATGATGGACTGAGGCAAAATCGAAACTGTCCTGTGGTCTGACAAATCGAAATTTGAAATTCTTTTTGGAAATCATGTACACAGTGTCCTCTGGGCTAAAGAAGAAAGGGACCATCTGACTTGTTTTCGGTGCACAGTTCAAAAGAAAGCATCCGTGATGGTATGGGGGTGCATTTTCTGCACATGGCATAGGTAGCTTGCACGTCTGGGAAGGCATTATTAATGTCAAACGATATATACAGGTTTTGGAGCATCATATGCTCCATCCAGACAACATTTTTTTCAGGCAAGGCCTTGCAAACCGTATTCTGCATGTATTACAACAGCATGGCTCCGTAGTAGAAGTGTCCGGGTGCTAAACTGGCCTGTCTGCAGTCCAGACCTTTTACCCAAATGTAAACATTTGGCAAATCATGAATTGAAAAATACGGTAAAGGAGACCACAAAATGTTGAGCAGCTGAAATCTTATATCAGGTAAGAATGGGACAACATTTACAGAGTGTTATTAAAAGAAGAGGTGATTCAATACAGTTGGAAACATATCCCTATGCCAACTTTTTTTAAATGTGTTGATGGCATCAAATTCAAAATGAGCATACATTTCCCAAAAGAACAATAAAATTTCTCAGTTTCCACATTTAATATGTTGTCTTTCTTCAATTTTCAATTAAATATGGGTTTACATGATTTGCAAGTCATCACATTCTGTTTTTATACACATTTTACACAGCATCCCAACATTTTTGGAAACAGTGTTGTAGTAGCTGTTTTGAATTGCAGAGGCAGGTCTCTGGACTGTGAACAGTATAACATCACCTCGATTACCATGCATGCTCAGGAAACAACCGAGACAAAGGAGTCTGTTTTGATCAAGTATTCATGAATAAACATTACAGAACTAGTGTACACATACAGTTACCTTCTAATTTTCCCATGCAGATGCATTTCATAGTTTGTTTACCTGAAGTGCACTAGGGGGCTGAGGATGCAGATATGAATTTCATCGTAGTCATTATTGCACTCCAATCTTGGAAACACAATATCTTCTCACTTACTCATCTGAAGTGAGTTAAATCTACTTACTCTAATGAAGCAGAAATTAATGGTGTATGCAGCAATGAAGTCTCTTTCTATTATGTGACTCTGAAAGCATTTAAGGTGAATTTTACATTTTAAGTTTCAGGTTACATGAGGGATTCTAAGCTGGTCAGTGACTATCATTCCTTTGGATGAGAGATTATCATTTGTATAGTGTGTGTGTGTGTGTGTGTGTGTGTGTGTGTGTGTGTGTGTGTGTGTGTGTGTGTGTATGAAAAGTTTAAAAAAAAATGCCTCTTAGGCAGGTTTATGGATTTGGCAGGAAATCCTTTCTCATCTATCATACCTAATATCTCCAGTAGTCATAAACAATAAAATGGCCAATAATAGATGAAAAGAAAACTTTTCCAGTCAGTTGATACCTATGTTATTGTTGTTATCTGTGCATATGCCAAAAACATTTTAATACTTTGTCTGAATTATTATATATTATAAACGGTATATGCTTGTGGTTTTCTACACAGTATAGCTCAATGATGTGGAAAAAAATGCTATGCCTGAAGCCAGAACTTTTCTGTAATCATTCCTGTAATATTAAATCACCGAACTGAGCTAAATGTGTAAAAGGCTTCATTCTTCAATAGATTTTATACATGAGGAAAAAATGTTGCATTGAGAAAAAGCGTCATTACTTTAAGGATCACCACGTGACTGTGATTAAAAAACACATTCCCAACAGTCACCATTAGCAACACCTCCATGCCATCAAAACATGACACACTGACAAATATTTTCTCCAGAAATGATAATTAACAGGAACAATGGTGTGATCATTTCCCGTGGGGAAAATCCTGCATTGAGAATGAGCTGTTCTGGGAGACTGAGCAGGGGAAAGATTTGCTCTGTCAGACTGATCACTACCTCATTTCCTATTTTGATCTTCTTGTCTGATATTTGGGCAATTGAATTTGTGATTAATTGTGCTATGGTTGTGCCGGGCTAGTTCCTTTGCATCCCCCCCAGTCCAACACTTCTACAGAACTCCCCCGGGTGAAGATCTTGCCTGTCAAACCACTCATTAAATAGCAAGGCTCTGCCGCCAACTCCTCTCCTGCCGGAGCAGTGCACAGCTGTTTGCTTAAGAAAAGTGCAGCGAGGACGAACGTCAGAGACGTTCTGAAAGAACACCCGCGTTCTGCTCTTTGGTTGCCATGGTTATGATGCTTTTCTTGGCAACTGATGGCTCTGAGGTGCTGGTGCTGCCATGCAGTGCTAAAAACCCACCAACCCACTCCCATCCTTTCTTACTCTTTCCCTTTCAGCCTGCCGGAGACTTACAAACCAAATACATCTCCTGCTGGGTCAGACTGCCTGAACACACCTTCTGCCAATCCACTTAAACAAACTACACTTGCTGAAAGGCCCTGATTGGAGCTCCCGCTGCCAGCAATCATCCAATCAGGGTGTGGCGCAATCCCCTTCCCACTGTGCCCTTTTGCGCCTGAGATTCTGTCCCTTTGTCCCCACAAATGTTCTGGCCTCATGACGAACAGGTAAACAGCTGCCCTGCTGCCTGAGCTACATTTTCCAGACTTCTCTCAGCTGGGCAGCTTGACTCATTTTGTCCCTCCTGGCAACATTCTGAATCTAGCCAGACGTGTGCTGGGACTTATCTCGGCCTCAGAAGTGGCTTACCAACCCCACGATTAGAGCAGCTGCCTTACAGGTCATGAATGATGTGAGGAAAGAGGATGGCAGCCAGAAGATGGCAAGCCTCTCTCTTAAACCTCTACTGTGTTATCGTAGCACAGCCTATTATGACAGCAGCCATGCAGAGTTCATTAGCCCCAGTACTTTAACTAATCCAGCAGTGCTGAGCAGGATTATGGCGGCTTTATTCAGCGGGAGTTACAGATACACTGACTTATTTAACAACCATCATTTTAAAGGACCAGCTCATCCTTGAAAAAATCTTCAAGTGGTGTCATTGCATTCAATGGCATTAGGCATTTCAGAATAGTAAGAAACCCATGAACTTGCAGTTTAGAGGAAGTGTTTGGCACAAGAACACTCACTCTGTCACTTGGGTGTGTTGCATTATTAATGTTTTCTGTGCAGTTCTGTTTGTCTTAAAATAATCATTAGTTGAAAGTGGGTCTGAATAAAATATGCAGATTAAAAGATCTGCAAGACCTGCATACTCAGTCTGTATATCAAAGTCTGACGTACATTATTGCATTGTAAGGTTATGAGCTTGAGAATCTAATATATGGGATGCTTTCTGTTTTTTATGTACAGCATTTTCCAAGATGCGTGTTGAGTAAGCACTCTCTGTTACTTTTCAACATCCTTGTCTTTGCTCAGCGCTGAGTCTTAGCCATCCTTTTTTCACAAGACCTTGCACAAACTGAATCAACTGCTCATTTAACATTGATGATAAAAATAATTCATTTAGATCTCTCTCTGTACTCCCCATCACTCTAAAAGAAAAAGAAGCTTGTTTTTCTCCTAAACACAATGGAAAACTCGTCCTTGTGTGTCTCTGTTTGTCCTGTGTGTTCATCAGGGGCTTGGGTACGCGGGTACAGTTCCCATTATCAGCAGCCATTGGGCTTGATAAGAGGAACGAATGAAAAGACATAACAAGACAAGAAGGACTTTCCATTGCTGCTCCTTGGGAACGATGGAGATGGCAGCCTTTTGATGGAGTACGACTCATCCTTTGAGAGCCATTGATTTATGCGGATTGTGCTATTTCATTATGGGGCATTTGTAATTTCCTGCAGGTCTGGTCCATTACTGCAGCCTTGCTTCGCCGCATGCTGACCATGAGCCAGAGTAAGAACGAGAAAAAAAAAAGCAAGAGAGAATGAGGAAGATGGGGGGAGGCAAATGGAAGAAAAAGTGGGGATGGAGGGATGGCGGGGAGGATGGCACATTTAGCCATTAGACATTAAAGCTTGAATATGGGAGCAGGAAAAAAGCAAGGTGCGAAACGCACCACTGCTTAATTACCCCTACTCTACTCTGATTAGATCTAAGGAGATAAAAGCTCGGAACTAATTTAATCAGCTCTTTGTTCATCCAAACAGCCGTATTCTTCTCCTTCTTTCTCTCTTCCTTTTTTTCCTTATCTAAATGCACCATCCTTTACAGGCAAAACTGAAATCTGCTGTCTTTTCTCTCTTCTGTTCCCAGCTTCATACATTAGAGTGCTATTGCTGATCTCATCATTGCATTAGTCCACACCTTTTGTGTGAGAGTATGAGCAGTGCTGTCCTCTAAAAGCTGTCGTTGGCAGGGTGATGTTTCTTCAGTGCACTAGATTAATTAAGGCGGGTTTGTGCCGGGATAATCTCTGCTGTTGAAGTTTCCCATTTAATGGACCATAGAAAAGGTCTGTCTCGCTCTTGTAGGCTGAGTGCATTAACTAAAAGGCCATTGATTACACAGTAAAATAGTGGCCTTTCAGAGACAGGCACACTTTTCCTTGACATGAAAAAAACAGATATCTCTTTCTTTAATAGATCATCAAGAACAGTGTTGTTGTGGTCGTCAAAGCATGAGCAGTAGGGGCCTTTTTTTTATTTTTATTTTTATTTATTTTTTTTTTTTTAACAAAATCCTAGTCTCTAATCATTGATTTTAACAGATCACTCTGTGAAAGAGGCCTCATTGTAAATGAGTAAAGTTTTTGTTACATATGATGGAAAATAACAAATACTTTGGGCAAAATGTAATGCCTTTGAGTATACAAGGGAAGATTAAAAGGGAATCAAATAATCAATGCATCTATTTTTATGAATGTTTTATACAAGTTCATCCTGCGTCAAAGTGTGTTATGATATGAGCAGAAATATCTTTGCATTTCACATGAGAAATCTTTCTTTTATTAAAAACAAAGTAAACAGTAACTATATAAAGATAAGGGCAAAAGGCAGTCAGTACAACCCTTTGACATTTAACCAAACAAAAGTGCCTTGAAGACTTTTAATATAGTTTCCAATTTATTGCTGAAATAAATAAATAAATAATTCTTTCGTTTTCAGTATTTGGTCTGTAATATTTTTAAGTGCTCATTGATTGTTCCCTTTTGGAGTAATTACCTGGTAAAAGGCCAGAGGTGTTTTAGTTGTAGATGCCCTCTCTCGCTCTCTCTCTCACTCTCTCTCTCTCTCTCTCTCTCTCGCTCTCTCTCTCTCTCGCTCTCTCGCTCTCGCACTCTCGCTCTCTCTCGGACTCTCTGTACCCCCTTTGTGTATCTTGTATCTGTTTCCTGTCTGTGTGTTTTTTCTCTGTCTTTCTCTTTGTCTGTTTTTCTGTCTGTCAGTCTCTTTTTTTGTATTTCTCTCTCTCTCTCTCTCTCTCTCTCTCTCTCTCTGTCTCTCTCTCTCTCTCTCTCTCTCTCTCTCTCACTGTCCTGAGCTTGCTGAGGTGGGCTGCAGGATTCCATCTACAGGCCTTTTCAAATGAAACACACCAAACTGTCAGAAATTGTTTTAACAGCTCAAATCACATCACGGATCAGCCTCCTGTACCACTTGTATTGCTTCCTGTGTTAATGAGAGGAAGTTTGTCTTCAGCTGAGTCTGTAAATGAGAAAATCCGGTATTGAGCTGAGTTCAATGAAGAAGACACAAGTGCCTGGAAATGCTTTGTTCAATACATCTACTCAGAGTAAATAAAAGATAAAGGTAAACAACCTGAGCAAGTAGTCATATCAAAATGATATTTGGGTCAAAGTGACCCATTTTATATTTACACAAAGGTACAGCATATTAAAAATGACTTTAACATTTAGTTCTTGACTCATTTTTACTGCAGAAAAAAAAATGATTACAGTGATGACATTCACATTATTTTGGCTTAGGAGTTTGAAGGTGAAATAAAAGTGTAAAAATGACTGATGTTTGCAAATCTTAAACAAAATGTAATTTTATTGGCTGTCTGTGATTTTTAGGCACCTGCCATAGGATTATCCCCAAACAGGGCTGGGCTGTTGTGTGTCTGCTTTAATAGAATATTGTTTATACTGCTAATTATTAAAATGGAGACATTTATTGCCTTTTTAAATTACTATTGTGGATGAATTGGTATAAAACCTGAAGAGATGGTCAGTGTATCTTCCCAGCAGTGAACAGGACATGAAGATAAAACTGTCTAAAGTGCCTTTTTTTAATGTACAGTCTTTACAGTCAGTTTACTTTAATTCAGTACTCAAGAAAGGTCACATAACGGTGGTGCGGTGGTTAGCACTGTCGCCTCACAGCAAGAAGGTCCTGGGTTCGATCCCCGGGTCACCCAGGGTGC
>JAQQZR010000035.1:18131554-18143930 GCA_030068235.1 Notoglanidium macrostoma | reverse complement strand
TGCTGGGATTGGCTCCAGCTTCCCCGCGACCCAGACGGATAAAGCGCTATAGATAATGGATGGATGGATGGATGGAAGTTCTCAACAGGAAGGCCTATGGCATCAGTGCATCTGATTTTCCAGATTAGAAGCATTGCTGCTATAGGATAGGGCCGGTACCATAAACTCAGACTCTGAAGAAGTGCCAAGTCAATCACCAAGTCCAGACCTTAATCCAACTAAGCATGCATTTGTGGCTTGAGGCACTTGCGAAACTCGGGGTTGAGATGTTCGAGAGAAGGAATTCCGGGTTGATTTCTTTGTTTTTTCCAAGTTGGAAGCTCCAGCTTCCCCGCGACCCGGTTGGATAAAGTGGTATAGATAATGGATGGATGGATTATGTTATTGTTATTGTTATTTTAATATGTAGTATTAGTTCTTGGGCAATATAATTCTTCCATAGATATTACAAATGACCATTAGCATGAGATAATTTCATTTTGCAGCAGTACTGTAAAAGATTTCTTTATTTGTTTATTTGTTTGTTTGTTTTACAAATGAATAATTAAGTGTTTGCAGGGGGTTTTTCTTCCTTGATTCAGTGCAATACACCGCACTGCACTGAAACATTAGATTTGATTTCTAAAGGCTACAGTTCATGCTGCTTGGTTACTTAGTGAGGCCAAAAACATTGCTCTAAATAATTACATCAGTGTTGAATAAATTCCTGAGGTAAAAAAAAGATATTAATAAAGATGTAATCAGTAATTTAATCTTCCAGATTACTTAAGCGTAAACTAATCTAATTAGTTTTGAATTCCTTCGGAGTGCACCTGATCTACGTTGTTAGTGTGGCTGTATTGTAGAACCGTCCTGTATCATATTAATAAAAGCAATAAAAAGAAAGGAAAATATTTATCACCTTCATCGACTACTCTCTTTATCACCTAAAAAGTGCTTTCTAATATGCATTAATGAAAGTCTAACCACTCAAGTGCATCAGGCCATGCAACATGAATTACTGCTGGAACCAGGAGGTACACCTTTTTTTTTTTTTATTTAACACATTTAAATATAAAATATAACACCAAAATAACACTGCATGCCAACAAGTTTCATCTAAGTGTAATGAGGCATTGTGGCCCTGTTGGATTTCAAATCAACAAATCATTTCACGATTTATAAACTTTTCTGTAATTGTTGTCATTACAGCCTCTATTTTATTTAGGGGTCCAAGCACCACAGGATGTGGAAAATAATTTTTCTTTTCCCATTTCACTGGCTCAAACCAAATAAAAAAGCCTTAAGAAACATTAAACTCCACCCACTTAGATTTTGAGCTAATCTGCATAATATGCCAAACCTACCTGCCAAACTAGCCCTAGTATTTTTTCCATGTCTTCACAAAATAGGCATACAAATTCTATTGAGTAGAAATACTATTCAATAGTCTGAACATCAATAACTATCAAACAAAGGTTGGGATTTGTAAACAATATGGCCAGCGTATATGGCTAATCAATTCTTGTGGTGTGGAACTTAATTTACATAATCAATAAAACACAATTTCATGATCATATGTTGGAAAGATTCTGGTTGGCGTTATTTATAGGAAGGCTAAGGATATTAAGTTCTATAGGCTGTTTCTAAGGAACCATCTAATTGAGCTAAAATTTGGTGTACTGTGTCATTGTACTAATCTGTATGTGGATTTCTAATGATGGCTTGGGTATTTAGAAAGCATGGCCAAAAGTAGCCAGTGAGTTTTCCCCAGGCGTTCTCAGGTGTTAGCACTGACATGACTTCACAAAACTTGCACATGGTCTCTTTAAGTGTTCTATGTAGCTTGGCAAGTAGCATCCGTCTCCCCTATGGGTGCTCCTGTAAAGGGTGCTTGCACCCTACAGATTGCCACCTGTGACTATATTATTTTAAATCCTTCTTGTGACTATATTATTTTAAATCCTTCTTGTGTTGAGATGAACTAGCATTACATTCAGGGTATATTCCTGCCTTGTGCACAATGTTCCCTTTTTAATAAAATGAAGGAAAACTCCGAATTACACAGTGACATCAAAAATGTAATCAAGTAATCCATAAACAAGTAATCTGATTGTGTATGTTTTCAAATGTAAGCTTATGTAATTCAGACTACATGTGCTCAATACTCCCGAACACGAACAAACACTTAACACTGGGCTGCTGCGGATTGTGGATGAGCTCTCAGAAGGCACAGTCATTATATTTTAGTTTAGTAATATGACTAATAATGTACAGCACTCAACATCAACATTGATTTTGCCTCCAACAGTTTCTTGAATAATAAATACAGGGAAAAGTGTGTTCACTTTGTTACAGCAGTGTTGTATGGGGAGATGGCAGAGCAAGCTGTTACAATCTCATAATTCAAATTCTCTTCCCTGCACTGTTAGTCTCCCTGTGAGAATTCTCCACCAAACAGGATTTTCTCAGGAACATAAGCATGAATGTTTAATTAGTTGCAGCTGGTATGAAATGTCTGCATCACTCATTCCATGTCTGGTGCTACTTTTATTCACTGGCCTGGATCACACTCCTTGGTTACTGCGGACATAAGAGTCTAAATTGGCAGGTTAATATGATCTGTGAACAAGTCGTGTGTCCTGTAATTTTTGCTTATGCAATGATTTTTTTTTTTTTACTAACTTTGGTTGCCTGTCCTATGAAACTCACTTAATATTTTGGTAGACCTTAAAGATTTGTACCTAAATGTAGTAGACCTTACCTTATTTGCACCTATGCACCTCTAGTACCTTTTCCATTTTTAATACAGTACTATTGTATTAAAATGTCAGAGCTCAGTATTGGTCAATATCTGATTCTGATCCAATACAGTCTGTGTATGTCTATTAGCAACTGAGTGACTCTCTGAAAGCTTCTTTTGCTTTGAGCTTTAGCAATTTGTGTCCAACAACATAACACACATTCTTAGCATAGGATTACATTAGCAGGTCAGAAAAACAACATTACAAATCTGATTAAGTACTGCAGTGGTGCAGTGGTCAGCACTGTTGCCTCAGAACCAGCCGGCCAACTGGGGTCTTGCAGACATGCAGATTAGGTCAACTGGCCACCCTAAATTACCCATAGATGTGAATGTGAGTGCAAATGGCTGTCCGTCACATACCCTGTTGTAGACTGTGGACCTGCCCAGGGTGTACTCCGCCTCCCATCAGAAGGGATTGGCTCCAGCTTCTCTCTGACCCTGATGGATAAGCAGTATAGATAATGGATGGCTGGATGATTTAATATCAATGAGGTGTCAGGCCAGTGTTAGCCTTGATATTGACACTTGGTATCAGGTTAGGACCTCCCTACAAATCAGGCTTGATATGATTATTTTCCTTAAGGCTTTCAAGCCACCCTGGATTTTCTTTTCCCATTTACAGGGATAGGTTAAGCTATAATGAGTGAACATTTTTGAGGTTCAAATGCCACTCTACCAATGACAGCTTGGCACCAGCGTAGCCATCTTGTGTGTATCTGATTCGGTAGTACAGGTCATAGGAGGTGAGCTTCGGTAATTGAGTCCTTTCCTCCAGACTTCAGTCACGATATTGCTCCTCTACTCGCACAAAATCCTACAACTTATGGTAGATAATCCTCTGACAGCCAAATTGCCTGAAGGGATTTCATGTCCCTTTTATGACAAGCCAATTTGTTTGGTCACTAGTCTTTTCTGTAACCCAGCAGCCCCTCTCTGCCTTCATATTCAGAGAGAAGAAAGAAATCAGATTTATTTGGAACAGCCACTTTCCATGCCGCTGAAGTGTCTGTATTCTTCATCCACCACTGGAGCTCTCATCTTAGAATATGGTGTTACCTTTTCCCCATTGTAGCCAATTACCTACTCCCACTCCAGGGGCTCTCCAAGAACCCTACTGTGATAACATTGTGCCAAGTTCGAGATGGTGTCGCTGGAAACCATGGCAACCTCGGGCAGCCATGTCGATCTAAGAAGGAGGATAAAAGGATGATTAAAAGGTGCCATTTTGAACAGTTTCTTCTATGTCTTAACAAAGGGCCAGTTTTGTCCATGCCTTCAATGTATTTGAAATTATTGCACTATAATTCTTTGAACTGAATTAAAGAAATGGAGCTGAAGAAGACTAAAGACTTACTCTTACATCATTCCAGCATTGTATGTACACTATGTAAAGACAAGCAAAAAATGGTTTCATATATCTGAGGAGCTGCTAAGCTGTTTACAAATGTAACAATTTACTCTATTTCCCTATATTTCTTTACGATGTGATGGTGTGGAGAAGCAAGAATGAGAGAGAGAAACACAGATACACAGAAGAACAATTCCAGAGTTGTGTCACAGGGGAAAAAAAAGAAGAAATGTGAGTAGAGGCCAGTACAAGGTCATGGTTGTTTACCCCCATTCGAAAGACACATAGAGAAAAAGCATTTCATGCAATCTAGCAGAATGAACCATCATCACTGGGCTGGTCGTGTCAATCCATGGTATCATTGCTGCTTCTCAAATCTATCTTTTGGAAAGATATTAACTTTCTAGCATTGTTTTTACCAATGACATGAAAAAAGCAGATTCGGGAAAACAAGAGGGAGGAAATTCAGCTATAAAATTCTTTCTACATATATTTGAAAAAGGTCAACCTCAGCTCAGCTAAAATAAAGACAAAAGACTGAAACAGAAAGAGAGAGAAAAGATGTATAGTCCTGCACCAGGTGGCGTACATTTTCTAATCCTACCTCCTGCCATGTCTATGCTAGATAAAGAGCTGAAAGAGTCTCAGGAACTCACGTGGACTGAGTGAGATGAAATGTAGAGCACTGCCATTATAGACAGGAAATGAGAACAAGAGAGAGGAGGCAAATTTACCCAAGGCAAATGTAATGACTTCAAAATAATATAATAGTAACTGAAAAGGGTTGCCATACATTTTCTTCTAGGCAGCTTGATACTTTGCATTTGAATTCACGAACCATTACTCCATTTATTGTATACCACATTACTGTGCAAGAAGTTAAGGATACGCATCACACTGCTTCACTGTTTACTGGGTTGTTTTGATGAAACATCTGTAGGGGAACATTTAGAAAGTGCAAATATCACCTGAATTACATTTGAACTGCATTAAAGAGGAAAGTGCCTATATGCCTATGAAATATTACACTTCTGTTGTATATTTTAGGTCAGTTAAAAACTGGATCAGGGTTTTTGAATTTTTGGAATAGTTGTTAAAGCTGGAGCTGACCTGAATACTTAGTACAGAATACTGTAGATATGCAGCTCCATGACCCTTAAGACCAAGCCAGCAGGAAAATTCAGTTGTGCCGTGGCAAACTTTCTCCCCTCTGCTTTTTAAGGTCTGCATTCAGACCTCTCAGGCACGATAGCAAGATTTGGGCTTTAGGACGCTTTATAGCCTATAAATAAATCATATATAATACGTTTAAGCTGAAAATGTTCTGCTCCAAAACAGTTATTCCTCACAGGTACATTTTCTCATGTCATATCCTCAGAGGAGCATTCAGGTGACTTCATAAACTAGTTACTAAAGCACACGGACTAAACAGAGAAGATGAGTTTTGACAGTTGCAGAATGAGAATTTCCTGCAATTTGGTCCCTTCCTTGTAGGATTACACACTCTCTAACTCTTTGTATCATATAGTGTAAAATTGTATGTTCATTTAACGGCCATAGTGTTAGAAGGTCTATCACATTGAAGAGAAGGTGTGAGATTAAGGACATTAAAGTTTAATATTCCAGCTATCAAAACAAAGTGTAAAATTTACATTTAGAGCTCAGAACTTTAAGCTTACCTCAAATTATTAAATGAAAACTTCTGAGACCATTAGGAAGTGGTCCAACACAGAATGTTTATGTAGTGTAACCCCAAATACTGTTTGGTTTTTATAAAGTTTTATCCATTTCTTACCAAGCTATCTCTTAATAACTGACGCATTTTAATAAACAAATAAATAACTACAAAATGGTGATAAACACAGAAGAGAAGGAGCACATTATGATCACATAGGCTTTACAATAAGGATTTTTTTTTTTTTTTTTTTTTTTTACGTATTCTAAAAGATTTGAATCTTTTGAGTTTGAAAAGTTCTTGTTGTTCCCAAACAAGATATTTTACCATGACATTTTACAGTGAAACGTAAAATATAAAGTATAAAGCGTGTTTATACATTGTAAAATCAGTGTGTACTGTAGACTTGTACTGTACCTGTTTTTTTACTTTTTATTTTAATTCTCTATCTCTCTATCTAAAAATTCTTGGAAATTGACAGCTATGTTGCATTCATCCTGGATGATTAACTCTCAGATTTTATCTGTCAGATAAAAACTTTTTTGTGTTCTAACAGTACACCAAAGCCTCTATGTGGTTAACTAATTTTTGAACAACATGCCACATAGAACCTTATAATACTGAGGTCCTGTTCTGTATGAGGGGAAAAAAAACATTGGCTTTGAATAATCATACTCAGGTACATTAATACTGCTAATAATTTGCTTGATAGACTCACATCCCTGTGAGGCTTACATCCACAGACTCCCGTGAAGGCTTGATTAACTTAATCAGGTGTGTTTGCCTATTAAATTTATTGCTTGAGTTATGAATTATTCTGAATTATTCACTAACTACTATGTGTAATTATGAGAGTGATGAATGTAAATCTGGACTCACCGATGGGCCCTGTGAGTTTAAGGGTATAATTTATGTTTGTAAATTAAAAGCTGTAAACTCTTTCCTGTTATTGTTCATACATCAATGCAAACCAAGAGAAGATTTTCAGCATACCAACTAAGTTGTAGTCAGTAAACCTGTCCTAGGCTGGTCATTGGCAAATTAACTTTTAATTCCTTAAAAATCACTTCTTGCATATTTTTTATTTTGCTCTGTAATGTATGCTAGTTGCTCATTATTAAAAGAAAAGAACTTACAAATACCAAAAGTTTGAAACTTACAGTAAACATCTAATCTACATTATTTTTAACTACACTTTTATTATTGTTTTTGCTGACACTTTTTAGCCGGGTTTGTTAAAAACAGGCCACTGCTTTGCTTCGTATTTGCTCACCTTCAAAAGATTCTCTGCACTCATTTATATATTCATTTGAAAATGCTCTGCATTTTATTCATCCATCTCTCAATGACAAACATCAAAAGAAACTAAAATAGCTCTTCGCTGAAGGACAGAGAGAAAAAATAAGAAAGATGAGAATCCGACTCCAGTTTCTGGCCTCATTTGCACTTTTAATGACTATACCAGTTGTGCTTGAAATAGCTCCCTTCTTTCATGTTGACGCTCTGCAAATGCTTATGCAGAAAAACAAGCCATCTCATCATCACGTGTGGGGCATAAATTAACATTGGAGGAAAAGATAGAAACTCTGTCAGTGTGAAAACTCCAGACATGATGCACTGAAGTCCACTGAAAAGGAAACAGTGGTCTATCACTCCTCACATGTGCAGAAATGTGACTTAAATCACAGCAAAAATGCATGACTAAATGTTCAGGATGTTAGTGCTCCACAAGAGATTATTGAAGAACAACAATTCATATTAGAGATGATTAGCCAGCAGTATTCTTTGAGGCTGTCTGTTATGTTATTCGTATAATTCAGGCTGCTTTGGATATTTAGCGTTCCAATATTTTGTTGCCCTTTAGGGGGCACTCTTTATCCAGGACTCGTACAGAAATCATCCAAAAATCCTTACCAATGGAAAACCTCTCTTTATACCACAGTCTTGTTGAATGTTCAATTCTGATTTGGTCAAAAGGTGTTGAATCATTTTCTGTAAAAGCAGTTTTAACGGTAGTTCCAGCTGCAAGGCTTATATTAATGTAATCATTCTAATACGTATGATGCAAAGAGATCACAATAAAACATGTAAACATTGCTATGGTGATGTTTACTGTGAGATTATTTACCATGTATGGAGTGTACAGTGTCCGTGCTTTGTAACAGTCAGAGATAAAGCCATTCCTTTAAATTTCCCCACACTGGAAAATCTTCTGCATAAGGGATTTCTGGTTTCTTTGTAACAACACGAGCTGCATTTGTCTTATTAAATTTATGAGAGAGAGAGAGAGAGAGAGAGAGAGAGAGAGAGAGAGAGAGAGAAACAGAGCCTGGTAAAGAAATGGTGGTACTGTAGTCTACCTGTTATACTATAAGTGATGTTCCATAACATTAACTGTAACAATAAATGGTACTATTCTTTAATTAAAAAAATATTTTTTTGGCAAATTGTTGTGGTATAAAAGATTCAGGATGTGCTGTTATTAGAAAATAATTAACTTTATTAATTAAAGTTTTAAAGGCGGTAGCATTAGCTCAGTAACAGCGCGCCTCGTCATGTTTCATCACATTTCATACTGTACTGTGTAAACTCAGTGACTACAATTTTGATTTCAATCAAATGATCATTCAGTACTTACTGGTTAATTATCCAGTGCTTCATCTTTCATTTCTCTTTTAATCGCTGATGACCTTTGTGTGATTTATGAATAATAACAATAATAAACATTAATGATAGGAAAATGCATTTAAAATCTGAAATCTGTAAATATTTTATTTGTAATATTAAACTTTAATACTGACCTCCTTAAATAAGCACTGTATGGCTGTTTGACCCAAAAAAAAAAAAAGCATTTATGTGCTTTACATTTTCCCATCACTATTATTTCCCACCAGATATTGTATTATATATTTCACATGGTGTCTGAGAAACACAGAGAACAGAGAAATCAAGAAGGTTATCATAATCTTGTCTCCACTGCAAACTGTACTTCTAAATTCTGAATTTTGTTCTTGGTTGATTGAAGCTATTCTCTGTAGGGTCCTATGTAGTTTAAGAATAGTGCTAATACACAGCACATCTAATCTTAGCTTGCAATCAAACACTGGGCTGAAAGGATCAAACCTTCTGTCACCATAGCAACATTGCACTCATTTCAATGTGGAAAGCAAAGTGGTACAACAGATACAATGAAATGAATGAATCATACAGTTTGTTGGGTAGCTGATCGTTACAGAGCAGTAGAGCTCTGGGTTCCACGTGTCCATCATCTCCAGATGTGTAGATAATCAGAAAGCCAGGGCATGTCCAGACATGTCTCAGTTTTCTGGCTTCGCTATCGTTTCAGTGGTCGTATATGTATTAAAGAAGACAACAAGCTATTCCTAAGGTACACCTAAAGTCCACTTCAGGGTCAGATCTACACCAAATTTCTAAAGGCCAAACCTCACTGAGGGATCTCACAGTCACTGTTCTTAGTCTATGCAGCAATATGACAGATGTAGCCCGGTGTATCCACTTTCTATTCCAAATGAGTTTAGTGATTAGATATGAGCATTCAATCAACTAACAAATGAAAAGGCTCAGATTTCCCCTAATGTAATGACACTAAGGATATTAGAACATCCAGCACTGAAAGAGGACACTTTCATATTTGCACTGATTGCTTTCAACACCTTTTTTTCTTATAATTCTTCCATTTGCCCCTACTCAAAGACTTTTCCTCAGAGATTCTGCATGAAATAACACAGAATTGGTACATAGCATATTTTTCTTCCCGAAAGATACAGGGTCAAGTGGAATGTCTGAATGATTCAGGATTTTCAATTAGTGAATTTGCATAATTTAATTGTCTGTGGTCGGACTATAGAATATCATCATGACTTGGGCCATCATATTCAGCATGATCAAGACAGGTGAAGATGATGATGACCTCTGGAAAGAGAGAGAGAGAGAGAGAGAGAGAGAGAGAGAGAGAGAGAGAGAGAGAGAAATTCTCTATCTGGTCCACATCTGCTTTGCCATAAAATGAATAAATTGCCTCATGCATGAGAATGTTTTATATTTTTCTGGGGTGAAAACAGATGACCCCCAGCGTCAGTGTTTCATTTTGTGCCTGTAGATTAACTCACTATTTTTCTTTTTTTCTATTTTCTTTTTTTGGCCTGAACCCATGGGACCAAACATGGTTTATTCTGATCAAACAGTGTTAGGGGGAAGCTGGGGGAAAAGTAATGGGATTTCAAGCGCCAGGATTCACTGTATTACCTAACATTTTTTGAAACTGTGTTTAGTTTTTGGAAGATTACGCAAAAATCGAATAGACAGAAGATTTCACAGATGCAATCTTCGTGCTTATACACTTCTTTTCCCTGAAGTATTTTCATTTTAATCAATTAATTCACTAAATATTCCCTTAATCAATTTCTTAAATATTATTTAAGCAGTAAGGAAATTACCTACTCTAAAACATGGCTTAAAGCTGAGTTTCTTGAATGCCACATGCAGAATTCGTTTCAATTTCATTTCTATGGTAGTTGTATAGCACTTTTAAGAATTGAAAATGTCACAAATCAGGGTGAATGGTGACATTTTGAGTATTACAGTATATGGACATATGTACTAGGTAAACAGTACAAAGTGTATTGGGAAAAAATGCAATATACTGTAAATAATGGTTTAGAGATAAACTTTAAGACTAATCATGAAAGCAATTGTTGGGAATCAGTGTATAAATCTGCAGTATGCTGTATAAAGATGGCATATTTCAGTCTAGATTTAGCTCTGTATCCATTTTCTCAGAATCAAACAGCTGCCTTGGCTGGTCTACAGCATTGATCAACATAAAATCCCTATAATCAAAACAAAGGAAGTGTGCTTAATCTTAATTGTCATGGTTACAAAACCACAGAATTAAGAAGAGAGTGATTTCACAATTTTCCATGCCTATTATGATGCACCTCATTAATTTCATAAAGGTTCCTCTAAAGACAGTTTTAATTACTGCGTATTTCCTCTATCTTCAAACCGAGACACAGAAGTGCAGAAAATATCATCATGTGATGTGACAAGGTGCTAATTTTCACTATTAGGCCCAGGTGCAAGCATGTGTGTTCCTGTGATTCTCCTAATGAATATAACTCCTCAGTAACACTTGCTGGCGCCGTGTCTTTAAGGGTGAGAAATTTGGTAGATTCAATCTATTTTTTGCATTTTTTTTGTGCACTGTGTGTCTTGGTATAAGGCATTTAAGAAGCCGGAACATCTCAAGGGCTTCTTGAAATAAAGAAACATCAGCTGCAGGAGAAGAAAGCTGCTACTCAAAACGTTTCCATAATGGAAAGAGGATGGAGGAGAGGAAATGTTCTCATCCCTTCCTTTCAGCCAGAATGAGCTGATCTCAGAATCATTGTATGATAGAGCCAAAGAAAAATGTCTATGGGAAATATTAGTCATGCACTTACGTCAGCTCTGTGAGGTGTTAGATAGCAGCTTTTTTTGTATTGTTTAATCTCTGAGGCTGGTTGTGGATTACCTTGCTGCACAGCTTCTCACCAAATCACTTCTCTCTCCAGTTTCCTTTGTTGGAGTGCTGTTTCCTTTCACATCCCAGTGTGGGGTTGATTAGTTATATGTTATGCTGTGGGCCATGAGTTATGCTCAGTCTAGTCAAAAGCATAAGCACAAAACAATAGGAAAGGTGCAGGTATATGTTTCTAATGATGTTTACAGTAATGATAATAGCATTTTATTTCAAACTGCCATTCAGAGTATCCATGGACAACGTACAAAAACAAACACAGTATATACAGTAAAAGCTTGTAATAGGAGTAATAAAAGAAGATGTAACAAAATAAATAGTAGCAACAATAATAATAATCGTGAGAAGAAGAAGAAGAGGAGGAATAGTAGTAGTAGCAATAGTAGTACATAATAATAATAAAAATAATAATAATATGGCATCAGAGAGGAAGAGACTTGACAAAGAAACTTTGTTACACACTTTTATTTGCAACTCGCACTTACAACCACAGAACTGCCAAATATGTGGAAGGCAGGGGTGACAAATAAAAACAGGCTGCAGATAACCAGTGAACCCAAAACAATGTGCCGACTGAACACAGTGCAACGCAAATAGACACATAACACATTTTTATCTAACACCAAACACTGAATCCTGCAGACATAAAGCATTAAAACGACAAGGATATAACGGAGGCTGGTGGTTACACAAATTAGCACTTACTTGCAGAAGCATAGCAGTGCTGTACTACTTCTAATACTACTACTGCTACTACTACTAATAAGAAGTAGGAGAAGAAGATGAAAAAGAAGTATTTGTGCATGCTTGGGACTTAAGGCGAGTACATCTTGATATTTGAGTTGTGTTTTGAGAAGGGTAAGAGAGGTACAAGCATGGAAATGAAGGAAGAGACACCATGACAGTGTCTGTGTCAATGGTGAGGAGGGGACATGGACCATAAGTGAGTACGCAAGAAGATACCTAGTTCAAGTTCAAAAGTTCAAGTGGCTTTTATTGTCATTTCAACCATATACAGATTGAACAGTA
>JAQQZR010000035.1:18089995-18100175 GCA_030068235.1 Notoglanidium macrostoma | reverse complement strand
TGTGGTGGACTGGCGACCTGCCCAGGGTGTACCCCACCTCTCACCCCAAGATGCTGGGATTGGCTCCAGCTTCCCTGTAGGATGGATGGATGGTCCCTCCCTTTCTATTATGTGGCCATTGAGGGTGTGCACGTTGCACGCTCAATATTTTGACCATTTTGCGGACACCATCCGGGTACTCGTAGTGCACTGCATGTCGGTGTGAACGCACTTATGCACTCATAAGTAATCAAATATGTGAGTTGAGACGGTGCATGTCTTCATGCACCTCACTTTGTGTACTTGGGTATCGTCATGCTTGAAAAGGTTTGAGACTCTTAGTTCCAGTGAAAGGAAATTGTAAAGCTACAGCGTAGAAAGACGATCTATACAATTCTTTGCTTCCAGCAGTTTGGGGAAGGCCCACATGCGAGTGTGATGGTCAGATGTCCACGTATGCACTTGGATAATAAAGTAAAATTCATATTTGTTTCCATACTGCTCCGGTTTAGTGCAGTTGGACTGGTCAGATTCAAGGGAGCTCGTCATGTTTTCTCCCAGCTGGTCTTGTTATAGGACATATTGGGTTCTGTAATAAGGTCTGCCTATTGGGGGGGGAAAAAAAAAAATCCACCTAAGTCACCTTCAAGGTGTTGTGTGTTTGGCTGCGATGGCTGTCACCTGGTCTGTCGGTGGAAAGTCATGACTAACCACCACATGGTCAGCCTCTCCAGTAAGCAAGCAGTTAACTAATTATTTAACTGAACATGTTTCTGCTTTCCAGGGAATCTCAGATTAATTTCATTATTTAATTTAATTAGGGAGTGATTCAGCCCCCTTAATGGTGTTGATTTTTGAATTAGATGTAGTTAAAACCCACATTGTTTTTCCAGTCGTGCTCTGTGTGGCTGTGATTTGCCAGTAAATAAGATCATGCAGTAATATGGAATGATGCACAGCAGTGATTGCACATATTCGGATGGTACTGTCACAGCTAATGGCTCCCTCCGCTGAGCCTTTCAGTAGGGGCACGTCAGCACATGGGCTCTGGAGAGACTATTTATCTGTGAATTGTGCCATAAAGGCAAAGCTGGATCTATAGTTCCACATTTTTGTTTTCCACCTTTTGTTTTTTACCTTTTTACGCTGTAATCCAATTGGTGGAAAGCCTCTCACTGACGTGAACCGCGCTCTAATAAGAATATGTGCCGAATATGAGCTGTCGTATTGCTTTATAATAAGCCATACTTTTATTATTATTGGTGGATTCCAGCATGAGGTAGGTCAGGTGTTGTACATGAGGTTATTGCTATTTTAACTATTTAATGTAAATCAAGGTGAGCTCATTTGCAATCTGATAAATAACAGTGACGAAAATACATTAAAGGTGTAATTCAGTGGCATGATCTATATTTAAATCCGAAGACCTCAACTGAAAGTATTTATTTACTTATTTATATGAACCCTGCAGCTGTGTTACCAGAAACGCTGAGCAGGAAACACCCCAGAGGCAGAAATGGCAGCACAGTGTGTGAATTCTTGCTCTGACAGTTCCTCAACCTTGTCTGCATCATTCGAATTTACAACTGCGCTAAACTGGAGATGTTTAATGACATGTTAATGACAAAAGCCTCACCAAGTTAGTAGCGCACAAATGCCTGCACGCCAAAATAGTATTAAACTTCGATAACAGAGTGGAAGATACATAATCCTTAAGCTCTATGAATATCCTATCAAACGTTTACACTCCCACCTGCAAAATTGATCTCACCTGCAAAATACATAAATCAAGTATGTGGAGGTTTCTCTGGTGTAGCAGTTTTGCTTCTCACGGAGACTCAAACTTATTTTCCTTAAAGACAATGTTTTAGGGTATGCACATGATGTCACCATAAGCGGAAGTTTCACCCACTGAGTGGCAGAAAGACTGAGTGGCAATGTTACCATGCAGCGAAAACGCACAAAATAAGGATCACCGTTGTGTCCAGCTGCTTTTAATTTGTTTACATGTTTGTTCTACTCCCAGTTTTTCAGTTTCCTCTCCTAAAGGCAGCCGTTTGCAGTATGTTTTGCCACTCGGTGCCACTCGATCGACTGGATTTTAAGATGTATGGCATTCTTTAGTGCAGACTTCACTGTATTTCACAACCTTAGCAAAAGGGAAATAAATTTTGTGGATTTGTCCCGTGTCTCGAATCCATTCCAAAGTTCAATGCCTCTGTTCCTTGGCTCGTGTTACACCTTTCCACCAAGTTTCACGGAAATCAGGTAGGAAGGTATGTAGGCTTTGCACATGCCAACTTAAAGGCAAACAGCTAGATAGCCAGACAAACAGAACGCATAAGCACCATGGTGAGAAAAATATAAACAAACTAGTAGCCTAATTTATACAGGTAGTGCAATTTGTGTGTATTAGCCTAGAGCAGCACTGCTAGCATAGCCCTGCATAGGAATGTTTTACTCTTCCTATTTCTCATGGCTCCAAACGTATGTAACGCTAGATCACATGACACTCCATTCCTTTCCAGTTACTTTTGGCATGAGTGTTCTTTCAATGTATTTGTCCTCACACACTTCCATTCTTCTAGGTTTCTGTGTTTTTATAGGGCTCCTAAACATGGCCTGCTTTAAGGAAAGCTTTGATTTTAGGTGTTTGTTAGCACCATGGGAACAGCCTTCTAGACGTGTTTGTAGAGACCTGATAAGGCTCGGGTCATGGATGGTGTGTTGTGTGCTTTGTGTGATGAGATATGTCAATCTGTGTGTTCTACAGGAGGGAGACTTCCTGGTGCGCACCCACCACGTCGAGTACTGCGATGGCGGAATTCTGGATCCTGATGACGTGCTTTCGGATCTGGTGGAAGATAAGGACAAGGTAAGGCTAATGAACTCTGCGAGAAATTATTCAGACTTGTGGCATGGCACTCTAAACACTGCAAACAAAACCAGCCCTTTCAGTAGAGAGGCACTAATACAGGACAAGCTTTTGACTTCGGGTCCTTCCGGCATCTTCAAAAAGCATACGTGATACCCTGGAGACATTTCAGCATCTGTGTGGTTGTATGTCACACCAAAGCGGTTAGCATTTTCTTGGAATGCACAACAATAATGTAATGCTGTGGCCTCCAGTAGTATGTCGGTGCATTGGAGGGAGACATGCCGCGGTGTGATAGTGGAGAAGTGCACCACCTTGAGAGTTGGATAATACTACAGTAGGAGAAAAATGGGAGAGGAAAATTGTCCTGCGACATTTAAAGCAGCCCACTGTATAGTAATTTATGGAAATATAGCATACCTTTTGCCGGGGAATTTAGTTTCATATGGAAATTTGAACCTTTCCAAATGCTGATGTAGACCTCAGTCATATTTATAACCAAAAAGTGCGGTGGCTTCATGAGCCATCTTCCCTCATGTGCTCTCTGCAACAATCCCCCTGAGTGTTAGGTTTGTTCTCTCTCTCTATTTGCTCTTATCGTACTCCTAACTCAGCCACTCCTACCTCAAAGGGCATTTTCCTCCTAATTGAATTCACACACATTTCAGATGGCCTATCACATGCAAAGCTTTTGATTTCCCCATGCTAATTAATAGAAGTGAAGGAAACAGGATGTGCCTTTCTGCTTGTGTGCATTGCTAGGACATTGCCTCATCATGGGCACAAAGTAAATGTGTGTGCGCGCGTCTGTGCGTATGAAAGGAGAAAACATTTGTGGTTTAAACATTGCAACAGCTATTAGCATTCAACTACAAACCAAGCCTGTATATAAACTAGGGCCACGGAGCGCACGGTTTAATTTCAGATTTAAAAATGTGACCGTGTATCCTCATGTCGATTTTGATTTCTGTAGCTCACATAATTATTTTTTTTATTACATTAAAACATACCTTAAAAAGTTAAGTTCATATTATAGTAATCTAAATCTAATATAATCGTCATCCATCAGGAAGCATGATGTGTTTTGTTTAGGCCTTCAGAACAAATGTGTTTTTGCATCTGCATTTGAATGTTTAAGATCCCATGTTTTACTTTTAGTAAGTCCTGGTGTTGGAACGAGTGTTTGAATACATGCATCTATGTCTTATTACATTATTGAAATATATCAGTTATCTCAATCTAAAAAACAGTGAGGTCCACAAGTCTTGGACCAATTTGAAAGTCTTTCAATTTGAAAGTTTGAAATTTGAAAATTTGAAATTTGAAAATTTTCACCGGAAAGAAACACAATTTAAATTTTTTTTAAAAAGTTTTTAAAGATTAAAAAAAAAAAAGATTTTCCCTGAGTCTTAGGCCCTGTTTACACTTGGTTTTAAAATGTGTCTTGGGCGATCGGATCTCAAGTGGTCAGTCGAGACACATCGCCATTTACACCTGTGTCTATCGTGCGTCTCTAAGGTGTTCACTGGTTCAGGTGTCATTGCTGTTACATCACTTCCGCTAGAAGATCAAGGGGCCCTGTGAGCAGTTATTACGTCAGTCTTAGTTGCTAGACAATCGCCAAATTTATTTAGCAAGGGCTTGCTAAGAAAATAAATATGTTTCAAGAACCATTATACATTGTACAGGCTATTCCAACTGTTAGTATTGGCAGGACAAAGTCGTATTTGTGACATGCAAGACGAGACTTGGTGCGCTGTCACCAAAACAGCCACCATTTCCTGCATTGATGACGTATTTTGTTGTTACGCCCTTGTCAGGGCACACATCAGGATCCATTAGCATTTACACTACTAAAGATATGTGGTTACAATGCATCCCAGACCACCTCAGCAAGTGGTTTGAGTGAATGTGTCTTGGTGGTCGTTTACACTTGTCTTTAATGCTGTCCACTTGTGATCCGATTGCCCAAGACTCATTTTAAAACCAAGTGTGAACAGGGTATAGTCCCTTCCTTTGAAGCATGCGTTCACTCCAAAGGATTTGAAAATGGATCATGAGGTTTTACACAAAAGTCCTTGCCAGCTGGTGTGCACACTGTCGTTAAAGCGAAAAAGCAGACATGCCAAATATTAAGACATTTTGAAAGGCATGTACTTATTTCTAAGATTCAAATTTTCACTCAAGTTGGTGCTGGTAATATAATTTGTTATGAAAACCAATGTGTTAAATTAGAAATGAAGCATTTTCACTAGTGGTCACTGTTTATATGAGGACACGTATTATGATCTTGTAATTGATTTCAAAGGATGAGCATTGTTTTACACAAATATAAAAATGCAAAAAAAGCATACTTATTATAATTGAATTCAAAAGAAGCATGCTTGAAATTGAATCGCAAATTCTCAGTGAAAGCAGGTGATTAGGTTTTATTTATTTATAATTCATTTTGGTTGGATTTTTCTCCCCAATTCGGTCACCTGCCAAATCTTGCCCACTAGCCAGCGCTTTCCTGTCATGCGACCGCTCCTAGCTTGAGAGGTTGAAGGCTAACACATGATTCATGACCTCACAGACACGTGCGATTGGCTAATGTTGCCCAGCTAGAGAGCATGGGCGGGTTTGCTTCCTGGTTCCTGGGTTGGCTCCTGTCCTGGCCAAGGATGGCTGTGGCATCGTCAGGATTTTATCCTGTGATCTCCTGATACTCGGGTGAAGAACTAGGGTGCAGCTTTTGTCGCACCACTCGGGAGTCAGATGTTAAAATTTTGTACAGAAATTTTTCTTTCTTTTCTTTGTTCTTTTGTAGGCAATAAATAAAAGCCATTGAACTCCATTGAGGTTTTTTTTTTATTTTTTTTTTTTTTATTATTATATATGATCAATTTCCCAGACATATTGAGCATATGCCATATTGGCCAACCCTATTGAGCATGTAAGGTGACTAGAAATGCATTCGGGATTCACCCCAACTGTGAATTATTCCTGTATGATGACAAGTCGAGGATAGCTGATGATTGTGATGTACTCGCCTACAAAAAAGGAAAATCCAACACAAGCTCTAAAACGAAGCTTATGCTACAAATCTGAAATTGCCCCACGATTCTCTTTTTGTCTCTGTGAAAGTATAAAATCAAAGCTTAACAAATTTTCGCAGCATTCACGTACTTTTAAATAAATGCACTTTTGTAGGAACTTGACAGCCCAAGCCTTTCGTGATTTATTTTTAATCATCAGTTTCAGTTAAAAAGCCATTTATGCATAAGTCTGTTTATGTAATAAGCTATAAAACATCTGTACACTTTATCAACTATTTGTTTACATCAGTCAATTTCCATTAATTGGTTTATTATTCGTAGAGATTCATAAGCACGAGCTATGCAGCCATGCGCTCAGGCGCAGACATGAGCTATTGTGCCTGGATTGTGTGTAAGCAGGAATTAGCTCATAAATCCATGATGGGATGTGGAATGCGCTTTCTCTGCGGCGGCGTCGCCATGGCGACAGCTTTCCCAAATGTCACAGCCAACATTAGCATTTCCTGTTGATCCAGGAACTCATCACCCTCCATTCTTTGTGTAAATGTGTTTTTTATGGTCTCTTCAGGATAATTGCTTTATTGTTTTGCCGCATTTTGAAACACACAGACGTTTCCTCACACGCCATCCATAAAGATTATAGAGATTGCACGTCCTTTACACAGCCAAGTGACGCTCGGTATGAAAGCCACGCTCGGATTTCGACTCAGATTTCTGGGGAGACATTACTACGGAAACGAGCCATGCTGAGGCCAGATTAAGCTTGTGGTACATGCTTAGCTTTTTGTTCTCGCTAAACGCTTCGGGCATATAAAAGACCCTTCCAGGCTTCTCTGTGTTGTCCCAGTTATTTCATTATGACATTGTTACTTACAGGGCTCTGTGGTAAGGAAGTGCGTGGAATGTGTTGGCTATCCAGTCGAGGCGTGGGCTCTCTGTTACTGTCATCTCTCACACAAGCCACCCCCTTTTTCACAGAGAAAAAGCCTGTGTGCTGAGAGAACACTGCCGTCACATACGCACAGCAGGCCTTCGACTGAGTGACCATGTCCTTTATACACACAAGCACACGTTTCCTTACGCTTCATGCACTTTCCCATACGTGTATGGGTGACACAGGAAAAGCGTGTAGTGTATCAGTAAGGTCTTCGCCCAGGACGAGCTGGCAAGGCAGCTTCATCTCTGGGACTGTACAGGAGATTGTACTGTACAGGTTTTCCCCAAGATACTCCCTCAACTGGTGTCTTGATGACTCCCAAATTTCCCATAAGTCTTCAGTTGGGATGAGCGCTGGTTCCTAAAGCAAGGAAGGCCATAGCATAAAACTTTTATCATTCTCAGGAAACCATTCAGTGAGCCTTTGTGCCCTGTAGAAGGGGGCGGAGTCATCCTGGAAGAGACCACTCCCACCAGGAGAGAAATTACGTTATGCTGTGACCCTTCTCTCTAGTTTGTCATCCATTTGTATATAATTTGTTGTTCGGTCGTAGGATATCCTGATAAAACAGATATCAAAGTGAGGGAAGCAGTTTAAGATGAGCACGATTGCTGTTTATTTGTGTAATCAATCAGGATTTTATACTGAAACCAGGTGAAGGTGCAGTTAATTTAATTTGAACACATTTGTGGTGTTATCCTATTCATAAATATATTGAATATATATCTCTGTGTGCACATCTGCTGATCCATTTCCCGATCCGTTTGTGTTTTTATTTATTAATTGAATTTTTGGTACTTGGAATAAGTGAGCTAGACTGTGGAAGATCGAGTTTAGCTGCAAGAACAGTTAGGATTATGTGAATCCCAGCATTCAGAATGTAATCACTAATTTGAGATATTAGAAGCCAATGAATGAAGATGTGCTCCTTTATGTGGAAGTCTCACTTCATGGCAAGAGCGATGCACTAAGCGCTTTTTTTTTGTTCCAGAGAACATCACTACACACACTGAATGTGCAAAGTGACCACAGCTCTTAACTATATTCAGCTGAAAGCGTGGCCATAAAGTGGTACATAGGAAACACTTTTCTCAGCAGTAGTTGAGCTGCAAATGAAATTTGAATATTCATCCGAGTCTGTGCTGCAAAGCTGATTACGAGGCTGCGGCGCTGTTCTGCTGGTGTTCGGCCAAGTCTCGCATCTAATCACAGCTCAAATGCCTGCAAGTCTGCTCGCTACTGCCCTCTAGAGCAAGGATTCATCACTCAATCTTTTGTCACTCTGATGAAAACTTCAATGAAAAGGAAAAAAGTGCTATGTAGAACTTGTGTTTTCCACGTTTTTTACTTGTATGGGATATTTACAATCTTTCACAGCCCCAAAGCTGTGTTTTAAAGGTTACCGTGTAATGGAGGCGAAAGGAAAAAGGAGTAACATGTTTGAATAATATTGATGTGTGTGCAGGAGGTTAATTAAAACCCCGAGTCATTCATCATGGGCCGAGGGCAGGCAGGCGGACTGGCCAGGGCCAGAATCAATCACCCAGTCTCGGCTCACTGTACTGCTAATACACAGCCTCTGCCCTCTCACACATTTGTTCACTCTCTCACTCTAACTCTTAGTCTCTCTCTCTCTCTCTCTCTCTCTCTCTCTCTCTCTCTCTCTCTCTCTCTCTCTCTCTCTCTGTCTCTCTCTGTCTGTTTCTTTGCCACACAGCAAAATAGCAGAACTCTCTAACACTCCATATCTCATGACATCTTTATGGCAATATGCTGCCCAGTCTTAGACATTTAGTCTGTCTTCTTCCTGCCAAGTAGAATTAACTTGCGTAATGTAAGACCACGTTCGTAATTCTTAATGTAATTCTCATCTCTGTAGTGTTTTTCCAGTTTTCTGTGACATTTAGTATTATTTTTCTCTTTGCACGGTACACATTTGCTCTTTTTGTTTGTTCATGGGTCTGAAAATACTTGTATAATTGCATCTGGAAAATACTGTACTGTGTATTTTGTACACGCGATGAAAAAAATCATCAAAGTATAACTGCTTTAGCTGGCGGTTATGTAGTTGGTCAATTTTCTGTATCTTTATTGATCATTAAAGGGGTTGGCTCACCCTTCCCAGAATCCTGTGCACCAGTGGCGCGTCACCATTTTTGATGCCACTGATATTCCAAAAACAATCCACAAGAGAACCGGCCTCGGCTGGATCATGGGCGGTCCCTTTAATAATCCTGCTTAGATCCGAGGCAGTATATGAGTTTATTACTTTGTACCCTTGTAGCCAGAACCGCCTTCGCTGTGTAGTGACTTGATGTGTTGCCCAGTGGAAGAGATGTATTGTGTTTTCTTCTTCCTTGACAGTCCACGTCTCACTTTGTCTTGATGTGTTGTAGTGTCCCTGCTTCTGGCCTTGACTGTCTGTGACTGACATTAAACTGGGTGTCTTCATACAAGCGGTTGTTACAGCGACGCGTGTCGGTCTTTTTGTCTCTGTAATGTGTTTATTCAGACTTTCTTAGGTAATGCCGAGTGCCCTGAAGCAACACCGGTGATCCCTCTGGACGTCTGGGTCTTGGTGGTGTGTAGAGGCATTCCTGTACAGCAAATATTTGCTTAATGTGCATCGAGTGGTCTAGAGGAAAACACAACCATCCATTGCTTTAAGACAATAACATAAGAAATGATAAATGACCGTTCACTATTGATTTGGTGCATAAGTAAAAGAAAAATGGGTGTCTTAATTTGCTGCTGCAGTCTGTACACAGGAAATGGAGAGATCTCAGCATGTATTAACACAACACACAACACCACTGGTAATTATGCAGGTGTGTTTCTCAGTTTAATCAGGTTTGAAACTTAACCTGTGAGGAGTTGGCAATGTTTCTGTACAGATTCCTGAAGGTCATAAAGATACCATCTACACATTTATGACAGTGTTTTTTTGTTTTTTTTTTCTTTCAAATATGCATATTATTGGATAAAAGATTGAAAAAATGCCTATCATTTCTAATTTGTATAATAATTGTTATTTCAAACGAATTTCTCCCTTTCCAAGCATGAGAACATGCCATGGCCGGCAGGCGCTCGTAGAGTACTTCCAAGTACACTTACACTACCAGTCAAAAGTTTGGACACACCTTCTCTTTCATAGGTTTTTCTTTTTTTTTTTTTTTTTTTTGTTTTCTACATTGTAAAACAATACTGAATACCTCAAACTCAAACACGTATACTGAATAATGTAGTAAACAAAAAAAAAAGTGTAAAAAAACCCAAAACAAAATATGTTTCATATTTTAGATTCTTCAAAGTGGCCCCCATTGAGCTTGATGATATTGTGGGCATTATCTT
>JAQQZR010000035.1:18056888-18072562 GCA_030068235.1 Notoglanidium macrostoma | reverse complement strand
ACTTCATGCAGCTGGGTAAGATAATGCCCACAATATCATCAAGCTCAATGGGGGCGACTTTGAAGAATCTAAAACATGAAACATATTTTGTTTTTTTTACCCTTTTTTGTTTAATTCAGTATATGTGTTGCGTCATAGTTTGAGGCATTCAGTATTTTTACAATGTAGAAAACAAAAGAAAGACCTATGAAAGCGTAGGTGTGTCCAAACTTCTGACTGGTAGTGTACGCATGGGCCACCCTGCTGTATATGATCATAAAGTTGCTGCTCCTAAACCATTTGGCCGGGTTCGAGCAAGCATTTACTGGAAAATGGTAATAAATGTTCATAAAGACGTCCTTTCCTAAAACCCTCCCCGGCTAGCAGCTGTCAGAACCCAGGCTCCATGTTACATGTGACCATTACTTGAATAAAGTGAATAATAAAGGTTTGAGATGTTATCATTTTATAGTTAACATGTCTGCATTGTTCCACGAGTAGTAATATTTTATAGTGCTAGTACCAGATTTGACAGGTGGTCGGATTTAGTTTTTTCTTTTTTTGTTTGTTTTTAATTAGCAGTCTCAATCACCTGGTGGATTAGAACAATGCGGAATCTGCTCTGTCTCATTAGTTTTATAAAGCCCGTTGTGTTTTTGTCCTCTATAAAACGTAGCTGAACGTCTTTGGCTGTGTCGTGTTTTCAGCATGACCGTTTTTGCTTGGCATGTCGAGTGTAAATGTGAGGGGATGGCACACTTGACTGGCAAAACGAAACCACAGCGTTGCTGTTTCAGTGATTTTTCAATGAGTTGAAAAGCTCCAACTCTTGTTTGGTCGTTTTTGTGTCTAACAATCTTTGCTGTTGCTAAAGTAAAAATGAGTGTACGGTTTGAGACGCAAGCGATTATTCACCTGCTTGTGAAAAGCTGAGCTGAGCAGGAATTCTGACCTTTTATCCATGCAGCGGAGCGAGACAGGCCACCTGGTGTGTGAAAAGCTTCTTAATCAATATACGCTTTAGTTTGTCCAAAAAAAACAAAAAACCTTTTCTTACTCATAAGGTACTAAATCTGAATTGGAAAAAAAAAAAAAAAAGAGAGAGAGGCAAATGTGAGCAAAACACCATTACACCTCAAACAAACCGATTGGGTATTTTTTTCACAGGTTGTTGCATTATGCATTGTGGACATCATGGAGATGAGACATCTTTGCAGCATCAGCTTTCTCTGGGTTGTCTCTAAAGCGGAGACTTCCTGGCCGGGGTCTGGCCTGTAGGCTTCGTGCCAGTGGGGAAATGGATGAGGAACTGGTGAAGCCGGCCTTCAAACTCAATTGTTGACTGACCGTTTGCTCATCTGTTCTGTGTTGCATTTGGTCAGCCAAGATGCCCTCTGGAATCAAGATTCGGTTTATTTTATGATCGGCTGTGTGCTATTGAGGTAATGCTGAAGGGCAATATGGATCTTCATCGTAGGTTGCTGAATCTAAGCCTACAAAAAGACATTTATTCTTCTGGGCTTCCTTTAGGCTAGGAATGAACCTACACCGAGACCGTATGAAATTCTATTAGCTTACATATTTAGTATTTCGTATCTCGGTTTGCCACAAACCACGGGCAACGGCAGAGCCAATTTACTGGGACTCGTGCACTAATAAAACGCTGCTGTGTCCCACCATGGTGTAAAAATCAATCTATAAGCTAGACCGCGTCCCAATTTTAAAATGACTGACTGGATGTTGGACAGACTTTTAGACTGGGCATGCCCGTTCCCACACCTCTTCCTACTCTATACTGAATTCCTAAAGTGATTTAAGTGAATCGAAACTTTGGGCCACATTTAAAACCTCCAAGCATTTTCTTAGAAATAACGTCTGCTTAGGTTCTAAATGTAACACAGAACACATTGGCGTATCCAATTAAAAGAACGTTACCTTTCGGTAATTTGGATCTCCTGTTTAGCTAGCCGGACGTGATGTTCATTATCAGCGACCAGGTGACTACCTGAGTAAGTGTTACGTTCAGAGTAATTGCAGTAATGTAACATGGACGCGGTGCAACTATTAACACGGGTGTCAAAAATGAACGTTAATTCAGATGTAAACTTTGGGCACTTTGCGTATAAGGACGTTCTCACACCTGTAGTTTCTTTGCTGTGGTCCGAATCAGTTGGTTTGTTTGTAAACTTGCATTTTCCACTTGGTTCGGTTTCTTTTCACACAGAAATATCCAGGCGAACCACAATGCATCGCTGCAAACCATACGAGAACATTCACTCTCTTCATGGAGCAAAGGCGGAGCTGGCATTTGCTCATAACTGTGGTAATTAACAGGCAAAACCATACCAGCAGAATGCCGAATGCACTGCAAGGAAACATCTTGAAAATACTGTACCGCTTCATATTTTGTAAAGAAGGGATGCTGCCTTCAGACACCTGAGCAGAACAAGGGAGCTAATATTCAGCATATAACCGTCAACATGTATTCGGGTCGGACCGGGGTCGGATCACGTTCACGCCACAAACGATCTGCTCCAGAGACCGAACCGAGCCCATAACCTCTCACGGCCCTTGGTGCGGTTATTTATTTATGTCCGCATCCAAGTGCGATTACTGTATAAACACCTGCCAAAACGAATCACACCAAGGGGGAAAATGAACCAGAGTCTGATTTAACCAGACTAAAAAGCACGAAATTACAACCAGTGTAGGGTTGCAGTCAAAAACTCATTAGCCTATCAATAATCAGCTCAAAGTAAAGTTGTCTGGTCTAATGTAATGATGTAAAATACAAATCAAGTAAATGGAGCATTGTATTTATTTTACAAAGTCGACTTGATATAATTCAGGGTCTCGCTGTGACGAACCATTTTCACGTTCAGATTAGAGACGCTTTTTTAACTAACCAGCTTTGTATTACAGTGGCTATGAAAAATATACAGGAGAAATGATTTTGCTTAAAACTGAGCTCCATCTGGCAAGCTTCACGATTTCTGAATAGTGAATGCCTGAGATGGATTATCGTACTTTAAGTTAATGGCTACCGTCCTTGCTCTGATAGAATCGGTGTGAGAAAATGGGAAAAAAAAAAAAGAAAAATTAGAGTGAATAATCAAGACAAATTGGCAGCAGGCTGCAAGAAAAGACACCTCAATTACTTGTGTGCTAATAAGGCCCCTTTTCTGTATGGCATAAAGCAGCAGAGCCGTAATAACATGGCTATTTTCCTCAGGCACTTATCTCGGACAGCTGGTGAAAGGACCCCTTTCATGCCTCTCATGTCTCACAGGTTAGGGAGCTGCTTCGGGTACAGGTTAATCACACATCCCATTTTCTCCCAGCCGCCCCTGCAGATACGACCCGGCGCAGGAGCCGAGGGAACGCATGGGGTTTTGGATGGGGGGGAAAGCACAAGCCGGCGGACGCGCTGATATCAGAGGGAAACTGCAGGGCAAGGAATATAGAAGGCTGTGTGGTGCTGTGGCTGTGCCGGCATGATGAATGAAAATGGGTTGTGTTTGTGTAAGGTGTGAGAAATAAGAGGTGTCAGGCCTTGCTGTGCCTCCAGGGCTGAGCTGATTCATGGCCAGTTTACCCCCAGCCTTTATGAGTCTTTATAAATAATAATAACATCATCAGTAATATACAACAGCTCGCAGGCGAGCCCGAGCTCACAGCTCCGTTTCTGCTCATCTTCTTTTACTGTGTGCAGCAAAACTGTATGGCAGGATTCTCTGCCAAAACAAGAGCATGAGAGGGAGATTACTTAAGGGAAGCAGATCATGGGGAAGAAATATACATCAGGGCTGAGGAGGAAGCAAGGAAATGTAATCGGCATTGATGGATTGTGTTGAGAAGACGTGTGTTTATTGTTTAGGAGGAATGGACAGGCTGCGGGTTCTTTGTCCATTTCTGAATAAGATTTTGGCAGGTGATTTTTCCCGAGGCCGAAGAAGCATAAACAGGCTTGGTGTTTGGTGTATTGAAAATGTCGGGTGTATTGAAAATGTCAGTGGACTGGATGGCTGATTAGTAGGGCTGATGGGGTTGAAGTGTACTGGATCGATAGTGCTACCTAATGCGCTGTGTTAATTGCTTTACCTCAGCTGAATAGTTAATCTCAAAGGCTGACGAGCGAAGTCAAGCTTACAAACTGATTTGTATTACCAAATTAACAAAACCCTGTTTTTTTTTTCGTTTGTTTGTTTTTTCCTTTTCTCATTTGTCTGTCTATATCATTTCAATGTGTGATATGTTTACGAGGGGTAGGAGGAAAGAAACACTAGAAAGAGAGTGCACCCGTTCGAGCCTGACTAATTAGGCAGTTTAAGGATACTGGTGAAATGCTCAGGAGGTTAGTTAAGCTCATCTGTACTTTTCATGTTCAGGGACAGATGAAGCTTAGTGAGCCTATCGATCAACTGCTTATGGATCAGTCAGCTCACTGACCCAGACATTCTGCTCTCTCCTGAGGTCTCACGCCAGCCAGGAGTCATATTCATTTAAGAAATGCCTTAGAAATATCTATATATCCACTTACTTTTGGCCATATAGTGTATGTGAACATGTATTAGTTCCCTGGGTGGACAAATCAGTAGCTCAGGCCTGGGATAATCTTTTTATCTTGGATGTGCAAACAAACTAGATGAGTAGACTACACGAATAAGCAAGTGAATGCTTCATCACGTGTACAAATTGTCTTAAAGTAGCTCAGTAACGTTGCTTCCTGAGCTTTTTATTCCCCCCCCAACTCGAATCAGACTGTTGGGTACGTATGGTTGAGAAGGGAAAGAGCACAGATCACTAGTCTGTGCATGAAAATGGTAGTCTGGGGTTTGAGAACTCCTGCGTGGAAGTGAAATGCTCCTGGCACTGGTTGTCAAATAACACGATGGGTTCAGATTTGTTTCCAGCTTCACAATATGATGTGGTGTGGAGACGGAATACGTTTGCGTGAAGGCGGCGTTCAAACCCAAGTGACTACAAATCAAATGTACTTTGTGCATAAATGAGCATCTTAACTGAAATCCATTGATCAGTGTTCTCAAAGTAAAAAACAAAAAACAAAACCACAATAGAAAACCACTAATTGAGTGAGTAATGCTTATACTAGCTAAACGTGGATTAAAATCACAGATCGGTGTACTTCCTGCTTTGACAACGTGCTTGTGTGCAATGCAGAATTCAGTCGTTCGTTGCTTTGGAAGGACTTTTAAACTGTAAATGAGCCGGAATTGGCGACGTTTCGGAGCCTTGACGCAGGTATCATATCAAAAACAGGAAAATTGCATTGGTGCATTCCTATTCCTGATTGTGACACTTCTTAAAATGTTCTGCATTTAGGAGTAGAAGTAGGTTAATGTTGCTCTGTGCACTCTGAATGAGGTGATTAGGAGAGCTAAATGCGCCTCTCGCAGATGCAGGCTGTCTACCTGCTACACACTCCCGAATGTGCCTTACCTATCCACATTTTACCCACTAATCTTTTGTGTCTTTCGCCTCCACAGTGTCTGTCTTACACATCACAGGGCTTGTGTCCTGCCTCTTCTACTTCCACTTCCTATGCCTTCTGATTTGCTTCTGCTGTGCCCTTTATGACTTGGAACTTCATACCAGCTACATCATACAAGTGGCCACATTTTCTTGCCGATTTGCATCTTGACGTCTATGTCCAGAGTCGTAACTATGGAGAAGAGTCCATGCCATATTACATGTGTGCACAGGCAAGCAAACTTCACTGGTTTGCCCTTACATTGCCACGCCACTTTCATCAGTTATTTGTACTTGTATTACACTGAAAGGCAATCGAGCCTGACTGGTGGGACATGGTTCTGAGGTGAGAAGGGCCCGAATGCATAGTTTTCCCCTCTACATAAAGACATGTGCGTTATTCCTTTTACTTTGATTGTTTCATAGTCAACTACCTACCAAAATATGGTGAATATGAAGCAGATGGCTACAGAAACCCAGTCTGAAACATATCAAGTGGTGATTGCTGCTGCAGAGAAGAGTGTTTTAGTGATGTACGGGAAGAAGCACACGAGAGATGGTGTTAAATGAAAGCAGGGTGAAGGGGGTGCGGGGCTATGCTTTTATCATTGCCTCCTGAATTCCCAGTGTTTAAAGCTTGTAGTTTTACATTACGTCATTATTGGTGGAATATCTCTGTGATTTCAGTCTAGTATAAATTTAGCCCTATTCACCCTTGATTAGTTTTACACGAGGAGGCTGGATAATGTAATTATTAGCATTAACTCTGGGATTTTTGTTTTGTCTGAATCAGTTGTGTGTGTGTGTGTGTGTGTGTGTGTGTGGAAAGATTATGCCATCCTTTACTTCGCGTAAAAGAAGCTGTAGAAATAATCCCAGGTAATAAGTCTTAAGGCACCATTCATTTTGCATTATGTTTCTGTTTTAGGCCAATTCCATTAGGAAAGAAACAATAGGAATTTTGGTTTATTTGATATATTTCCCAAAAGATTCAGTGTTGTATTTTGTTAAGTAAAGGACCATGCTAAGTAATAGAGCAGGTCTCTGATAAAACCTCCTCAAGCCTGTCTGAGATTTTCCCTGCAGAGCTAAAAGAACTGTTGACATTTCCTCAAGAAGCCGGGTACCTCCTACTGGTCGATTTCCTTAGAAAACCGCATCACAGTGAATTTATGCCGTATTAAAAGCATAAAAAGTGATTTCTGTATAAATCCTAGTAATCGGTGTCTTCACCATGGATGGCGCCCAACCGTCTACATGCACCTCATATGTTTAGAGCAAACCTATTGCTTTGATTGCTTGGCGTACTTGATTATTAATGAGTCGCGTGTTATATCTGGACCCGTGCTAGTGACTCAGTAACTTGCCTAAAAAAATCCCAGAAACTTCACTTCTGAGACGTACCGTCGAGTCGATTTTGTTTGTTATTGTTCAGATTTTAATCTCCATGACTCGTTTTTTGCTTTGCATTTTGACCTTGAGTGCATTTAGCTTGTCCTCAGAAAGAAAAAGACATTAAAAAAAAAAACTGCAGCTCTTATTAAAAAGGTCAGAAGGTTTGCATACTATGGTTAAGGTCAGGGCGATGTGTAGACATGGCATTTGTAATCGTCAGTTGAAGGTCCTCTCAGTGATGGTATGTGTGTGTCAGATTATGGGTTAGTATGAAGATGTAAGTGCCCATAGGCTTCTTCTACAGGTTTGCTTTTAGATCAGTAGCATACACGTATGTACCCTCCTGCTCTCAAGGAGACCCTGTATGAGAGCATTTACTACCGCTGTATGTGCGTGCCTGGCAGAGCGAGAGACAGTGAATGAGTTGGTGCAGTTGACCACTGTAAAAGCTAGGGGGTGCTGTCAATCTGTGCACAGTGAGGGGCAGGTTGTATAATAATATGGGTTGTACTTCTCTTGGTTATTCCTGTGTTGTTGTTGTTGGTTTGGTCCAAAGCCTTTTTAACACCATATAGAAGACAAAAGATATATCCAGATACGTATCTGAAGAAAAGCAAATGGTGGTAATGTGGTTAAATTCTCCAACGATGCCAAATATACGAGGGGTTCTGAAAATATTCGGACACCTTGAGTGCGTTATAGATTCACTCTTTTTAAAACAATATGCACATAATGACAACAGTATTGTTTTAATGTTTGCAAATTTGTCATGTATTGTCTACATTGTTCAGTTGTTATTTAGATAAGTGTTTATATCCTTGGCCTAAATCACTGAGCTCAGGTGCATCCTGTTTGCTTTGATTTTAATATGTCTCTAGAACTGGAGTCCAATTTTGGTGAATTCACATGTTTAAAAAGGCACACGTGTGTGTGTGTGTGTGTGTGTGTGTGTGTAAAGCCCCACTGCATGTCGGACCAAAAACCAAGCCTTGAAGTCTTGACCTCTGCAATCAAATTGTGTCGAGACATAGATCTTGGCAAAGACATAAAACCGTGTCTAAAGCTTTGAATGTTCCCAGGAGCGCAGTGGGGCTCCATCATTGTGAAAGGTAGATGTTTGGAGCTACCAAGACTCTTCCTGGTGCAGGTTGTTTGGTGGCCAAGAACCCATTGGCCAGAGATGGGAACCCCTGCTGGAAGGACGACCATCTCAGAAATGCTCCATCAGTCAGGCCTTTATAGCAGTGCGGCAGGCAGGAAGCCGCTCCTCAATAAAAGGCATGTGGCATTTAAAGGCTGAAAGCATGAGGAAAAAGATTGTCTGGTCCGATAAGAAATATTTCGAACTCTTGGAGCTGAATGCCAAGCACTACGTTTCATGGGAAGCAGGTACTGGTTTTTAACTGGTAATATGATCGCTATGAGGACGCATGGCGGTATGGGGTACTACTCAACAGCAGGGATGGGGAGAAGATTGATATTTTGTCAATATGAATAACTAGTTTAACACATTTTGTACATTGCATTAAGTGATTCATTTTGTTTTTTTTTTTACTGACCTATAGCTCCTTCGGCTCAGTTAGCATCTTGTTTGGCGAGACACCGCATTTGGTTCCCTTCCTGCAACTGAGCTGGTTTAGAGTTTAATTGATTCATCCTCGTCACTGCAGTCGAATCTCTGTAAACCTGTTTTGAAGCGGACTGGATGTTTTGTTCCTCACTGGGTGAGATTGCGGCGTTCTTCTCTGTCCAAACAAACTGCACAGAGGGGAATGCTCCAGGGTTTGATTACTCTCTCTGTCCAGTCACAGGCACCTGAATGGGGTGGGTAGGGCTTTTCTTCGAGTGTGCGTGAGCAGTTCGAATAGCAGTGTCTGGCCGGCTTCTTGTGTCTCGGAGGAAGTGTACGATAGCCTCACCCTCCCTCGTTGGTGGTGTCGTGTGACGGGGCAGCGCTGTCTGATGGATGAGAATTAGACGTGACTAAATTGGGGAAAAAATGTAATATAGAATGACTGCATTTGTAATAAATGGCAGAAACATAACACAACACACACACACACACACATCTGCACATGTTCTCCATCCTCAAATCCAAAATGGTTCTGCTGTAGCTAAGGCGTGTTTGCACTGATGAGTGTGTTGATCAGTTTTCACTCCACCTGTGTGCTATAGATGCATGTCTCTCCTTTCTTAATGTAAATGCTGCACGTCACTGTACCTAACCTGGCTTGGTGTAAGCACATACAGATAGGCAGTATTCTCAGCATTTATGGACCTACTATGGTAGGCTAATATCTGATTTACACTTCTGCACTGAAGAATGCTGGAGTGTATGTGCCGCACTGTAGAGAGGGGGTTTATGGGAAATCATGACGTACAGAGAGACGTGACTCATGTAGTCCTCCAAGAAACTAACCGTGTGTCGTGCATCTGCGGTGCTGTGCGTCATCCAGCCTTCAGGCAGGTCACTGATTGGTTGGCACGGTGCATGGAAACTTGATAAGATGTTACGACTTTTCTTCCACGGGTTTTATCAAGAGTCACAGAGTAATATTGTTCCAAATACATCCAATAGTTTTGTCTTCTGTAGGCTGGGGACATGCTCATGCTCCCCAGTCACTTTTTGAACGTGTAGTCTGTTAAGATTTCCTGCTGCTTATTACAGACGGGAGAAAACACTTCAGAAATGCTTTGGGTGAGAACTTTTTATTCCCCTGCACATTTCGGAGCAATGTTGCCTTCTATGAATTATTCCTATAGTAATGCACGTTTCTTTTCGGGGACCGTTCTTTCCCTTTCCTAGCGTACTAGCGACCTAGCGTGCTCCCCCAGTTTACATGCAGGTAAGGTCCGGCCACGCGTGATGCTTTACTGTGCAGACATGTGGTCATGAATGTATTAGTCAGCCCTCACACCTCATTAGCAGTGTTCGTACTGCTTAAAAAGCTGGTATTCTGTTCTGCCGTTGAAAGGAAAGGACTAATTGCAGTTTTAGTTCAACTTAGAAAGTAGTTTTTCTAAGGAAACCTTATCTTGGGGCAAAGTTAGAAGGTTCTTGCTGTGTAAAAATCTTCCTTGAGCAGCAAGAAGCACTATTAGGTTCTCCCAATATAATTAGCTGTACACTTAAAATAACACTGACAGTACTGGAACTGAGCAAAAAGACTCAGTTACTGTAGTTACTGCAGCTCGCCTTTGTAGGACCTCTGTGTATTAATAGGCTGCGGACTGCTAGCATTTGTTCGGGTTTTGCGAGCGTTTCTGGAGACAACGCGACGAAATGTTATAATTTGACACAACGGCGCGACGTGCAAATGTGCCCCATGTTTTTTTTAGAAAAAATCGTCATCGTGTATCATATGCAACGTCAGGAGGGAGCGTGCATGTGCATGCGTGGGAGTGTGTGTGTGTTTGTGCGTGTGTGTATGCACGCCTTGTGAGAGAGAGAGCGATTGGAGCGGAGAGCTAACGGGGACGGCTCTCATTCAGGTTGTAATGCAAAATTCGTCTGGTCCGGCGAATAACCGGAAGTGACATTGCGCGAGACTTTACGCTCAGTAGCACCATCACGCTAGTCATCTAACATGAAACTAGTTAGCTAGTGAGCTACTTAGCCGGTTACCCAACATGAACACTCACTCACTGAATAACACAAAAGACAAGTTCGTATAACAATATATGGTGTGATGAGAAACAGCAGAACAAATTGGCTGATTTGAATCATGGAAATAAATAATGAACCATGAAGTAGCTCAAGTTATTAGTAGGCTGCGTAATCTTTTAGTTAATTCCCTGCTGCAGTTGCGTTGTTTAGACAGCAGAAGGCACAATGACATGGCCTGCCTCCCTACCAGCAAACAACTAACGCATCCTGCAGAAGTAAGACTGTGGAATGGCGAGTGCAGATGGCGGGCAAATTGAAATTGAGGATCCTCGTCCTCGTTTAAATCAGAGGTCTGGAACCATTTTGGTTCCCCTGTGTCGACGAGGACAAAACCAAAACTGTTTGCACTGTAAATATGTTTCAGCACTTTAAAACGCCGTCACAGCGAAAAGCTTTAGGAAAATACATTTTTGGAAGTCATTCAACCCCAAAGTGCTGTGGGAAAATCGACTCCGGAACCCAATATCCTGAATCGAACGGACTCTTGAATTGGGTTAATCATTACATGCCTAACACTCAAGCGTTCTCGATCTGAAGCACGCAGTCGAATTTATCTGTCAAAACTCACTAAGCAACCTCATCGAACAAAAGGAATTGTGCAGTAAAATCGCAGGCTATTTGTCAGCTGAAGAGCGGTAACTGAATGTATTTAATTGAAGTCTTGCTGTGTCGGTTTGGCCGCACTCCTGCTGACCGTTTCAGTCCGTAATGCATTCAGTCACTCTGCTCAGCATGCTGACTCCACAGAAAGCTCACAAGCCTGATTCATGGTTCCTTAATGCCAGCAACCGCACGCCATCGGGCAAGCATATTTAGGAGTGGGCGACGAGCACCTGCATGACAACACATTTGCTTGATGAATGTTTCATTGATTGCAGGAGGGGGCGGGGGCACGGATCAGCACTAATCGATTTGATTAGTAGGGGGATGAAAAGAACACGTATTGTATTGATGTTTGTGGGTGCTGGCTGCGAGCGTGTTGTCTGGGTCATAAATCTGTGCGCGTGTGTGTGTGTGTGTGTGTGTGTGTGTGTGTGAGAGCCGCACCGGGCTGCTCTTTACCTCCTCAGCAGAGAGTGCGAGACAGCATGGAGGTATTTGGCTACGTCAGTAGGTGTATGCTATGGACGGCTACATCTCCCATAGCCAAACACCTCCAAGGCTTCTTTTAATAAGAGATTCTTTTTATAAAGTGATTGCAGTTCGGTTTAATTAGTGATGAGTGTAACTGTAACCCTAGTCACAGTGCAGAATCGAGAGGAAAGTCTGATGCATCAGGCTGTAGGAATACGCGTCATTTGTCAGAAGGCTGAGCTGGAACTTCATGTGGGGTATCGAAATAGCATGCTGTGGTTATATTTATATACAGTGCGATTGCATGAGTCCTCAAGGGTTCTCTTGATATGCAAGGGTCCATAAAGTGATTTTTTTCTTCTTCCTGGGATCCTCTAGGGAATGCTGTCCACTTTAGACTTGTAAAGGAAATGTAAATGAAAACAAACCCGTGACGCCCGCCCGCCCGCCCGCCCGCCCGCCCGCCCGCTCACTCACTCACTCATTCACCTGCTCGTTTATTCTTTGTTATTAGACAACTCGCTCACTCAATTATTTGTTCACTCGCTCGTTAACCAACTCGTTCCTACTTGCTCATTTATTCACTCACTCGTTACCCTCACTCATGTCGTTCACTCCCTAATTGACTCGCTCGCTTGTTCCTACTTGCTTATTCACACTCGTTTATTAATTTCCTCATTCATTCCCCATGTACGCATTCATTCATTCACACTGGCTAATTTTCTTTCATTCACTCACTCGTGCATGCTCGCTCGCTCGTTCACCTGTTCGTTCAAATCGCATTAGCGGTTCACCAAAGATTTACTGTCCAGCCAAAGTCGGGATATTTGTTTCTCGTACCATACCAAGAAATACCTGCCTATACCCAGCAGAGCCACTCACTCCTCAGGTATACATTCTCATTCTCTCTCTCTCTCATATCCATGCATAAATACACACGCTCCCATGCCTCTATAAAGTGGCTGATGTGCAAACGTGTGGAAGCCCCCGGGCACTGATTGGCCGTTCCTCTTGCAGTGTTTCACTCCTCGCTTCACACACATTAACGCTGATGTGTTTACGACACTCTGGGGGTACTGTGTTAAACAAGCAGAACTTCGACAGGCAGAAGCGGTCTTAGCACACACGCAGAGAGAGAGCGAGAGAGAGAGAGAATAAAACAGAGCTATAGGCTGAGTGTGGAAAGCAAGGGCAAAACCAAGTAATGGAGAGATGGAGTGTGATGAGATTGTTTGCTGATTGGCAGCGAGCAGTGATTTTTCACTCTGCTCTCTTGATACAGATCCAAAGCTTTCTCTCTCTCTCTCTCTCTCTCTCTCTCTCTCTCTCTCTCTCTCTCTCTCTCTCTGTCTCTGTGCGTGCCAAGTTTTATTTCACTAAGGAGCTAAGGAGAGGTAATAAGGGATTTTTTTTTTTCCTATCGTTTTAATTAGACTGGATCTGGTCATACATTCTCCAATGAACAGATGCTTCATGTGACGTGTCAGCATAGTGTCCTTTTAATTTAGTCACACGTACACACGCACTGGCATTTACATAATGCACAATGCGTTTGTGAATACTGTTTCTTAATTAGTTTCCAATCTGCCCAGATCAGGTGATGTAGTCTGAGCAGTGTCTCAGGAAGAGGAATCGGATGCGCCGATTCAGATGCGAGAGAACGTAAACAAGAGTGCAACACTGCGCAGTATCCGATCACGTGCCGTACGTGTGGCAGCCTGGGGAAAACCCGTCACGTTTTTGGCATTTTGATAATCGCATGTAATGTTATAATGTTTTAAAGCCTGGCTGCCCCTCAAAGGGGGGACACATCAACAACCGGTGTCTGAATATGAACTGAATTGATTAGGCTTCTTTTCGCTATGGGATGCTACTGTTGAACAAGTTGATCACAGTGTGACATTCACTGTGCGAGAGAATCGCATTTAGATAACAGGGTTTTAGACATCTTTAGGCAGACCCTCTGTTTTTCCAGGCTGTTTGTTAAACTGGTTAATTACCCACGATGTTTGCAGAAAGCCTTGAGAAGATTAAAAAGTCAATAACATTTCCTTGTAATTTTGGTGAAGTGTCTCCATGGAGATAGAGGCATCAGTATATACAGTGGGGTCCAGAAGTCTGAGACGACGTGGAAAATCTGGATTTTTCTAATTGGAAATAAATAGAAGGTTTTAGTATTTTTATATAGATTTAAAACAAATCAATCTGGATTTTTTTTTTTTTTTTTAATTGGAAATAAACAGAAGGTTTTGGTATTTTTATATAGATTTAAAACAAATAAAATCTGGATTTTTCTAATTGGAAATAAACGGAAGGTTTTGGTATATTTATATAGATTTAAAACAAAAAAATCTGGATTTTTTTTTTATTGGAAATAAACAGAAGGTTTTGGTAGTTTTATATAGATTTAAAACAAAAAAATCTGGATTTTTTATTTTTAATTGGAAATAAACAGAAGGTTTTGGTATTTTTATATAGATTTAAAACAAAAAAAATCTGGATTTTTTATTTTTAATTGGAAATAAACAGAAGGTTTTGGTATTTTTATATAGATTTAAAACAAATAAAATCTGGAAATTTTTTTTATTGGAAATAAACAGAAGGTTTTGGTATTTTGATATAGATTTAAAACAAAAAAAAATCTGGATTTTTTATTTTTAATTGGAAATAAACAGAAGGTTTTGGTAGTTTTATATAGATTTAAAACAAATAAAATCTGGATTTTTTTAAATAGGAAATAAACAGAAGGTTTTGGTATTTTGATATAGATTTAAACAAGTAAGGTCAATGTTATTTATAATAATTTAAAATTCAAGACTCTGCATTGTTTCTGGGTCCCTATTTAAATGTAAGCCAATGTGTGATATTGACCACTGCTTTGTACAAAAGATCAGCTTTTCCTCACAGTCATGAAAACAAAAACGGGACGTCCCAAAGACTAAGAAACGTCGTGTCAGTATTTTAAAGATTCTACTTTTCTCTCAGGTTGTTGTTAATAGTGTAATCTGTAATGACAATTGTTGCATTGTTATATGAATATGTATGTAGTGTATATGCATGTGTGTGTTTTATATATGGACATAAACACATACACACACGTACTGTATATATATCCATCCATAGCAATCACTAGTGAGTCTTATAAAGTTGGCTACCTTCACAGAAAAAGCAGCTTTACTGCCACAGCAACTCACCAACTACTTTTTTTGCCATAACCCACTGACAGACATGCAAGATTAACTTGTTTACTTACCGCTAGTTACGTCTGACTAACTTTTATTCAGGAGTTTGTGGACTTCCTGGCGAAAGCTAAAGGAAGCAGGAGTTGCTAGTTTTGTTGCATTGTGAACATTCGTGGCAGAGAAATGACACTAGTCAGCTGCACCAAGTGTGAATTGATGTAAATACTAACTTGCACGTTTATCCTGATGAGAACGGTGTCGGAGCGATCGTGCTCGCCGTCCGTGCTGCGTCGCTCCTTGCTGGCTCGGCACGTGCAGCTGTTCTACCGTTCTGCTCTCATCACTTACCTGCCGTACCCATCCCAGTGGGCATTTTGTATCCTCCTAAATGTTCCCGTGTGGGTGTGTGTGGTCTCACCGTCTCACCGTTTGGAGCTTTCTGGCGCTTGGCGTCTTGTACCCGTGTGCTGTGTGATCCGTGCGTGTCTCTGGAAGCTCAGCGGCCATTACGGCCTCTTTGGAGGTGCTTCAATTGTTCCGTCGAGACTTCTCAGCTTGTTTATTAGTGGAATTTGTCACTGGTGATTTCCTCTGTGGCTTAATGAGTTTATAAACGATTGCCTACACTGAAGAAGGTCTCTTAACTCAGTTATTTTCTTGCTTTCGTGTTTTTCCCCCTCACTCGGGCGCTGCTCATCGGCCCGTATGCAGAATAACTTGAGGTATCACGTGACCACTCCGTGTCTGCTGTGTCGATGAGTGGAGAACTTTAAGGCTGCTTTTATAAGGACTTTCTTTTGGAAATTCTTCAAAGAAAACCAAGTTGCTGGTTTTGTGGAAGTTGCTGGCTTTTTTTTTTTTTTTTTTTTTTTTGTTAAAGATTTTTG
>JAQQZR010000035.1:18046604-18056788 GCA_030068235.1 Notoglanidium macrostoma | reverse complement strand
TCCCTCTGTCTCCCTCCCCCTCTCTCTCCCTCTCCCCCCTCCCTATCCTTCCCCCTCTCTCTTCCCCTCTGTCCCTTTCCCTCTCTCTCCCTCTCTCTCCCTCTCTCTCTCTCCCTCTCTCTCACTCCCTTGCTATGTTATGCTATGGTATGTCAATGTGCTGGTTATGCAGGTTTAGGAAGTGAGCTTATACAATGTCAGCATGTTTCTTTGTGTGTATAAAGCTGATAGTAGCCAGTGAGCTTGTTACTGTTTTATTGAAGGGAAAGTACTTTTCTGTAACAGTCCCCGCAGTTCTTCTGTATACTGAGTACAGATCTTTGGCTTTACTGGTGTGTTACAAACTTCCTGTCAGTTCAAACCTTAACATGATTTACTGTGAGTTACGATTCCAGGATGGTGAAGGTGACTCGCAACAGCTCATGAACATGATTTTTTTTTTCTCAATAATGACTATAGATTTAAGCTGCTGTATTTATTATTTTGAAGATGTTTTTTTAGGCTGTTGCGCATTTAAAATCAATCCAACATGCTGTTAATGTTATGTTATTTTGCATCCAAATGCAGAGCTCTGTGGTGATTCATTTACTAAATTAATATTTTATTGAACATATCTGATTATTTTCCTGACTGTTTAATTATCCTCCTTAAATGCACATTCATTTTCCTGACTGTAGCCTGTAAGCACCTAATTATGAACTGCAGTTACAGTTACAAATAATCCATGAATGAGGCAGGTTTATTGTGCTATTTATAAGAACATGCTCTAAAAGGTACACTGAAAATATCTGTTGCATAATGAATTCCTCATATAAATTCTGCACTTGTTACTGTTGTAAATCGTATATATTTATAAACAGGGCTGGATTAGTAAATCCTGGGCAGGGCCGTGCTCTCCACACCGCTATGTGTGAATAAATGCAGGGAGATATGACCACAACGCAATACATATAAACAAAAAGCAGTACATTATACATCCATCATGAGTGCTGGAGTATCCTCAGTGCTATTCAGAAGGCAGTCTTACTTTATCCGACTGGATTCTGTCTTGTTTTTCTCCTCACCAACTCGTCCAACAAATCATCAAAGTCTCACTCTTTAACAAGCTCCGACTCAACAGCCAGCAGTGACAGCATGCTGAGGCTTCTTCATTTTTAATCTGCCTCTCCTTCGTTTTCTTTTCGTCAACACTCTAAACGTAAACCCACACTATTTCATTTGCTTATCAAGCTCCAGTTAAAAACACTGCTGACTGTTCACTGGTTACATACAGTATTATCAGACCCCATTTTTCCAAATTTTCCCCATTTTTTTGGTGTGTGTGTGTGATGGCGAAGCCGGCAAACAGGAAGTGAGGACATGACTCAGAACTGGTGTGACAAATCTGTAGAAGAGCCACATCCGACAGGACTCAAAGACGTTTTGTTTAAATTCACCTCTAGGTGGCGCTGTAACTCACAACTTTGTAACCGCTGAAAATCTTTGAATTGTTCAACATCAAATCAAGATTTTTGTTTCTTTTTTAAATTGCTGGGAATTTGTCAAACAGGAAGTCAGCCATTTTGAATTTAAACAAAAATTTGGAAACAAAACCTGGAGGAACCAGGAGCTGTTTAAATGGAGTACAGGTGCTGCTGGTTGTTAGATGGAGTACCAAAACATTCACGGAGTACAGGTGGTTCTGGTTCTAACATAGAGTACTGATACACGGAGTACAGGTGGTTCTGGTGATAACATAGAGTACCGATACATGGAGTACAGGTGGTTCTGGTTCTAACCTGGAGTACCAATACACAGCGTACAGGTGCTTCTGGTTCTGACATGGAGTACCGCTACACGGAGTACAGCTGTTTCTGATTCTTTAATGAACTACAGACATTTCTGGTTCTTATGTAGAGTACCAGTTCTTACATGGAGTACAGATGCACTTTATGCATTTAAGAGCCATTCTGATTCGAATTCCTGATTTAATGTGATGGAGCCAAGGTCATGTAGGTTGTAGTGATCTCTCATGTCCCCACCCTGGAGCTGATCATTTTCCTGTAACAGCGCGTGCACAAGTGTTTTATTCTCCTTATACTACAGCAGCTTGCTGACGAATAAACCTTTATACAGATCACTGACACTGGAGACTCCTTCCATCAATGTTATAAAATGTTCTAGTAAATGTCTCCAGAAAACTGCACTTAACACCTTAACGAATACACACAATATTGCTGGTCGGTGAATCTGGTTATTATTCCTGATTCAATGTCAAAAAGTCTTAATATTCATGGTAAAAAATGTTCAGCATCCTTGATTCATTTTTCTGGCATTTTTGAGAGCAGAAAAAGAAAAGAAAGTCCCTTTTCAAAAATAACAAAAAAACAGCAATCGAGTGGAGACGTACTGCTGGTTGGTTACGACAGCTGGTTAAGGACACATGGTAAGCAGATGCACGGCTTTGTACAGATGAATGCAAGTCAAAAACCGAACAAGTATCGCAAACCGCGGCACACATTTAAATATATCTTATTTGGTTGTATAAGCCTTCCATTTCCAATAGATTAGATCAGTCAAAGACCAGCAGCCCTTTTCTCATTTATTTCAGTTAGCTCTACTTGTTTTTCTTTGAATCTTCTTAATGTGTGTGAAAGAGAGAGAGAGAGAGAGAGAGAGAGAGAGAGACGAATGCGTATAGGACAGGGATAAGTATAGGATGGGGATACTTTCCATCAATCGCAGCCCCTTTCTCTATTCCTTCATCTATTTCAGCTAACTTTACTTGTTTTTCTTGAAACCTTCTCCAGAGGCTGTTTCTTATGAGCTCAACCTGACTTGCTTTCAGCTTTTTCAACCATCGTGCCTGCATCGTTTTGGAGTCACACACACACACACACACACACACACACACCGTCTCTAAGGTCATTTTCATCTTCATTTTCAGCCACTTTCGTTATTTTCCCCAACGCTCATCCTTTTCCCTTTCCTTCTTTTCCTCATCCGTATGGGTACCGTACCCAGTTCGTGCACTTGCACAGTGGTTCAAGGTGATTGTCCTTGGTGCTTAGCACTTTAGTCACTGACCCACTGACTCTAACATGATCACAGATGAGTCCACAGAGTCTTCATTCGTGTTGCATGTCTCAGCTTCTTCTTTATTGATGGAAAAAACATGTTCGACTGTAAAAGAACGTTCCAATCTCCGTCAGGGATCCAGTGAAAGCCTGCGTTGAAACCCAGCGAATGCTGTCGAGCATGATGCTGCTGTAACTTTGGTGGTGTCTCGTGCTTCTGACCGAGCATCTGGCTGCCTTGGCCAACACTGAATATAGGACTGGATGGGTAGTGAAGTCTTCTTTGAGGACTCGTAGCGTTCGTGTTTCTCAGACGCTTTAATGCCCATGCTACGCAATTTATACTGTAGGTCTTCTTACACCACAAGCATTTAAAATCGTATTGGGTCCGTCGAGTGTTAAAGCCAACCTGTACAGTTCTCATTAAGTCTGCAGTCAATCATGTCGACAACGGATGGTACCCACGTGGACTACAATGCTAACATTGGGAGAAATGAGCTAGCGTGGGCTTTAAAGGTGAGAGTTTATGTGGTAGAACAGCTCGCGTGCCATAACAGTCAGATTTTTTATTTAATTGAATGTTAAAACATTTCTGGTTGGACTAAATTTAAGACTTCATTGCAATAAAAAAGTAATACTCTTTAAGACATTTTATGACCTTAAATTCAGCACATAAAATGTAAGACTTTTGAGGGCTTTTTAAGGATCCGCGGGCATCCAGTGAATTTAGGCTGCACCTGGTTTCGAGTGTAGTGATTTCCGACGGTGCCCTTGTGATGAGGAAAGGACTCTCCAGATCCTCTTCACGCACAGTAATGAACAATAAAAGTAACAAATCTGCAATCAGCCTGAATGTTTGTGTCTCAGCTCAATAGCAGGGTAAACAAACATGCACAAATACGGTCTCCTGGTACAGTGTGGTAAATTTCATATTTTTATGCATTGTTTTGGCAAATGCAGAAATCTTCAAAACGGGCCCCTTTTGATGGACGTACATCTCTCTCTGGCTACATCTGAGTTAGCGGTTGTGTTGCGATGGTGTGACGGGGAATGTTATTGCTAGCGCAGTTACACTGGCATTTAATAGGAGAAAATAAATGCTAAACATATGTGAGTTCACCATTTCCCAGCAATCTACAATGTAATATTAATGAGAAATCCAGCACAGAAGTACTGGAGATGTGGCAGAGACTCGACTCGGCTAATTAGCGATCAGCGGAGATGAAAAGCCCGATGGCGTCGATCTGGTATTAGGATGAAATTTGGAACTTTGGAAGCTGATCTGTTTCAGATGAGGTGAGAAACCTGTACAGACTAAAGCACTAAAGCGCCGCTGCATCACACTCTTTAGGTAGAGATGATGCAATGGCTAAATCCCACTACAACGCATCAGCAGGTATTCCATTAGGCATTGTGAGTAATGTAGGAATGCTTTAACAAAAGTGAAAATAGAAAAAACATGTCAATGAAAGAAATTTACTCTAAACAAAAAACACCACGATATTAATTATAAATCTTGTCTAGTCGTTCAGGGTGGTTTTTTTTTTTTTTTTTTTTTTTTGGTTAAAGACGAGTCTTGTTGTGAGAGATGAAGAGAGATGTTCCACCCACAAGCCACATAAACTTTTGTACACTTTCCTAGCTAGAAGGATCAGGATCTTTTGAAGTAATTGGCTATTACTGCACTGCGTCCCAAAGAGATGAATCAACTTGCTGACAGGCTAGAGGGAAAAGTTTGTGGTTGGTCATTTACACTGTCAATCAAATTGGATATTTTTATGAAGGTAGGCAGTCCTTGGCTATGTTCCGTGGTGGAAAATACCACAGTCTCTATTGAATTTTTAAAGGCTGGATTGCAAGACTAGTTGGCAAGACTTAAAAACACAACCTCCCTCCATCGCCTTTCTGTAGTAAGAAGAATTCAAAGGTCTTTACATTCCTGGACTTTAAGATCTCTTGACAACATTATCTTCATTCCCTGGTTCAGAACTACGCACCAGCTCATGTCCTTGTCCGAGATGAAGGCTAAGCACACCCGTAATGTTGAAAACAACCCGGCTCCTCGGTGTTGGAAGGGGTTCCTCCATCCACCTGAACAGCCCCATGACTCCGTTCCTTCCTCAGAGGAGGCAGTACTTACCTCTTTACACCATGTCTAAGATAATGCTTGTTCTTTTTCTCTTCACTTACTTTGCCATAGTTTCTCTTTTTTGTATGACTTCTTGGTCTCGGGTTTCTTTCTATTTGTATTTCGAAATGGCTCCTTTTGTTACCATGGTAACATTCGTGCAAACCTTCATTGGTCTTCAGTCTCTTCGTTTGAGTTGTTACAGATTCTCCAAGTACTTCGTATCATCGCACCTTCCTTCAGCTGCTTGTACATTTTGTCTATTCTGAATAAAGGCCGTCTGCCAGATGTAAATGCTTTACTTTTATAGCAAGCACCAAACATTTCCACTTTTGCAAGCTTGTAATATCCTGGAGTATTTCATTCAAGCCTCGGAATTTGTCTTGGAATTTCCCTGACAAAAAAAAAAACAACAGTCCATCATTATCCAGTCTCTTTTAAAGTCATAAAAACAAAAGGAAAAAAATTGAATTAGAAGGTGTGTCCGAACTTTGGACTGGTGGTGTGTATCTGGCTTCAGCACGGACACGGATGACGTATGTAGATGTGCGTGTTTCCAGACCATCTCCTATTGGCTGATGCGTCTCTGCAACTCCGATAAATTGTGCCTAGTGTGTCATTTTTCACTCTTAACATGTAGTGGTGCTTTTATTGTATTAAAGCAGTATTTTATTGATGTTGGTGAAAAGAGGTGAGATTTTAACAGCTCCCAGCCACTTTACTCCTTCTCCTGTCTAAATGCAGTGGGTGTAGGAGATGGTGAGAAAGCTATAGAAGGAGGATGAGGTGGGAAAAAGCGTTCACTCTGACTCGCATGTCTCTCCGTCCATCCCTTTTTGTCTGTCGTCTTCCTTGCCTAATGGAGGCAGTTGTGTTATTGTGCTTGACAGGTTCTGATTCTGTTGTCAGATGTAATTTAACCATCGACACACCTGCGTGTATGTGCGTCTTTGTGTACGCGTGCGCGCGGGTGCATGCGTGTGGGGGGGTGTGTGGCCCTTCTGCGGCAGTCTATATAACGAGATCTCTCCATCTTGCCCTCCCTGCCGTTTTAACCTTGTCATCCGTGCTAATTAACACCTCTACAGCCTGCAGAAATAACAGTCATTAAGCACTGCAGCAGGACCGGGCCACTCCAGCTCCTGCTGAATCGGATATCGATGAGCTCGCGTTCTCGGAACTTCTGGAAATCCGAATCGTGACGCCTCCCAGGTGACAAATATAACACATGTCTGGACGACACTCGAGTTCTTGGCGTTTATTCAGAAGTCGAATGTGGAGAGGAGGACGGAGGACAACATTGCCACTTACCCTGTCTGGCGGCCCCTCTTGATAACCGGGTATTGATCCAATTTTCGTGTTCAAGTGCTTCAAGTATTGGATTCCTGTGACGTGTGATGCCACTGTGCGGTTCACAGGTGTGTCTGCGTGGGTGTGTGCGTTTCGCAGTCCGGTCCAGGCCCAGGTGCCTGACTGTCGGGTCTGTGGGCGAAAGGCGACGGTTCATTAATATAAAACGCTGCAGAGATTTGTTCTGGTTGTGTGTACGGGTGAGAGAGAGGCTGGTATACTGATAGAACGGCCTCAATTTATTGCTTTGGCCAGAACTCGAGGCATGCGACCTTAATCACGCTTTCTGTATCCTCATTACTGTCTGAAGAATAGTGCAGCTTTCTGTGGTCCTTACAAAGACTAACATCTCCCAACTTTGTCCAAAGATTTGTTGAAAGTCGTTACGCTTTAGTTAAGGGGAAAAAAATTAGATGCACTGTGAACTGGAGCAGTTTAAACCCTAGGTTGGCAATTCTTCAGGCAGAGCAGTCGCTGAACGTGTTTCCTTGCGTTCCAGCAGTTGCCAGTCTTGGAGGTACCGCGGGAGAAGAAGAAAATGAAGTGCGGATCGCTGGCATCCAAATAATAAAGACAAAGCCTAGCCATTGTGTCAGAACACTGACGGCAGAAGGGTCTGTATACTTTGCGTTCATTCATTTTTCATTTGGAAATGGAAAAGTGAAAATACATACAAACAAGATGTTCAAAACTCTGTAGGATTTAGTGCGATCTTTTAGCGGAAATGGAATGTAACGCTCATAAGAATGTTTTCATGAGCGTATCATTTACCCGTAGCTATGAATCGTTGTGTTTTTGTGAGCTTAGAATGAGGCCATAGGCAGCAGATCCTCTAACACAGAACCGCCATGTCGCGCTGTTGCGGTAGCCCAGAACGGACAAAACCTCTAGAGAGCACGTTGCGTGTTGCATATTTTTACACGTGGCAGCATGAATCCGGAAGGAAGAAGAAGAAAGAAGAGGAATCGGTGTCTGCTGGTGCTGGCTAACGAGTTTGAGAACCCAAATATTGAAATATGGAGGATCATACTACTTATTTAGCATGAGAAAAAGCAAGGGAACCAGGAAGTACGCTATAGGCACCTGATGGCCACGTTCTTATACACGTCTGGAAAGAGAGGGGTAAGGGAGGGGCATTCATTCAGTTGGTTGGAGTCAACTGAATCCAACCTAGTGGACCTTTAAAATAGTAAACGTAACAGGATGCGCTCATATTTCACCTTGGCTTGTTTCATGATTTCAGATGAATTTTTCAGCTAAAGTTACTGAATGATTTTGAAGGATGTGTATCAGCAGGCACTGGATAGCTATTAGCAGGAAGAGTAGTTTCAAGATTGCAGTTATTGCCTGATGTGCTGCTAATATAGATCACTGTGTGCTTTTTAAATATAGCAAGAGTGTGACGGTAAAGGAGGAGGTTGCCGTGGGAGCTGTAAACAACCAGCAGGGTTTTCAAGATGCTGCAGTTTCAGAATATTTGAATCATTTCTGCCTATGTTAAGTGCAGAGCACACATCTTAATCATTGAGTTGTATTTCCAGCTCGACTCGATTTCATGAATATTTGATTTTGTGTGAAGTGGAAACAATTTAATATTACTTCGTTTTATTTTAATTTTATGAGAAAGCGGTTTCCTATTTTTGTGTGCACAGAGAGTGCACAGAGTGCACAGACCCTGAAGGCCATGCTTGTTTAAATTCTGAATTTAAAGAAACTACAAGTGTCTAAACTCACTGACGATACCGCTAAGCGTTTAATCAGTCAGCCCATTGATTTTTTTCATGTAGTGCGGTGTGAGCAGAAATCTAAACCCTGTTTATTGTACTGTCAGACTGTTGAATCCTGAGTAAAGCTGAATAACAGTGTTGGATCAGGCGGGCTTGCCGTACTTTTCCATCATTCTCACTCTTCGTTTGCTTCTATCCCTCTCTTTCTCTTCCTCTGCCGGTGCTGATTAATGACATTTGTACTGCTACACGCTCCCTCCTTTCGTGGCTTGGAGGAAGTGCTGCACTCCTCTCCTACCTCTCTGAATAAATCACTACCATTTCACACGGATCATATCCCAGCTCATCTGTCTTGCGCTCTCTCTCTCTCTCTCTCTCTCTCTCTCTCTCGCGCTGTCTCTTTTTCTGTACATTAAACAAGTAAAGTCTAATAAAGGAAAATGATCAGAATCAGAATAAATGGGTGAACAGATGGATGGATTGATGGGCTGGGGGCTGGCTGGAGAAAGAAAAGATGGAGAGCCGTGTTACGATTGCATGTGACACATGAAAAGAAGGTTGTTAAATGAAGATGAAGGAGAGGGGAAGGTAATGAATAGATGGTTTGCCAACTGCTTTTGTCATTAGGCTTCTGTCTCCCTCCCTGTTCTTCCCTGTCTCTCTGTCTCTTTCTTGGTCTCTCTGCTGCACTTCATCACTTTTTCTTTCTAGTGTATGAACTACCCCTTTGTCACACTTCTCCCACCCTCTACCCCGGTTAGAGTTTTATTTAGATAATTCCATGTTGTCGTTTTGTTCATTATAGGCCTTGCAGGCAAGAAACCTCTCTGCCTCTGCTTTGCTTATATGTAGATGTAGTGTGTGTGTGTGTGTGTGTGAGTGTGTGTGTATATGTGTGTGTGTGTGTGTGTGTGTACGTGTGTACTTTCACATATAGGTTTTTAATCATTCCTGGTGGAATTGAACCGTTTCCCCTTACATCCTTATCACACACACACACTTGCTCAACATCCACACTGCACACCTGCCAGAAGCGCACTGAACCGAACGATCAAGAACTGATCTGACACCATGATGTGGGCGGGGCTACATAAATGGGGGAGTGGCTTCTTTATAGGAAAAAAGACAAAGGGAGACGGGGGAGAGAGAGACAGAGAGAGAGCGAGAGAGAGAGACAGAGAGAGAGCGAGACAGAGAGCGAGAGAGAGAGCGAGAGAGAGAGCGAGAGAGAGAGCGAGCGAGCGAGCGAGACAGAGAGCGAGAGAGAGAGCGAGAGAGAGAGAGAGCGAGTGAGAGACAGAGAGAGAGTGAGAGAGAGAAACAGAGAGAGAGCGAGCGAGAGACAGAGAGAGAGCGAGAGAGAGAGACAGAGAGCGAGCGAGAGAGAGAGCGAGAGAGACCGAGAGAGAGCGAGAGAGAGAGACAGAGAGAGAGCGAGAGAGAGAGCGAGAGAGAGAGCGAGCGAGAGAGAGGGAGAGACAGAGAGTGTGAGAGAGAGAGCGAGCGAGAGAGAGAGAGAGAGCGAGCGAGAGAGAGAGAGAGAGAGCGAGAGAGAGCGAGCGAGAGAGAGCGAGAGACAGAGAGAGAGAGCGAGAGAGAGCGAGCGAGAGAGAGCGAGAGCGAGCGAGAGAGAGAGAGGGGCAAGGAGAGACAGACAGAAAGAGACCAACAATGCTAAAATAGTTTTTACTAATAAATTACTAAGATGAATTATTTATTTATTTTAATAACAATAATAATAATAATAATAATAATAATAATAATAATAGAGCCTTGAGGAACACCACACGAAAGTACTGTATCTGGAGTAAACACACGCACAGATCACACTCTGACACACCCAGATACACACACGCACACACACGCACACACACGCACACACACGCACACACGCACACACGCACACACGCACACACGCACACA
>JAQQZR010000035.1:18017796-18036321 GCA_030068235.1 Notoglanidium macrostoma | reverse complement strand
TAATCTGCATGTCTTTGGACTGTGGGAGGAAACCGGAGCACCCGGAGGAAACCCACGCATGCACGGGGAGAACATGAGAAAGGCACACTGGGTGACCCGGGGATCGAAAATCGAAAATTTTTCTGAGCCCTGTTTTGAAGTTGACCCAAATAATCACGCAAATACTTTGATAGCGAATGTGAAACATGAGGTTGTTCCCAATGCATAATAAACAGTATAGGTATTTAATAAATGCTTTGTTTCTGTATTACAGCTTGTAATATCCCTATCGCAAAGACCAGTGATGGCAATCTGCGATGCGGCCGTCGTGCGCCTGCAGGGGTGTGTAGGGGCCGTGACTTCGTCCCTCCTTCTCACTGTGGGATGATTGTAGCATATTGATCCCCGGACTGCTGCTTGCCTGCTCCGGTGTAGACGGGGGTGTCATCAGGAACTCCCACTGAGCCAGTCACTAATAAGGCAGGATCAGCTTCAGAGACGTGGTCGTGTGTAGACACGTACAAAAAAACACACACAGACTTGGTTCACATCGTGGGAACACAAATGCCGTGTGGCTAAAAACGTCTTTAATCGATATGTGACGGTGTGCATGAGCGGGTTTGGTCCTAATCAGGCAGAGATACTGCTGTTTAAGGAAAAAACAAGCCAATGGATATCAATCTGAAAAATTACTGATCTACAAAACACCGTTCTTGCTTATTATTATTATTTTTTTTTAATTGTTTTAAAATATGCATTTTGAACATTTTTGCGGCTTCTTTAGAAATCGACATGCCCAGTTGTTAAAAGTCACTGATTTTGGTTCTGTTAGCAGTTTATTTGTATTGATTAACTGCAGGCTCAAGAAATTTATCAGTGACATGAAGGTTCACTCTTCTCTGCTTCATTAACTCTGTTTGCATCGTTTGGTGCCGTTATTCTGAGCAGTCTTGGGGTTGCTTGATCGTCTGGGCCATGATGTGCACAATCTGTGTGGTGTTTGTGTTTGTGCAGGTATCATTTCAGTTCCTCGTTACTGTTTTGAAACATTTACCTGGCACTTCCCAGGAGAGGAGCCACTCCATATAGCATGTTTCCACTTAGGTCTTCAATGTGCATGATTATTGTCATTCTTCATTATTATGAACAGAAACCATTGTGGTTTAAACCATGCCCACTACCGGTCCAGCGGTTCAGAACAGATCAGCGGTTTGTATACACTGGGAGTTTCTTGGCCTCCCTACCTTGCTACCTTGCTTGCAATAATTATGCAAGTTGGTTAATGGCAAGATATCAAAGAGTATATGTTAAGCAAAGTAAAACATCAGTATAGCATTTAATCCAGCTTCCAGCTCCACACACTGCCAATATTAGCAATATTTCTCCATTTTGGATCGTTCTACAAGGCCGATGGCTGACCATTCAACTTCGTGTATCAGTGATCCCCAAAGTGGAACTCGATGCCAAGTAACGTTTATTTGCGAGTACAAATCGGACCTTAGAAAACATTCATTATAAACAGAAATGAATTCTTACCAGAGTGCTCAGTCTAAAAAGTTCATCAAGAAACACCATATATAATCTGGTCTGTTCTTCTTTAATGGAGCTTTGCATGTGTGCAGGGTTTGAGTCTGTATCTAGAGGTCTTTCAGGTGCCTGATGCTGTCTTTAACCTCAGTGTCTCTATGTGGGTTTAGGCCAGAAGGTAATGTGTCCCTCAGGAGGTGCTGACGCAGAGAGGTAGTGAATTACCTTTGACACTCTGAACCCATCTCCTCCAACACATATAGCTCTCTGGTCTGCATCACAGCCTAAGAGTTCACTGAGGATTCACCGTGTAAACATCTCTCCTGTGATCCATCCATAACCTGAAAACAGCAGTCAGTCACGCTGTCAACCGGGAGATGAGACGGAGAGAGAGAGAGAAAGAGAGCGAGAGAAAGAGCATAAGAACAAAGGATGCATATAAGTAGAGGCAGAAGAGAGAAGTTGTAGGCGTTTGAAATGTATGACAGCATGATAAAAATATCACCGTTGCGTAGGTATTATGCTATTAATCGACTATTACTGGCACAAGGTGGGAAATATAAGGAAATTTTATAATGAGGTTTTTATTCTTTTGTCTTTGCACATCATATATATTTATATGAATATACACACACGTACACACGCACACACACACGTACACACGCAGGCTAGAAATTTGTTCCCACCCTTGGATTTAAAAAAACAAAAAAAACAAAAGAAAGAAAAATTAATGATGCACTGCTTTTATTACAAGGACATATTCGAAATACTTAAAACCTTAAAATGTAACTATACATCGTAAGTGTAATTTAATGTATGTGAGTATTAAGTATGAGTATGTAGTAATAATGTAATATTAAGTATGTACACAGGTTCATGGCAAGTCATTTAATGGAAATAATTTGTGTCCAAACCCTCCCAGCACCTTTTCAAGCACGCAAACAGTTCTGTCCCGTTTGCTGGACGCTCATTTCGAGCTTGCCGTCCCAGCTCGTCCCATGCCAGCTCAATGGGAGAACGATATGGAGACTGGAGATGCCAATAATTCTCAACCTTTTTGCTTTGCTTTGGACTGGATGTAGTTTTGGCCCAATTTTGAAGAATGCTTGGGATCATTATCCTGTTGAATGAAATTTTCTTCCGTGATGCATAAAACAGAAGCGATTGTGAGCGATGAGCTTTTTTAATTTGGACTAAGTCTCCAGACTTTTGTACTGAGACGCATTTAACCACATATCCTTCAGTAGTGTAAACGCTAATGCGTCCCAATGCGTCCCCAACACGGCTGTATCAGGTATATATGTCATTCATGCTGGACACAGTGGTTGTTTTGGTAACAGCGCGCCACGCTAGAAAAAACTAAAGAGGAGCACTGATGTTTGTGATTGGAGTGCAAGAAATAATGAAGGTATGTTGCAGGTTTGACATTTTAAGAATACTGTGCACGGTGACCTATGACCTTCTAGAAGAAGTGATGGCAGGCATGATATGCGGAGTGATAGGCAGTTAATGGAATTTGGTCAGCTGGACACCATGAGACACATGATAGACACAGGTGATGGCGATGTGTCTTGGGTGTTCTTGTGATCTGATTACCCATGATGCACCAAAAGAGAACCAAAAGAAAAATTCCCTTTTTATCCGTTTAACAGTGTTGTCAGAGGCCATGTATAGTAATTATGATCGCTTCACGCAGAATGAGCGCTTGCTGTGTACATCACAGTATATTCACGGAAAATCACAAAAACTCCTGTGCATACTCATTTTAATGCAATATTTGACTTTTATTATAAGTTGCTTTTGAGCACATGTGATACGAGCTCAGAAACCTTCCTAATGTCCCCTTACGTATAATATTTAAGCTTAATATTTTATCGTTCTTTGTATTGGACGATACTTTGTTCCGTTGTGTCCTCATTTTGAAGCAGAGGCAAAAACGATCACTTCTTATGATGCAAAAACGGTGGAATCTTTACCAAATGCTGCTTTTTTTTATGTTGACCCTGTGTCACGTTATCTTTATAAAATGAAATGATGACCGTGAGGTAAAGCAAAAGCAGACAGACGTACATGTTAATGAGTCATTTGAAAACTTTAGCGGTGACGTAACGGTCTGATCCTACACCATGACTAACCATGACAGCGTCACAACCCTAGCCAGTTGATATTAGGGAAAAGATGAGGAAGAAGAGAGGAAGTGCATGCTTTAGCTCATTAAGCCCTGTCTGGTAAAGGGTGTCTGGATAGTCTCACCTGAACCCATTTAGACGTGCTCAGTGTCGGCAGCATGTGAGAGGAAGCCTCCGAGACTGGCTATCTCCTGCACAGCTAGATCTGCCCACTTTCATCACGTCTGACATATTTATGAAAAGCACCAGGCTATGACCTCAACCTCCTGTACTGTGCGAGCATGTGACCGCGTGATAAAGCGCAGATTTACTCTGGTGGTGACCTGGCACAGACAGGCCTTGCGCGCCAGAAATACACTCTCCGAAGCAGGTAAGTGCGGTCACGTCTCCGAGAGGAAGTGATTAGAGGATGTTCGAGAGATGATGTTTGTTTTGTTAACGTACGTGAATTTGCTTAATCAGATACAACTTGCACATTTGTGTCGACGGACTACGTATAACCTAATACAATACAAATAAAATAATACAAATCTTTGCATTTATGACTCCTCTTCTTGCTATTGGCTTTGCTCTCATCCTTTTTCCCCTTTTACATGCTCATTGTTTCTAAGAAACATCTGATTGAAAGCATCATTGATTTGTCCATTTATGGTTCCAGGTTTAAGTGCATCATGGGTGCTCTTTAGATCCTGATCAATATTTGACCCTGCAAATATTTTTGACATGTATACATTTTGTATATGTTTAGTGAACACCCCAGAGACCCCATGCTGGCCACAAAATCATTTCAATGTTTTATGAGGTATGACTTCACAGTCTGTCACGCGTCTGCCCTTTCATAAGCCATTCTTATGGTCTTCATAAGCAGCACCCCGTGAAACCGGTTTTTCCCTTTGTTTTTTTTTTTTGTTTTTTTTTCCCCCAGCTGGTCTTGCATTTATAAGGCATTAAATATTTAAGGCTTTTGAAATGTTTTTTTATCATAGCCTCTAAACCTAATAATATTCGACAATCTATTGTTTAAATGAATCACACATTCCCTCATGCATGCGGCAGAATGAAGGCGAAAGAGTTGGTAGAAAATAAACCGGGTGGAATATGGGGAGTGGGGGAGAAGTTGAGTAAAGAAGAAAAAAATAGATGAAATGAAGAAGAGGTGGGGAGAGGGAGAGCGCGCGCCAGCGAGCGAGCCCAGGGTGAACTAAAAAGCGAGATGGATGAAACGACAGAGAGATACTCTGATGACTAAAGACCCCCAGGGCTGCAGTTTTAGCCCACAGAGCACAACGTCCTCCGAGTCGCTCTCCATCTTCTCAATCTCTCAGCCTGGATCCACACTCCTCAGCTTCCTGACATTCCCATCCATTATAAACCCACTCTAATGGTTCCACGCTGCTGCCTGATGAATTGGGAGCTGAGGATCTGCATCTGAATGAACAAAAAACCCCAGCATAAGGAGCAGGAAGTTGGCAATGCCAACTCACTCAGAGCCGAGATCTAATCTCCGTCTTCAGAGGCGATCACAAACTGCACTGACTAATGGCTGAGGGTGATGAATGCTGGGGAAGAGACGTCTCTGTCACTTGAGGACAGTTTGTGTGGGCCATAGATGCTTAATGCTGCTGTTTGATTGTGGTGTGTGGTAAGAGCTGAGCAATATAATAATGGTGTAACATTATGATAAATGTCACAATACACTTTTCTGAGATGTGTCTCGAACTTTTATCTGTAATATAGCAATTAAAAAAATCACCTCGTGATTTCATATTAAGTATTCTAGAATGTCTAGTTGCAATTTTTTCAAAACACCCACTATTAGTGTGTGCATAAATGATGTGCAAGTCAGTCTAATGCATGGGCATTTAAATGCCAGGTTGATAATGACATCATCTGATGCCTTTTGTGAGAAATATATTGAAAATGGTGTTGGGGCTGGGAAATAAGACATGCCTGCCTTTTAGCTCTTACTTCCCTCAAGAGCCTTGCAGTGGAACTGGCTACAAAGCCACTGCACCCCACTTCACCTGGATGCACTTTTACATTCAAACCTCGCTCCTCTGCTTCACTAACAAGGTTGGTGTGTCGCAGCCTTTTCTTTTCAAATGCCTCATCCGTGGCATCATCCCAGGGAACCGTTATTTCAGGAACGAAGACACGCCGATGCGAGTTGGGCCAGATCTGGTTGCGGTCTGGTCGTTACAGTTTTGGCTGGAAAGGCGAGTCTCTGGCCTAGGTCAGTACGCATTTCCCACTCAGTGGTTGTGTTCGATGAGCATAAGTTGGGAGGCAAGAGGTTATCCCCCAATTTCTCTGCTTGGATGGAGGATGGTAGTTGCTGGTCTGTTGTCTGGGCATTGAGAGGCGTGGCATTGATGGTTAATCTCTTGCGCTCAAGTTCCGCTTCTAAACACCTCACCACCTACTTGTCACCAGTTGTATCTGGTTTTCAGGTCCCACCCAGAAGCAGGTTCAGATAGAAGCACTGCTGTGTTAGATGTTTGACCCAGTACTTAAAATAAAAAGTGCATGAGATCTGTATTTGTTTATTTTCTCTCGTGAGTGGGAGTGGTCAGTCCGATGTGAAGCTCCCAGAACAAAAAAGCTCATACATTTCCAATAATGCTCAGTATAAAACTATAGAGAGTCTACAGTTCAGCCTGTTTTACATTAGCGCCCTGTTCGTGTCACACGCTCAACGTTCCTGTGTTTTCATTCACTATTAAAGTATATATAAAATGAGATTATCTGTACTCAAGACTGTGATCAGCTTGTTAACATCCAGTCAACACTGTGCCCACAAATATCATAGTACTGTACATTGAGCCTTTGGCACAACTATGGCATAATAATGATGGCCATGGCATGCCATCACGTGCCTTAGACATGTCACATGTTCGTGGCAGATGCGCATCTAGTTCGTAACTTGTGTGTGACAGATGGCTCAACATGGGGCAAACTATGCTTGACTATTACCTATTATTAACTGTTACCCTCTTTTTGGCACACATTGGCAGACCTATCCGTGACAAATGCGTGCAAGCGTCAGACTGGCTTAATATGTCTGCCTATTCATTTTTCTATCTGTCTGTCAGATGGATTTACTGCGACTTGTAATGGATTTGAGAAGATGAAGGCCCAACAGCAGCAACTTGAGAGTGCTAGGATTTAAACTCGAAACGTTCCATTTAGACCAGAGCCATAACTACAGAGCTGCTACTGCGCTGTATACATGTCTGTCTGTATAAATATATTCTTGTTGAAGCTCTGGGCACGTACAGTTTGGAGGAGTTTTCTCTCCCACTGTGCTCGTTATCATCATCCGCATAAGAGGATGTCCCTCTACGTCTCGGCGATTATGCCCTTGATGAAGTGGTGTTTGTGAGATTTGTAGCTTTCCATCAAGGCCGTGCTCCCATGCTGGCCTGTTTGTTAGGGATAATTGTCATGATGGAGAGGAGCCTCACGATGGCTCTCCCTCTGAGCAGCTGAGGCCCGCTGTCAGGCAGAGCCCCCTTATTCTCCCCATACCCCCCATGGTGGCAGGCAGGCAGGCGGAGCCATGACTGAGGTGATCAACGGAGCCTGTCCTTGCAGGCCAAGAGGAAACATGGCTGCTAGAGTATGTTCAGACTGGGCAGTGAGAAGGAGGCAGTGCTGGATGACATGGTTGCAGCTCACTCCTGCTGAAAGTGGGGAAACTCGCTCCCTCTCCCTCAATACATTTTTCAATTTGCTCCGACTTACTACAGGCTGTAAAAGTTGCACAGATGTTTTGTAATGATTGATTTAGTTGTGAAGAGTTATTCAGAGAAATGTGCCTGCTAGTTGCATTCCCAGGTCCCTGAGCAGTCTTTACACATTCCTGTAGGGGAAAAAAAACAAAAAAAAAAACTAAGTAATTTTTGCATGTTTTCCGTCAATTTTTCAGTGGAATGGCTGCTGTTGAACCCTCCGAGGTCTTTTATTGAAAATACTGTTGCATGTGTTTTTTTTTTTTTTTTTTTTTTTTAAAGCCTTGTAAAATGCAACAAATTTGAAAACTTGGTGTGCTTGAGGGAGGCAGCTGTTTGGAATTGACAAAGTATAATGTCAACGTCCCAGCCACTGTCACCGCTGCTGTGTTTGCTGCTCAAAAAAAAAAAAAAAAAATATATATATATATATATTCCCTTCAACCCTTCTGGCTGTTGCTCGATTCTTCCTTCCCTCCGTCCCCCCATTCCACCATCTTTTGACATGCCCATTGTCCCTAAGAAGCATATTACTCAGTGTCAGTCTCTCTCTCCTTCGCACACGCACACACACACTCTCTCTCCATCTCTAACAGTGTGTGATAAATAAACTGATAATATGCAGAGACATGAACAACAAACAGTGGGAGAACAAATGTGTAGTCATGAAGTGCAACAGTATTTTGCTGTTGCCCATGTTGCCAAGGCTTTCAGAACTCTCTTCTGATTTTTCTCCCAAGATTTGGCATTGTTGTTCTTTTTGTTTTTTTGTGTTATTTAATGAAAGATTTTGCTCTCAAGTCTCTTCATTAATATTCTATACTATTCAGTGTTCTAGGGGAGACCTTTAACCGTTGTCATTATGCTCTGATTGCAGCCTTGAGATGACTGTGTGTGTGTGTGTGTGTGTGTGTTTGTATTTGTATCAGGCACACCTCTTATGGTGAGGAGCAGCAGTGACTCGGCTCTGGGCCCCTCGGGAGAGAACGGACCTGCACACAGTGAGGTACTTGCTAACAGAACAAACTCTGACACACAAACACTCATACACTTGCATTATGTATGTCATATGTTATGATATAGTATATATTTGTTTATTACTGGTATTGCTATTGCTACAAGTACAGTTAATACTTCTATAGCCATTACTATTAATACAACTCCTTCTACTATTACAATTACTGGTACTATTGCTATTATTACTGCTACTAGTATGATCACTACTATTACGAGTGTTACTACTACTAGAATTCCTATAAGTAATGCTATCACTACTACTAGTAGTACTATAATTACAATTGCTATTGCTTTTACTGCTGCTACTGTTAGCATTAGTACTGCTACTACTAAACTTATTTAATAATTGTAGTACTACTACTAACCTAGTTCATCTTTCATAGATTAAAGCGAAGCTCAATGAACTTTACAGAATTCTGCAAATACAAATCAAGAGAGCAAAGTGCATGGCTCAAACTTGATGGCTGTAGTGATGGATGGACTGGCTCAAACAACAACAATCTGTCCTTTTCTGTTGAATTATTTCACATAAGAGGAGCCAAAAACATCCTTCAGTCCTTTACTCGTGGAAGGATTTTTGCTCGTTAATTACTCCTCTTTGTTTGGCATGAAAAGATGTCTGTTGTGAGTGTTTATGAGAAGGTAGATGATTCCATGCCAAAAAGAAATGTTCATCAACTTTGCTTATTTTACCGTAATCATTTACTTGTGTTTTGTCATTTGCTTGTATTCATATGTATCCTCTTTATATATTTATATGTGCCGTCTTTTACACTACTATCATAGTGAGTGAGGATCGGCGAATAATTCCACTGCATTGGAGGAAGAGTGAAGTGGTAGTGATGGACGGTATGGATGTGTTTATGGTGCTTTCCCGAGTTAGCCGAGTGTCCTGTCTATTTGTCTCTGAGAACAGTCGCTCCCACTGTCCTGCCTAATGGCCTGATTCCAGATAGATGGAGTTTTTTTTTTATTATTACTATGTTGCTCATTTGAGACCTTTTATGGGAGCAAAGAGAATGACATTAATATATTTCTCTCTCTGTAGTCTTCCAGTTTTCCTCTTGTTTTATTGTCTTGCTTTTGTGCTCGCTCTCGGCCATTTTGTTGCATCCTTTCCAGTGTGGTGGACTTGGAGATGTTTGACAATCCATTTATTAGCCGATGCCTGGTGCATCCAGCTCATTTAGTTAAGGCAATGTACTGACTGTCATTGTCCCACAGAATGCAAGTACTCTGTAAGTAACACCGAATAGTTATTGATGACAAAACAGGCAAACGTTAACATGTTTTAAAACCCTTTATAAACATATGTAGTCTCCATGTTGGCGCTTTCACCAGTGTTGTCAGCATAGTTCATTTGGAGACATTGTCTGCAAGGGATTTGCAAAAATTAAACCACTTTCACGAAACTACGAACTCGCGTAGTCTGTGCTTTTGTGTAGGTTGTACTGCCTAAACGGTGATGTTTATTCAAATCTGATGGCCATTTTCATGACTCCAAGAAGATTGCCCGCTGCAAAATGCCAATCCGAGGCTTGTGCGTGGAGTTTGCCGAGCCGCCGCGTGCACTGTATCGCAAGCAAAGCCTTGCATTTTATTTTGCCGCAATTTGCATTTTATTATACAGCCTTTTATTTGCTTCACAATCACGTCATATTTTTCATGGAAGCTGAGGCCTTAATATAAGGTGCTGGATACATTTCTTGTCGTCTTGCATTTGTCTCGAGGATAAGTGAAGTTTTGTAAGTTTGTGCTTTCTGCGTCGGGTGACTCCTGCAGGATCTGGCTGCGAGGGCTTGCTCCTTTTCTCCACTTCCTCTCGCACTTGACTGAAGCATCTCTTCTGATGCTTCTGAGATCACCCTGCATTTCAGCCCATGTCACTGTCTGTCCTCCCCCTGTCCCTCCCTCCATCCTTCCCTGCCTGACAGGATCAGGAAACTCCTCTCTGTAGGTGACAGGAATGAGGAGCGCACAGCGGAACGATGACATCGAAGTGTGTTTTCACCCACACAGCTCCGGCGACCATCCGGAACGGGCCCCGAAACATTCTCACAGAGAGGGGCTTCCTGCCCATGCAACCTGAGGCAACCCTCCCTCTTCCTGTGGTCTCCATGTTCGTCTCCTCCAGACCTTTGTCTCTTTCCTTTTGTTTCTCTGTCCTCACTTTTTGTTTGATATTCAGCACACATTAAGTGGATGGTTGTTTTTGCAATGTTCTTATTATCCCAAGGCTTCTCCGCACCTGTGGCCAGCCCCCCTCTGTCTTTCTCTCTCTCTCTGTCTCTCTCTCCATCTTTGTCTTGATCTTCTGTATCCGAGTCCCCAAGCAGCCATCCCGGCTGTAGGTTTTGTTTTTATTGTAATTAAGAAGCTTTTTATTTTCCACCACGTCAGAGATTCAGGCACCGTTCTGCATTTCACACACACACAAAGATAACTGGTTATGCAGTGGAATATGGAGTAGGCATCAAGGCCAAATGGTGGAATTATGCGTGTACACGTTTGCCATTTTTAAACTGTAATGTGGACAGTTCAGCAGATGGCATGACTGATTGGAAGGTGTAAAGGGACAGAGGGGGGAAAAAAGGATACAAGGAAGACATGATGAAAAACGAGGGGAGAAACCATGACCGTAAGGACGGCAGCATGAGGTTGTGATTGCTTAGTCAGGTGTCTCTTTGTCATGCATTTCTGCATTTAGTTCTCCATTTATACTCCCTCCTGTTGTCTCCGAGTCTTTCTTGTGGTTCAGTAAGACTAGGCTACAAAACCTCAGAGCCAGAACATGGGTTTAAATACAGCTGCCTGGCTCAGATTTCCTTAAGATCTTTTGAAAAAGAAACCACCAAAAACCTTTGAAATGCGGCCCTTACATCTAACTGATAGTGATGGGTGGCTTCCAGTTTCTGCAAACATAAGCTGGGGAGCTGTGGTCACCCCACCCGTCATCATCCAACCTCAAACTCTAAATCACTCCAAGCTCTAGTTTCCATTGAAATTCTGAAACATTTTCTGATCAGAGTTGAGTATTGTAATTTTGGCAGGCATCTCTTTTACTTTTGGAGTATTTCCAGAGCTGGGATTCGTGAAATACGCAAAGGAGCTGCCATATATATATATATATATCTCCTTTTTCTTGGAATGCTCTTATGGATGCAGTTCCCTTGCGCTTTAATTAAAGATGGGTGGTGTTTCCCTTATGACGGTTGTTGTGCGAGTGGTCATGGTGTTCGTTCTCACTGAAATCCCATCGGTCATCTCTCTGGAGGTTTGCCTTGGACAATGGTCTCCATCCTTTCCGTTTCTTCTTTTTTGATGGTAACCTTTAAAGGCTCAGATGTCTAAGGCGAAACAGAGAATGGTCAGTGCTCAATTAGCTTGATTAAAGTAAATATGTGCAATAGTCAATTGTGTTTTTAGATGAAGGGTAGTTAGCGGCATCCCACTGAAACTTTGAACATTATAACAGCCTTGTGTTCTCACGTGTCTCGGCTCATTCCACTCCAACTGTCAGGCATGATCTGACCGTTCAGCTGTTTCAACAGTCACTGTGTAAATTCACTCCAGATGTAGAAACCTTGACACTTTGTCTTAGCTAGAGACTCAGATTTCCAATTGGGAAATATAGCAGGATTAACTTCATTTAATGATGTCATCTCAAAAGCAGCCCAAGGCCACACCAGCAGTGACCCCCCATTCTGTTCCTAATGTTATAACGCTCCTGAGTTGCCTCATATCTCTGAGGAACTCATGAGACAGGTGGGTGAGTGAACTGTGGTTTCAGACAAATTAAATGTGAGGTCCAAATCCCAAAATCTATTTCATAGCTGCCAGAAGCTACTCACTGTGCTGTTTCGTGGCCCAGCCAAAAAGGGTGTAAGCTTTGAGATTTCTGCATGTATACTTTTATAGTCCTCACGAGACACAAAGTGAATGGTCATTTGAACTATGAAGCCTAGTCCACATTGGCATTTTTGAAAACACTCTTTATGTTTTGGCCGTACTAGCATCTCCAGGCCATTTCCCAAAAATGTTCTGTCCATTTGAAATGCGAAAATGACACCGAGCTTCTGATCCATGACCTTTACGTCATATCCACCATTTTTGTTTTTAGCAGCATGACTATAAAGCATGCTTTCTTGTACGCCATGTCATTCCTTATCTGGCGTACGAAGTAGTCAGACACGGAATTGACATACGTAATACAGAAAATAGTATCCCAAGTTCGGCCATCGTGGAATTGGCGATGAAGATCAAAGACCATCATTTGTTAGGAAAAGCCATGTTTTCCCTTTATCCACACTTGGTAGATTTGAAAAAAGCTGGTTAATACACACATAAAGGCTGTAACTGCAGCTTTTTCATTTTTTTTATTAAAGGGCCCAAGCACAAAGAAGACCGACATCGTCTCTTGTTTTTGCAGTGGACTAGTACTTCATCTTCTTGTCTTCCACTTTTACGAAATATTTTGCACAACACTCCCTCCCAGCCATTGTGATGTTATGGAAACGTTTTATTAGAATCGATCAGGAAAATAATTCATTTGGCAGGGATGCTGTATCGTCTCGGAAGTTTGTTGCTTTAGTACTCGGTACGCTCCACTCATTGGTGCTTGGACCCCGTTAGTACTGCTTGCAGCTATATTTAGCTGTCATGTTTTGCTACAGTAGTTACAGCTTTGTGTTGTAATGTCTCCTGTCTGTCTTTGCTGGCACATTTAAAGCTATCATTTTCCAAAGCCAAAAGAAAATGTGCTTTTTTTTTTTTTTTTTTTTGCCCTCTTTCTCACTTCCTCATATTGCTGTAAAGTTTTGCACAAAAAAATGCCTCAAATTAAAACGGTTCTGCATCTTGAATAACTGTCTGCACTCTCAATTTGCCAGCTAATACCAATTCAGCTACCTCTTTTTCAGCCCAATGGGGGTAATTAAACTGGCACTTTTCACAGATGAAGGCTCTCTTAAAGGGAAGGTGGTAAGAGAATGCACATTCCAGTGTGTGTTTCTGTGTGATTAGGGGGATTCTATTTAGAGGAGCCTGGAGAACCACATTTTGATTGCCTTATTGTTGTCACTGTAACTCTTTGCATCTCATTTACTTGTAATTTCCATGTTAAGACACATGCCACTTGCCTTGGGCCTCAATACCATATGCTCGCTTTACAGAAGGTTTCCTAACTTGTAAGGTTTTGTAAACCTGAGCGTGCCCGAGATGTGCCCACTGTGACTAGATCATTCCTTACTCACTGTCCGTCAGCTTGGTTGATGCAGTGTCTTCAGAGTCAGGCGACTTTCACTTACATTTCCATGTTGTGATATTCCATATTCTCCCATTAAAAGAGACAAAAGAAGGAAATAATAATACCCTACAAGAGAAATACAATTCTCGCTTGAGCAAATGCAAGTATAGCTGAGGGTGACGAATATGGTTTAAGCGCATTTGCATTGACAAAATCCATATAAACAGATATATTTTAGACTCCTTGATCAGAGGCTGAAAGGGAAACCTGTTTTACACTTATTCTGTCAATTTGTTACTTGTCGGCATTTTTATATCCCAAGTTACCTCATGTCAGATGTCCAGAAATAAAAGCTCTAAGATGGTGCACTGGGTGGTGTTTTAGCCCCTGATTTGGAGATAGTGTTGGTCCTTGCATAGAGAGGAATGGTATTTGTATTTTTCTAATTGTTTTGCCATGGGAAACCAGAGGAGGCATTTCTGTACGAGAGTGCAAGATTATACACCAAAGGAAATGGCAAACTTTGAATGTAGGAATCTGGTAGCGGTTGTCCTAGAAACCTAGCTATTTTTGAAAAACTACCTTAAGATTTTTTGCATTATGTGATGGATAGACAGTGAATGTCGAAGATTGCTGTGAGGTCCACTGTTGGAGAATGTTCCATAGGTAAGTTGCTTAGTCTCGTCAAGTGTAAAGTTTTAACGCAGGCAAATGGAGTGAGGAAAACCAATCTATGTAGTCCCTCTATGCACATAGAATAAGAGTGGACCAGTAACTGGCCCCAGGGGAATACCAATAAGATCCGGCGGTGTGATCGTCCCTTCTGACTGATTCTTGGAAAACAAATGCTGTCTCCATTGAAACCACATGACACACACTGACAACCCAACTCTTTAAGTCTTTAGTCATTATACTGATCTTGAAGATATGATGAGAATCAATTTTTGTGCAATTCCCAAATTAGAAAGTGCACCAGATTAGAATTAGCACAGCCAAAAGCAGAAATGTGACCGGGGATAAAGATGTGGATTTTGGCCATCGGTGCCATGCAATTTAGTGAAATGATCAAGCTTGAATTCAATTGTACTGGTGGGTCTCTAAGTAATTTTAAGCAGAAATTAGTCTCCAGAGGTTTCACGTAACTAAAATGGTAGATGATATTGGGATTCATATTCCAACTATGACGGGGATCCTTCAGTAAAACATGGTGGAGAAAGTCTAAGATGATGGACTGTGTTTGATGAAAGTATAACTATTGTGATATATCAGCATAATACTAATTTGTCAGAGATTTATGATTGTGCATGCATGGCTACTTCAGATACGAGAGATCCTTCTACCTCTAAAATACTGATGTGAAATTGAATCATATATCATTATGAAAATGTCACTGCACTGAACTACTGATGCACTCAGGGGGATTTTTCAGTAATTTATTTATGTGTAAGAGCATTAGAATTAGAGGAGCACATCACCTAACCATGATGATGGTCTTGATAATACATTCATTTTAACCCCACCCTCTTTTTTTATTAAACAATTACACAGCTTTTCCCCCATGGGATTGCCTATGCCAGTGGATACGAAAATACCAAGAATATCTGCTAGTTACTGTGATATTACACAGGTCATCAGACACAGATCAGCCAGTGGTATAGAATTCTCCCTATTGTATTCCCTCTGTGCATTCAGCAGTTCATTTAGCCATTATTTGGCCTATAGTTCCTTATCCGAAAATCCAAGGATCCATAAATGAATCATACACTTAAGAAGTGGGAAACAAAATCACACAAACGGAATACTTATTGCAACTTCTACCCAATTTAAACACACTAACTGGCCACTAATAAAAACACCTGTAGCCCGATCATTCAATTATCCAATCAGACAACACTACAATGCATAAAATCCTACAGATGCTGGTCAGGAGCTTTAGGGTGCACTCACACTTAGGTTCTGCTCCCAGGAGGGCACTTGCATCACAATACAACTTTTTGTGTTGAAGAAAAGCATGATGGGGACTGTTTTTTACACCGTCGATTATTTTGGCATGGTGGCAGACGGCTCTCGCCTCCCACACCGATTTATCAATTATTCCATGCGGTGATTTTCAGTAAATCGCGCTACATGCGTAGATTTTTATGGAGGCAGCTGGGATTGCAGGAGGAATTTACAGCTTTTCTTACGGACTGCAATCCGCCTTCATCAATAAAGTGCGAACCAGACCCTTTGTTAACCTTAGTATTCTCCGGTGAATTGTAAAGCGCACATAATAATGTTTGATTTCCGAGCTTGGGTGCGGTTAGCGATCATTCTAACTGAATCCGCTCCTAAGGGCACCTCTTCCAAGTGGTCCAAGTAACCCGCACCTGGGAGCAGTACGGAGCGATCACACTGGTCCGTCGAAGTGGTCTGTTGGGGTCGAACGCTCCCAGGAGTGGTTCGGTTCACCTTGCCCTTAGTTTATGTTCACATCAAACATCAGAATGAGGAAGAAATGTGATCTTGGTGTCTTTGACATGGTTGTGGCATGGTAGCTGGTACCCGACAGACCCTGTTTGAGCATTTCCAAAACTGCCCATCTTCGGAGTTTTTCATAAACAACAGTTTCTTGAATTTATACAGAATGGTGCAAAAACATCCAGTTAGTCGTAGTCCCTTGATTAGAGAGATCAGAGGAGAACAGCCAGACTGGTTTGAGCTGACAGGAAGTCTCGAGTAGCTTAAATATCCACTCTGTTCAGCCACGGTGCACAGAAAAGTACCTCAGAATGCGCAGTATGTCAAACCTATAGGAAGATGGGCTACAACATTAGGAGACATGCGTCAGGTTTCCCTACTGTACAGATTTTATGCATTGTGCTGCTCGCCACATGGTTTGAGTTTATATCATGCTTTAGAATATATATTATGTTGACTTCTTCATGTGTGGTGAGCAATTCACTGGAGGAAATACTATATTATTTTCTTACTATTCATTTTAGCCCAAAAGACGAGATGCTGGAGAAATCCCTCCGACACCGTATTTTTGTTTTTCCTGTATCACATTATGCCCATTCAGATGCACTGCAGGATTCTTTCATTTTGCTTATTGAAAAGTATTTTCTGTAATATCTAATGCCACTGTTTGGTTTGAACATTTCATTACAACAGTTTGAGCGAAAGCATGTCACAAATCTCCAACAAAGCTATACTGAAGTCAAATATTTAAAAACAAACAAAAAAAAGGTAAGTAAATGCACAAGGCACTCTTCAGAAGACATTAGTAGTACTTTTAGTCTTATGTTGGACTCGATAGATCTTTGTCATGTCATGTAGGGGATTGAGCTTAGAGAAGGTTAGTGCTATTTTTGCTGTCTCCTGGAGCAGTGAGGGGACAAGACCCACGGGTAAAGCTCATGAATGCAGACGTGGAAATTGCACAGTCCATTAACGCCATTAACGTCACTGCCAGGACTTTTCCTTTTTCTTGGGTTCATAATCTTTTATGTACTTTTATTGCATTAATATCACCAGTATCAAAGACTGCATCGGTAAAGGGAACGAGTAACACCAAGTCTGACGATCCAAATTGTGGTCTAAATGTTGGAACATTAGGCAGAGCTCATTAAAGGAAAAATTCACCGTGACTGATTTGCCTGTTCATAATAAATATATATATGAACCACTGATTTCTCCCAGGAATGAGAAAAATACAGCACCATCCAACAAATAAGCGTCAGAATCTCTAAGCACATCAGGGTGAACTTTTTCCTAAATACAGCCTGATCAAAACTTTGAAATATACAATGTATTGGCAAAAATATGTGAAGACCTGACCATCACACGCACATGTGGGCCTTCCCCAAACTGTTACCACAACGTCTGGGATGTGCTGTAGCATTAAAATTTACCTTCGCTGGAGCTAAAGAGACCAAACTTGTTCCAGCATGACAATGCCTTAACGACAGATATGGAGAACCGCATGTTGTGCCAAGGTTGGAGTGAAATAGCTGGCGTGACATCAGCCCCTCTGGACACCTTTGGGATGAACTGGAAAGCAGACTGCACCACAGGCCTTCTCACAAAACATCAATGCCTGACGACTCTAATACTAGATGCACATCTGCCTCAAACATGCGACACATCTAAGACGCATCTAAAACAAACAATGGCACGCCATGGCAATTGTTAATATGCCATAGTGGCGCTAAGGGCTTATTATTTGTGCATAATGTCATGCCTGGACACGTCTATGGTCTCAGAGGCACGAATGCTCACTAATTGACCCGCTAAAGTTACGCATGCATGAAGTCATCATGCAGTAATTTGGGGTGTGACGGCGCACGCCTTGGAATGCTATGGTTCAAAAATGTATGCGCAATATATGTATGGCAAAACATGCCATTGCGTTAAACTGGTGTTTTCATTGCCAAAGCAGTGACGCTCGCTGATGCACAATTGTTGCGCATGAGTTGCGCCACTGGGACGACAATTACGCCAAATTGTTTAAAATTTAAAAATTCCTGCCTTACACACACGCACTATATACGAAGCCCCAAAAAGCTCCAGTCGCACTTCACAAGTAGTGCCCTCATTGCCACGCAACAATGCGGCTCGCTGCGTGCCACTAAGCTAATACTTATGTTCAAGCACCTTTTGATTTTATTACACCACTCGGTGTTTTTGGGTAAGAATCTATCAGCATGGCACGTCTTGACTTAGCAATATTCTCCCACTCTTTCTTCCAAAAACATCCTAGACCTGACGAATTGGGAGGCCATTTCCTGTGCATAGCCTGCCTCAGGTGTCCCCATAGATTTTTAGCTGGATTCAGGTCTGGGCTCTGGCTAGGCCATTGAAAAACATTGACCACCTTTTGGTTGAGCCATTCCTTTGTTGATTTGGACGTGTGCTT
>JAQQZR010000035.1:18006270-18017220 GCA_030068235.1 Notoglanidium macrostoma | reverse complement strand
GCCCAGAAGTGTGAAGAATACAAGAGGATGTTGTCACATGCAGAGTGTAATCATTACTTGCAGATGTTCCTGCAGCTCCTTTAATGTTGCTGTAGGTCTCCTGGCAGCCTCCCTGCTGTTTTTGTCTTGTACTTTTGTACATTTTGGAGGGGCGTCCGGTTCTTGATGATGTCACTGTGGTGCTCCATTTGCTCCGCTTGTTCATGATGGCCGTCACGGTGCTCCTTGGTACATCTAATGTCTTGGAAATTCTTTTGTACAGCTCTCCTGATCGTTTACTTTCAACAAGATAGACACCATAGCGGCTTTGTGAGCTCTTAGAGGACCGTGGCTTCAGCAGTCAGATGAAATCGAGAAGTAAAGAAAAGTCTACAAAAACAGCTGATCTTTATTTGGGCTTGATCAGAATCATTTCATTGATTTTACAGCTGTACTTTTGAACATGAGATTGAATGTGAGCATTCGGAACACAGAAAAAAGACTTTTTTTTTTTCTCTTTCTTTTTTTAAGCCCTAACTGCTTAATTTTACCGTGAGTGCCCTTTTACCTTTCTTCCCTCATCTCTTCTTTTATACGTTTCTTCTAAAGCAGCTTTTTTTTTTACCTCTTAACCCTTTTGTCCATTATCCCGCATTCTTTCCGTCTGACACCCTCTTGCAGTTGTGATGGTGACAGCAAGATGCCTGCTCCTTGTGTTCCTCCCCCCGGCTGCCAGCACACCAGTGTGTCATTGATGAGGGAGTGAGGCCTGAGAAATGACAGCGTTGGAGCTCACTAATGCACTCTGAGCTGCTGCACTCTGAGAGACAGACAGAGAGGGAAAAGGTAGCGAGAGCATCTGGTAATAGGCCTGAGTAATTGTTCCGATTGTCACTTGGCCTTTACAGGAGAAATAAGTGAGCCAAAAAGAAAGAAAAGGGCCTGTAGCTTGGCCTCTCCTGGCTGTAAAAAAAAAAAAAAAAAAAAAAAAAAAAAAAAAGACTATGGCAGGTTTTTAAAAGATCTGATGAAAAATATTCTTCACATCACACGGAGTTTAAATAGCAACTGATTGTACAGAGAAACCCCACGGCGCTGGCTGCTGGCGGACATTGTTTGAAGCAATTTTATATTTAATCTATCCGGTTTTAATCAGTATTTTAATTCATAATGGCTTTCAACTTTCAAATAATTCAAGCACTTCATATTCTTTCATCTTGATAATTAGGTGGTCTAATTTTCTGAAAATTATTTATTTATTTATTTATTATTTATTTTTTTTTTTCCCCCCCCAATCTTTTTTTAAATCAGGTCGCCGTCACCGCCTCTATCGCACTATTTTATAGCTTTCATTTTATTTTCCTTGCTGCCTTGTTTGCAGATCAGGAATGCACCTTGCCTGGAAATCTTATTCTAAATATGTTAATAACATTAGCAACGTTTAAAAGCTTCTTTTGTCTGGAAAGCACAGAACTGAAAGATGATGGTGACTAATGCTGAATGCTAACAAAAGAGCAATTAGATTTAATAGATGGAGCAGGGATGTCCCGGAGCCCTAATCTTTTAACTAATGCTCTATCGCTTTTTCTATGGGCTGTCACCGGTTCATCATTTACCCTGACATTTGTAGCGAACATCTAGGAATAACACACCGTGGTACAGTGTAGGAGTGCCGTATTTGTTTATTTGCCTCTTTTTCCAGCAGTAACACAATGCTCCTTTTGTTTTGTTAAGCACAATGCTTATTTCACCTCATTCTGATGTCTTGTAATATTCTACAATGTGACATTACGGTGAGGAGGGAGAGGGTTTGGTTTGTGTATATATCACCTAGGGTCCAGTGTTTGGAGAGTGTGCACAGGACCAGGCATGCCCAGGCCTGTAGGGACGTGGTTGTGTCGTGCAGCTTTATTTGTGTGTTTGAGGGTCTCTGCTGCTGCTGCTAATTGCTCTGGGAGTATTTTCCTTATCTGTGAGCCCCAGGGTTTAATAGTTAAAGTCTTGCGTAGTAACAGTGACTCTTGTTACTGTAAATGTCTCACTTATACTGCAACTGTCTGGCACTTAGAGGCAGTAGAGATCTGTGTTGTTAAATGTCCTGGGGTTGTGTGTTCACTAGCAATGCTTCATAAACAGATCAGCTGTCCTAGTGTTGCTGCAAGATGTCTTACAGAGAGGTTCGGTTAGATGCTTGCTTCAGCGATTCATATGCTAAGATTGGTTGCCGTAAAAAGAAAACAATGCGGTGATTATTGTAAGCTTTCTTAAGCCTTGACGAGTCTTCGCTTCGTATTCACAGCGAGGCAGTACGAGTATTTGGAGTAAACCGGTGGCAGTAGTTCCATTGCACCGCATCATCATGCAAGTCCAGTATTTCCCCATACATAGGCTGCACTCAAACGATCCTTCTGCTTTACTGTATAGTAGTCTGCACAAAAAGCAGTACAAATGTACGACAGTGTGATTCCAAGTCACATGATGTAGACTTTTTGTGCTGGCTAGTAACGTTTTCTGCTTTCTCCCACCACAGCTGTGTTTCAGACCTGTAGAAGACGCGTCCGTACCACCAGCAACATCACGACCGGTCACAACACGTTAATCCTGTGGTTCCAATTCCCTCTTGAGCTGGAGCATAACGATTACCGTTAATGTTACTCGGTAACCAGGGGAGAGGTTACTGTTCCGACGTTGCAGTTTTACTCCCATTCTTACACGAAACGGTTACTGCGTAATAGTGATAAATAAACTGTTTGAATGGAGTAGTTGTCCGTTTCACGGCAGATGCATACAGAACGAGCTAGTTAAAGCCAGTCTAACATTAGCCAGCTAGATAAATGCAAGCTCGTGTAGTGGAAAGGGCTCGGAATTCTCTGTCTTGGTGTGGAAAACAAAGCTCAGGTCACTTCCTGGAGTAATTATACAGTATTATGTACACTATATAGCTACAAGTATATGACCATCACACCCATATGTGCCTGCAGATCATTCCTTTTCAGATTTAGTCCCACGTCGCTGTTTTAATAACCCCCAGTCTTTTCTGCTAGATTCTGCGGTGCGGATGTGCAGATTTGTCCCTGATGTCAGGCGAGGAGTCCTGGCGTGCAGTCGGCATTCCAGTTCAACCTTAAAGGTGGTCGGTAGCGTTGAGGAAAATAAAAAGACGCCATGTCGGCCTTGATTTAATATGGTTTATGAATGATGACTTTTTGCTGAGGTTGCAAACACTGTGATAATGGGATAATAATCATGTGCTAGTTAATTTCTCGGTGTTAAGGCTCTTTTAATGCACTTGGCTTGCTGACTAGCTCACTGTACGTTATTATATGGTTATGTACTGCTTTTTAGCCCGGTCTGTTCATGGGCAACCAAGAAGAATTGTACGAGTCTTGACTGAATATAGTTTTGACTTCCTTTTAACAGGGAAAAAGTACAAGAGAAACCGAATCTTGTTCGGATTATGTCAATCACCAGAATCTTTGCTCTGCTTTTATTGTAATTAGCATAAAGCCTTAAACGAACCACATAACCTTCACTCCTATCCTGTAATAAAGGAACTGCCCGGGAGCCGTAAGTACTAGACTTTTAGGCAACCCTGATTGACTACAATTCAGAATATGGAAAAGATTCTGGGTTCAGCAGTGATGCAAAGCTATTAGAGCAGACCGCAGACAGTCAGTGCTAGAGCGCTGGATGTCCATTGAGGTAATTGCATTTTAATTTGTACAATCTGCTAAATGCTGTCGCTAATGTGTTCACTAATGATTTCACCCGAAATTCTCAGGCGTGTCCTTTATTAGTCCACACGCCGCGTTGCTTTGCCGTACCGCGTACGGGGTTTTATGCAAATCCGCAGCCTCTGTCCTTTTGAAATGTATTTGCAACTCCCTCATCGAAACCCTCTCCTATAATCATCATCAAAGAGCCATAGAAATTAGAGTGAATAGACCTATTTGTTATTGTGTGCATGAAGCTAATAGCAAGGTACTGTGCAGCATGTGTGCTGCTAATTTTTTCCAGACTGCGTTGGATACACACACACACACACACACACACCCGCACCGAGACATCGTACATTAGTGTGTTTGCCTTTCTTTCGGCTTCTCCTGCCGTTATCTGCATCTCTGCGGGTGTTCGGCCCTCGTTTACTCTCGACACATCATTCATTAGAAAGGGCTCGGCACAGGTAGATCATGCTGCAAGAGCAAATAAACCCAAAGACATATGTTCTGTCAGATCATCTGCCACCGCCTAGATTAATCCATTCTTTACCCTAATGAGAAATATCACTAAACCGTGGTTAAAACAGCCGAAGCTAATTAGTAAATGTGAGGGAATGATCAATTGCCGGCAGGAGATACTAATTAAAATGAATTGTTAGGGTAGCGCTTGTGTTGGGTCTTTTCCGACGTTTGTTTTTTAATTTTTTTTTTGGAAAGTCTCAAGTCCTACTTAATGAGGATGTCAGAGTGAAGCTATCTATATACGCGTGAATCGTACCGTCGGTCGTCACGTCATGTAATTAACGGCGCATTGTCTTTTGAAAAAGGTGTGTGTCGCGCTGTTTTGTTATTAAATTAAGCCTTTGGGAGGCAACACCTTAGCTTTTCTACGAGTCACTTACCGGACGACGATTTCAAGCTTTTTTTTTTTTTTATGGAAATAGACATCATGAGGACCTTGCAACAATATATTTAGTACCCATGACTGATAGGCGGAAGCCCGGGGGAAAGCCGAGTCTCCGTGGCTCGAGCCTGGAGTTGCAGGCAGCGTTTAGTAGAAAGCAATTGATTTGCATGCTGTATTGAGAGCCTGCAGCGCGTGAACATCCCGAGTTCCGGTCGACTCCAAGGCTGGGAGACGCCGAGACCAATTGCCGGCTCACCCCAGGTCTCTGATTACACACACTGCATTTTCTTCCTGCGCCTGCACCTTTATGCTTAATAGTGGAACATCATGGCACCTTAATGCGGTGAATACAAAGGCATATTATTGCAACCTGCTGGGATTTAAGCATGTACATTACTCTCTGACATCACTGAGGAGTTGTGTTTTTTTTTTAACAGGAACTCCGTGGCTGTCCATTAGAAGAAGTAGATAATGGTTCCACAGGGAGGGTAATGAAATGCAGTGGAATGTAATGTTCCCAAAAATAAAGGCCTTTTCCTTACCGAGTGCACTCTATTATGTGGATGGAACGAGAATGCATCTCCATGCCCTGGTCCGTAATGTTCTAGCGCTGTCCAGGAAACACTACAGGGACATGGCTTTGTCTTGATCAATGTTGACGCGGTCAAAGGTTAGAAGGAAGTACATCGGGGCTTCGCGCCTGCGTTGACCCCCGCTGCACTTCCTGTCCAACATGAAAGTGCCATGATTCATTGCTGCTGCTTGAGTAGAGCGACCCACACATCCACCTCACATTCGTAGTGCTGCATGAAGCAATTACTGAGATGTGACAATTAGCATCGCACAGCATCGTACATGACTCAATATCTGAACTCTTTGCCCCAAATTCACACTAGACGTGGCGCGTAGTGCGCCACTGAGCCGTAAACACGCTTCATTATGATCAAGAAGACTAACGCTGATGTGTAAAAAGGTGTCGGTGAAACGTGGGGGGTGGGGGGGGTGAAGCTGAAGTTAGGCCAGTTGTAATTACAGCGCAGCTCATTAAAACGTGACATGAGACAATGAGACCGTGAGCAAACAGCATTTATGTTTTGGGTTTTTTTTCTTTCCTGTGATAATTCATGAGTGTCATTATATAAACGCTTGGCTGCGCAACTACAGACTACACAATCATGTCGTCTTTGTAGATAATTATTGTGCAGCATATAGAAAGTAGAAGCATGCAGTTTGAATGCACACACATTCGATCATGAGATTATTCTTCGCTTGTGCGTTTTAGAGTACATTTATGTGGTATTAGGGTTCATGCAGGTTTCCTGGATCATCGTGGATTAATATGTTTGCGTCTGTTGCAGAAATAACGAACATGCTGTGTGAATTGCCCTTTATGGTCCTCATACTGTTGTTAAAGGTACTTTCTGACCAAAAACAAAACAAAAAAAAAACGACCATTTGTACACCACCTCTTAGAATGGTGCCGGTGTCGGGAAAGACGATTAGATTCGAATGATCAGGGGAAAAAATAACCTTACTGATGATGCAGTTAGAGGTGGAAAAACATTTTTCAGAATTCCTCCCAAGTGTATTTGCTCACGCTTGTGTGCGGTGAGGATTTTCGGTCTCTGTACAGCGTACTTGTGTAATTCATGCTGCTTGTTTTTAAAATGGAGCTCGACAAAGTTGAGGATTCTGCATTTCTGTGCTGCTGAATACTGCATGACTGTTTAATAACATGGCAGCTGTTAATAAAAGGCAGTTTTAGATCAGATTTTCTTGCTAAGATTGCGTAGTGTGAACAGCCTGGACCTGTTCATCCCCACCCAGTCTGTTGTTCTGTTGTGTTCAGTAATTACTGTTTAATTAGTAAAGGTATTAATTACGTAGTTATTAGCTGTATACCAACAAGCTCTTATGCAGACCAGCACTTATTTGTTGAAGTCATAAAATCGTCTGTTTGCTGGAATACATGCCATGTACTTGCTGACCCTTGTAACGTCTTTCATATGATGGTTGTCTCATTTGAGCTGAGGTCTCATTATAAATGTAATGTTTTTTGCTTTTAATATTGAAGTGTGTAAATATCTGTGAATATTTCTTTCCCTGACAGATTGATATGGGCCAACACTCAACAGACGGGTCAGCAAACAGCAAAGCATTTCCCTTCATGCTCAGGTATGGTGTGTGTCTGTGTGTGTGTCTCTGTGTGTGTGTGTCTCTGTGTGTGTGTGTCTCTGTGTGTGTGTGTCTCTGTGTGTGTGTGTCTCTGTGTGTGTGTGTGTGTCTCTGTGTGTGTGTGTGTGTCTCTGTGTGTGTGTGTGTCTGTGTGTGTCTGTGTGTGTGTGTGTGTGTGTGTGTGTGTGTGTGTGTGTGGGTGTGTGTGTGTGTGTGTGTGTCTCTGTGTGTGTGTGTGTGTGTGTCTCTCTGTGTGTGTGTGTGTGTGTGTGTCTCTGTGTGTGTGTGTTTCTGTGTCTCTCTGTGTGTGTGTGTTTCTGTGTCTCTCTGTGTGTGTGTGTGTGTCTCTGTGTGTGTGTGTCTCTGTGTCTCTGTGTGTGTGTGTTTCTGTGTGTGTCTGTGCTGTTGCACTGTTCAGATGAATTTCACCGTATACGACCATTTGTAGCTTTTACATATCGAAAGGCAAGAATTTGCATTTTGAAAGTTTAAGATCCAAATTCTACTTTTAGTCCCCTAACCTGCGTCGGTTGTGACGCGCTTCCTAAACCTTTTGAGGCATTCTGTGTTTTTGTGCATTTTTAATTATGTATACATTTTCAAAAAGGCTTTTACTGGAGTCACTGTTTTTCATTCAGTGTGTCGTGAACTACACGGGTTCTACAACACCATATAGTAATAAAGGAATAAGTTTATTGTTACAGGTTTACACCTGAATGTTGCAGAACACTAACACTGACACTGGAGACTCCTTCCATGAACGCCTCCTCCTAGAAAACCTCACCACATCAACCCTAGGTCATTTGTAATGTTCATTGTAAGTCATAGGTCATGTGCATCACTACTTTTCAGGTCCCTTCGAATGAGCTGTTACAACACAATACGATCACGTGTTGGCAGAAGCGCATTAATATAAACCTGCTATTTGAATTACAGTCGGGACTACCGTCAGAGCCGCTGTTATAGAAACAACCAATCTGACCAATCAGAATCGGGACGCTATTTGAGTGCAGCATTTTTTCACGATTAGTGTAAAAACAGTAAAGTAAAGCTGCATAACTGTTGGTGAATAAATCCAAAATGAATCAGAAACCGAAAAAGTCTGTTTTCGTTGTGACTTTCTGTCATGAAATATTTTCTCATTAAGTGGTTTATGTGCTGTTAATGCGCGCAGTGTAGTTTCTGCTAATGATCTGTCTTTGGCAGTGTAAAATGATAGGCTCATTAATATTCAAATGCATTAACTAATGTTTATTAATTGAATTCCACAGCTGTTGTGTGTGTGTGTGTGTGTGTGTGTGTGTGTGTGTGTGTGTGTGTGTCACTGTGTCTTTGTTTGTTTGAGCATGTGCACATCTGCTTGTGTGTAGGTGGTGTGTGTTTGGTGGCGTTTGTTTTACTGTGTATTTTGTGCATGCTCTCGGGCTTCGTCCCGTGCCGGTGCTTTCCTTATTCAGTCTCTCCTCATATAATTAGCAGACATTCTGATTTCCCAGCTCTTTGCTGAGAAGATCAAGGCAGTGTTGAACTTGCATATGAAATGATGAATCATTAAGCGACTACAAAAGAACCGGGGAAAAAGGGTTAACGACACAAACATGGGCATAAATTGGAGTGTTTGTGGTGGGGGTTGATGGCTAATGAGATGGTGTGGGATTTGCGATGGCCTCGTGCTTCGGTCCTCCGAGACCTAGAGATCTGACAGTCAGACACACAGCACACATACAACCACGACCTACATTGGGATGTTGGTAAACACGGAGTTTGCTTGTCAGTAACCACACCATGGCAGCACTGTACCTATGTACATTAGGTATTTATTCCAATGCTGATATGTGGTTAGGTTCAAATAATGTTAATTATTAAAGCTGTAGGGACGAATAATGTCTAAAGGCCGTAACATTAAGTGTTAGTGATTGGTAAGTAAAGAGATGACTGCAGTTAACAGTGCGTGTTAGGATTGTTTGTGGAATAAATGTATGCTCGCGCAAGATGCAAACCATATTTTCAAATATTTTTCATGTTATAGGTCAGTTTTTTGTTTTTTTTTGTGTGTGTGTGTGTGTGTGTGTGTGTGTGTAATCTGTATCTTAAAAAAACAACACAGGTTTACTTAGTGCTTTACTCAAGTACAAAAGTACTTCATCATGGGAGGCAGGCAGACATTACCGGCTAACTAACAGCACCTATTTCTTAAATCCTTCAAACCTGTGTTGTCATTTTAGATTTTGTTAAGAATGCTCGAACTGTGAGGAGGTGATGGCGGTGATTCTTTTCTTTGTCATCCTCGTCGCTCTTATAACTGTCCTATAAATTTCACTGTAGTTGCAGAATAACTGATTATGAAATTCTGAACATGTTTAAATAACTGTAACTGTAATAACTGTGTAACGTAATCTCAGCCACTAATGTAAAGGGTTAAACAGGTTGTTATTAAGTGATTATTCACAACTGAGTAAAATATTCTTTGATTTTTTTTTTTTTTTATACCCACTGTTCATGATTATATTATTTATTATGTAAGTATGTTATATAAATCCATTATATTATTATATTTCATGAAGAAAATATGATAAGTGATTGTGTGTCAGCGTGCAAAGGTCTATCAGAATAACACAGGGGAGAGGAAACAGAGATAACATGTGAAGCTGCGTGTGTGTGTGTGTGTGTGTGTGTGTGTGTGTGTGTGTGTACATAGCTCAGAGGGCCGCTATAGAGAGCTGATGGTGTCGTGCACCTGGTACCCGACCCCGTCTCTGTACCACCTACGGTGCCTCTCGGCATGCCACAACTCTGTAGTTCTGACCCACAGCAGCCTCAGGAATGCCTCGCACTCCCCACAGTCAGCAAACGACCCTTGAAATTGCGATGCGGGGAAATGAATTATGGGAAATACAGAAATTGAAAGCCATAAGTGTGACCCGCTGCTCGCTAATGGAGAGCCTATAGGAATGTGTAAAGTGAAAACGCTTCGCTGCTCTTCACTTGGTAAAAGACGTCGGCTGGCCACAAAGTTACGAGAGCGTGTGCATCAGATGCACGTTATATCACACAGCGTAGTGTACGTATACAACAGTAATGAGTCCGGGGAGCAATTTGCGTTCCTGTTTCTATTTTCTGTTCTGTGTTTTCTCTTATGATCTATTTATTTGTAACGGCACACGCAGCGTCTGGCATGCTGAGCCAGTAATTTGATGGAGCTCTTGGCCTCGCATGTGGGCTTCATTGTGCTTTTTTTTATTTAATTTTTTATTTTTGTCGAAGAACCCCCTCGGTCGTACACCTCGTCTTTCTCACCCTTCCACCTACCGAACAACCGAAGTTTGAAACACCTTGTTATTTCTCACCTCATAATTTTCCCTGCTACGTACATGTTCAGCAAGCCTCGATTAAGCCGTGATGTCGTGTACATACGTGTAGTGATTAGGAGTGATTAGCACGTTGTGTAGTAGTGACAGGCAGGTGATTATAACTACATGAAGGAATAAAGCCTTGTTAGAGAGGCCTGACTGGTGACACGAGGTCAGAATATGGTGAAAGAGGGTAAGACACCAGCAAAGTGACACACAGTAATGAAAGGATTACCATGGAAGTTATAGAATAGCTGAGGCTTTATAAAGGTGGAAACATGAGAGTTTTGACCGTGTTAAGGTAATAATTTTACAATTAATTAATAATTGTAAAGTCCTCTCACAACGGTAGTAAGACAGATGTATGTGTGTGTGAGAGAGAGACAGAGAAGAGTGTAAGGTTTAGGTAGTCAATGCCTGTGTGATCCTTCATGTCAGTCTGTCATGCACTCTATCGGGCCGTATTTCCACAGCTCTCCTCACACCTCTCTGCGTATCTGACCGCATCTCTGCTCCTCTCCCTATAGGCGGCTTTATACTTTTGTTTGCATATTTGCATCACAATAGCAGAGAGGGTCTATGGCTCAGCGTAGCACATAGACAGGCTGTGTCTTGGGTTTGTTCAAGTCCCCTCAATACTCCTGTGTGTGACACAGTTGAGTACAATTAAAACGATGAATCCCATTTGAGATTTCAGAGAAGAGTTTTTGCTACTTAAATAATTCCGGCATGCCACCACTCGTGATCTCGCACACCAATCTGGTGGAGAAAACGTTGTTTAATCTGACTTTAAAACCCAGTGCTGTAATTACAGAGAGTC
>JAQQZR010000035.1:17958917-17987992 GCA_030068235.1 Notoglanidium macrostoma | reverse complement strand
GGGCGGGCGGGCGGGCGGGCGGGCGGGGGGGGGTCCCAAGAGTTCCTTCTTCCATTATTCCTATCCAAATGTACACGGAACAAATGTGTTTGAATTTCCATTGTCTTTAAAGAAATATCCGCAGGCCGTTTAACTAACTTTAAAGTCCTTATATGATGAGATGTCACTCAGTTGCACCAGCGTTCTTGCTCTTACATTTATTATATGAATTATTTATACATAAGCTTCATATTCCATATGTGTCCCATGGAGCAGATCAGTCAGACAGAAGGCTACGGTAATTTTATTATTACATTTAGGATGGATGGATGAGTCTGAAATTGAATTGGTTAACACAAACGAGAAAGAAGGATTGCTTTGTCATTAGTAAGGGGTAGAGCTCGTTAGTCATAACCCCAATTACGCTGTCTCTGGAATGAGCTTCAGCGCGACTAAAATAAATGGAAATATTACATTTCATTAATTGTCTTCAGATTCAGCATCATTATTCATTACATTACATAATCACAAACTGCGTTTAATTTTTATGGAGCCGTGAAGATTTTTTATTTTTTATTTTTTTCTTTTCCTCCCCGCTTCTCTTTCTCCCCACAGGTCCCAGGAAGTGTTCCGGCAGGCCATGCGCTTACCTGCTGTACGCTTACAGGTTCTGCCCTTGGCCAACAAAGAGCGCTTTGAGAAGAGTCTCATTGGCCACCTTTTCAGCACTGACGGCCACGATGGCACTCCCCGACCCAAAGAGCCGCCTCCTCTGAAGGTCAAGCCCATGGTGAGACCTGCCGAGTCCTCCGGCAGACAGGCCGGACCTCAGGAGAGCAGCAGCGTGAACATGGAGAGCCGTTCTCTCGGTTCCCCTCTTCCCATCAGCCTTTACCCAAGGGACAAGACCAGCAGCCCGCTGCTCAAAAAGAGCCACACCATCTCACCTCTGGTCGGGTTGACTACCAAGAAGGGAGGCAAGAGGCTCAAAATTGATCTGAAGAAAGGTACGTAGGTGTGGTGTCATATGATGCACAAAGTGTGTTTTTGCCCGCGTAGCATTTACTCCTGCTGTGGTTCTCCTCCTTTAGACACAAACACAGCGAAAGCATTTAGTTTTGTGACAACTCTTCGCAAAGGTTTCCACCTGAATGTAGGAACGGGAACCAAATTTGCACTGCATCGCGTGAGGAATAAAACACGCCGAGACATGCTGTTACCGGAAAATAATCCGGAACTGGGCCTGATCTGAAGTAGAGTTACTCTTACCACGCATAAGTGGATTGTTTTCTTGTAACAGCATGTCCTGAAGTGCTTTATTCCCCATATTTACCAAAGCAATTTGCCCATTTTTAATCCAATTTTGCTTTTATGAAGGAATAAGACATCATACCGGTTATCCATTTATTTCATCCCTAAAGTTAGTTCGTCATCACTTGCGTTGTAGCGGCTAAAAGCTCAACATTTTTCTCTCTCTCGAAGTTAGTAAGACAAAATAACGCAGCTTATGTCACTGAGAGGCCGTCGAGCACAAAATGCTTAACGACACGCTGCCGACGCTCGCCACCCCTTCCAGTAACAAACGTACCCTTAGAGAAAACTTCAATACATCAATGATTATTTATTTGTCTTCATCGTTAAATAACAACTCGTTGTCAACTCAACTGGACAGTTGTTACCATAGGAACGCTAACGTATTAAAACGATCGCGTTAATATAAACCTGTCCTTTGCCTTGCAGCCTGTCCGAGATCATTGTAGATCTTTAATCAAGGCTTGCTGACTAATCAATCAGAGAAACTCTGGATGTAGTTCACACACAAATGTAGGCCCTACCTCTTCCCACACACCTCTCAGCAAGTGTCGTTTTTATATTTATTTATTTATTTTGATTACATTTGTGCAACGGGAACTCAAACCGAAATGAGGCAAAGTGATTAAAGAAGTTCACTCTTGGACCAATTGGGAGGAAAATGCCCTGAAGTGCGGAAATGAAATGTTTCTGATCGGAGAATATAATTTTTTGCGTTCCCTGGTAAGCAGCTCAGTATCCTTCCCTCTCTCTTTCTCTCCCTCTCTCCCCCGCCTCTTCTTTCCTTCTTTCTATGTAGCATGTGTCTCTGCGAGCATGTAGCTGAATGGATGAAGCCGTAATTTCAGCCCGCAAAGTCTATTAAGTTCTTATTGATCCAGCCATTACTGATGATCTGAATTCATTGCGGCACCAGAAAACTGCTGACTATAAAGGGATTGTGCTAAATGACCAACATAAAACACCAGCGCAACACTTCCTACGCGCCACTTGCCGGCATGCTGAGTCCGTTTCTGGTTTCTTTGGGCCAGAACATACCAGGTCATGTTAAAGATCGTTCGTCGCCTCACCAATGCTCCGTCCATCACTGCTCCTTTCCCCCCTTCTCTAGCTGGGACGTCGGTGTGGTTATATCCGCCGTAAAAGACGTGGCTCATGTCACCCAGCAGGCGATAGGCTGTTCACTAATCTACCTATCAGTCATCCTGACAGCACAGAGACCCTGATAAGAGGCACTGCAGCGGAGGTCACGGCACTGCAGGCGCACTCGCACCTTTAATACCTCTTTTCTCAGCTATGCTGTCAGACCAAAGCAGCATTCACCCCCTCCACCGTTCCATCACGCTCACTGAGCGAGCCTCGTATCATATTCCCTGGGCTAAATGTTAAACAGCAGAATATGTAAATAACAGCGAAATGTGAAATATGCAAATGTTAACCAGCCAAATATGTAATTGCTTATAAAATGGTCTGTGTGGTTAATTATCCGTCCTTTGCTCTTGCGAGGTGATTTAGTGAGCACATTAGTAAATCTGCTTCCCGTGTTTGCTAAAAGAAAAACCACCAAAAAAAAAAAAAACCCAAAATCTCCACTGGTAAACATGTCATGGATCATAATTTGCAACGGTGGTCACACCTACCCCCTCGCCCTGGGTCTTTATGATCAATGTATCCATACGTGAAATTAAACTGTAGTCCGGCAGTGATGATGCACTGAAGCAGCAGTTTGCAGCTCTGCATTTTCACAGCTACACACACACACACACACACACACACACACTTGGGCGTCTTCATAGTTTAGGACAGTGTGCGGTCAGTCATATCATTTGTTCATCTTTTTCCTGACTGCCCTTTTCTGCTGGATTGAATTGTTAGCAGTTTTTCTTTCTTTCATTCTTTCTTTCTTTTTTTTTTATGTCATAACTACATTTTCCATCTGCACTTTCACTGGGTTTGTGATCGATACTGGGCAAGGCCGATTGATCATCAGGCTTTCAGAATAATTGTGCACTTGCGCAGTTTTAAGAGTCGATAAAATAGACCCACTTCTGTGTGGATCTTGATTTAGTGTACGAGTGTGAAAAATCAAATACAGTTCAGCAGTGAAATTCCTCCCTCTGTCTTCTCTGCTGTCTGGGTGTGTGGCCAGGTCCAGAGGGTTTGGGCTTCACCGTGGTAACCAGAGACTCGTCAGTACACGGGCCTGGTCCCATCCTCGTCAAGAACATCCTCCCTAGAGGAGCCGCTGTTAAGGATGGCCGCCTGCAGTCAGGAGACAGAATCATAGAGGTGAAACCTCTTTAACCCCCCCCTTTGTGTATACTGTGATGTACTTAAATTGCCATATTAATGACGCGCCGATTCATAACGAAGAGTATTTTTTAGTATTTCTTAATTAAGGTGTGAAGCGGAAAGCCTCGGTGGTTTAAAATGTTGCTTTAATTGTAATTATCTTCGTTTGTGCGCATCAGGTGAACGGTGTGGACATCACAGGTCGAACACAGGAGGAGCTGGTGGCCATGCTGCGCAGCACAAAGCAGGGAGACAGTGTGTGTCTGGTGGTGGCGAGGCAGGAGGAGTTATTTCTGCCCCGTGAGCTGGTAAGGCACTTCGACATCTGGTCCGTTAGCGAGCCTCTACCTTTTTCTGCTAATAAACCATTTACTATAAAGCTCATTATTTCTTTTGTTCTCTTTCTTCCTCTGATTATTATTATTATTATTATTATTGACAACATGCTTATGTAATATAGTGCCTTTCTCCTATCTAAAGTTGCTGTACCACTGATCTATAAACAACTGTGTAAAAAAGGCACAGTATAAATGAGATGCCACAGGAAGACCGAGACAAACAGCAAAGGAACAGAAAAGACCCAGCAAAGGTGAAGGAAGGTGAAGGATTACTGTGGGCTGTGTGTGTGGTAGTGCTGTGTGAAGAACCGGGAACCATTTTAATTCATGTTCTTTACAGTTCGCGGTATAATTAGGAAATCCAGTACCATCAGATCCTACAGATTAGTTCCTGTCCTCAGTCTAGAGGGTTCCAGCGTGCAGTATGAGGAGCAGGTGAATGTTTGCACGTGTTTTTGGCCCGTCTCCACACTATCTGCACTGTGTCTTGGCTAAAGAAGGTCGAGTCCCTCGTGTGTGTCCCTGTTCCTCGATCTAGCCTTGAGGCAGGGAAGTCCCGTCTTTCTGTTTCCTGTCATTGTCCCAGTTTAGCATGAGCGAGCGTCTGCGAGGATGTTCTGTCTCCTTCACCTGTCACTCTTCTCTCTGCTTTCTTTCAGCACCCACACTCTTTCTTTCAGTGTTTATGTCTTTCCAGCGGTCTGAATCCTCCTCGGTGAACCTTCTGACCCACATAGACAGTCAGCTTGACACACGTACGGGCTGCCTTCCTGCTCTTATCCCTCGGCATGTTGATTCAGCGCCGGGCAGGAAGTGAGGCGGGAGGTCGGTCCAGTCCTAAAGGAAGTTGTGGAGCATGCAGGGCTGTGTGAAATTGGAGGCCGTAGCAGTGCAGCTGTGTGTCAGGTTTTCCTGTGTCTCTCTCATCATAACATCTGACACAGCCCCTCCCAGTCTGTTTCTGTGCATCTCAGCGCTTTCTGGAAATAACCTATGCCTGAGAATTTGGGTATCTTCCCGTTACTATAGCGATGCCTAGCAAACATCGGGAAATGTACTCTGACCTCTATTGTTTTCCCACTTTATGTATTTATTTAGATAAGTCCAACGCACCGTTACCACATTAAGGATCTGTTCTACTGTTATTGGTGTTTTGGGAAAGAAAGAACGATGAAGCTTCTCATCCAGCTGACCTCAGTTAATCCTTTATTGTTCTGTCGGTGTGGCTCGAGATGATGCCGTGGAGAACCGTGGTGCCTGATAAAAACCAGCATTGTGTTGGAGCAAATTGTGTACAAATATAAATTATTTTGAATTAGTATTAGATTTCTGACCAGAAACAGGGCTGCATGATTTCAGTTGAAATAGGAATCACAATTTTCTGGCTTCGAACTGAGGTCAAGACTCGCTATTATAATATAACCGTTTTGTAAGGAATCTCTGTGTATTGGTTGCTCGGTATAACGGTAGTCGACGGATTGTGAATGATGACTCGTATGCTTTTTGACAAACAGATTTATTGGCACGTTCGTACTGCAGAATTGTATAGCAGAAATCCTGAGCCAAAATAAAAAGTTAGAACGAAGCACTTTGCATCGAGGTGCCAGGAATGCAGTGCAGAAGACAGACCAGTGATGATCGTGGATGGGTAAATAAATAGACATGACGGTGTTTCTGATCTTCTATTAAAATAATGCATAATGCGTCACTGGCCAGTTCTCCCCGAGATGTCATGTGCAGCCATGATTCTCTCGCCCCATTCATTTCATTCAGTCTTCCTTTCTGTAGTAATTGGGAGTGTAGTGTTCATTTTCTTCAGGGTATTTCCTTCTCACAGCAAACAGGCATTTGGGTCATTTGAAAAATCGATCACAGCCTTCCAACATCGTCTTTCCCCTTTTTCTCCGAGTTTCCGTGTTTCAGGTATGCGCTGTAGGTCATGTGGTACAACGTCTGTAGTCATTATCCGATGCTGCAATTGCATTGAAAAACAACAAAAAAAATCTATCTATTATTTATTTATTTATTTATTTATTTTGGAGCCCGCGATACAGCACCATTTCTCTTGTCATAACTGAATGATTAGTTTTATTTGTCTTTAATTCATGGGTTTGGTGTTGGTTTTTATTCATTGAATATAAAATGATTAGTTTTCACAAATATCTCCATTGTGTTCTTAGTCGCTGACATGGTGAGCTGGCATGGGGAGGGGTTTCTGATAGATGCTCGAAAAGCACTCGTAGAAGTTGCTCCGGAAAACATCCTGTAAACATAAAAAAAGAAGAAAAAAGCCATTTTAACTTGGCAGGATGTTCCTGATTATAAAAGTGCAGTAATTCATACAAATGATATGATTTGAAGCTGATCAATTTGAGGTTTATATTAACGAGTTTTCTCCTGCATTAATTTACACAGAAGCACGAGTAGGATACGAACGTTTTTCCTAATTTACCGGATTTCCAAATTGTGTAAATGCTCGCACTAATGATTTATGCGTGAAATCTGTTCGTGTGCAGTTTGATAAATGAGGCCCAGTGTGTGTAATTAAAGTACCAAAAATTTAGTGCAATGAAAATGATAAAGCCGTGTGATACTGAATGGCAACTCTCACAGGTCTGATGCTCTGCAACACCGTGGCATGGTTTTTAGGATGCATTATAAATGGTTTGAGCAGTTTAAAATGTGTGATAATCACATGATCCGTAGTTAATATGACTGCCGGCAGGCTTGGTGTCCTTGTATCAGGGTATAGCTTTATAATGAAAATATCAGAAAGGTAGATTTTTAAGACTACGGCTGTCTGTTTTCTTTTATTGGCTTAAAACCGTTTTATTCAGATTTTGTGACATTTGTTTTTCTCTTGCGAGAAATGGATAAAATGTGAAATGCATTTGTTTTTGTGTGTGTACGGTTTCGGACACCAGGCCTCCAGTCAAATCCCCGGAGCTATGAAAAAGCCAAATGTGACCGTACGGGCAGATTCGGGTTTACGGCACTAGCTACCCGCTACCTGGAGTGCATCTTATACACTTAACCATGTTTGGATTTTCTTTCAGTCATGTGTAAGCATTAGCTAATGAGGTGGGAACTAAATTAATCAACGTGTATTTGACACCTGTAATTTAACATCTCCGGCAATTTCAGTTAACTTTGTTTCCCGGAGAAAGAGACACACTTTACACTTCCACCCTCGGTGTGTCAATTATGTTGCATGATGAAAAATGAAAGCCTATTTAAACCATATTAAAGCCCATTCACACTTGTTGTTCTGGCAAGGCAGGGCTGGCAGCCTTCCTCTGATTGTTCTGCAGTGTTGTGTGTGTGATGTGGCTCTGTGACAGCGAGAGAGGTTGCTTTAGCATGCAGGCATTTAGAGCAAGAAGCTCATTACCGCTGACAAACAGCTGCTTGAGCTGGTGACGTTATTAGTTAAGCAGGTGAATATCGTGAGTTGAGTTAGTGATAGCCCCTGAGAATGGGAGACTCTCAGGACTCTCACACCAACACAGAGAGTGTAACTCGCCTCTGTTTCACCTATCTAGCTTGCTAGCTTTATATAAAAGGCAGGTGATTGATGGTCTGACTGCTCGGTCTGTCTGTGCCTTTGTGTGCGTTTGTGTTCGTCTTTGTGGAGTGAAATATCAAGGCAGGAGAGATTAATGTATGTGAAAAATGGCAGCATAGATACATTTTAAGAGCAAGGAGAAGGAATGACCGATATCAAGAAACTCTGCAGGAGAGATAGACACTGATGGAAGAGTAATGAATAAGTGAGAGCTCTCTAAAGAGAGAGCGAGAGAATGCCGGAAAATCACTGGGGGAGCATTATTATTATTATTAATGTAGAATTAATTAGAGAGAGAGATCATTAAAATATTATGAATATATGTAAATAACATGGTTACTGATTTACCAACGCTGTTATATGATTTACGTCAGGGTGAATAATTAACAATAAGTAGAGCGTATAAGGATTACTGTGTGTCCTGGACACGCAATTAATCTGACCGTTTAACAGAAATAATGTTCCAGTTCTGTTATTGAAATAATCGGTAAGACTTTATGGAAATTCACTTTCAAATGGAGGAAGTAGTGCGTAGGTCAAGCGCCTGAGCTGTTGGGGGCAAAATAAACAACTTGGATGGTAAACTTCAGAATAAGTCTTCCGTTTAATTAGCAATCAGAGCTGTCGGTTAGCTACCAGCGAAGGAAAGCAAATTGCATAAGTCACACATTCTGGATTTTTTAAAGAAAGGGATTTATGTAGAGATAGTTGGGAATTCATGTAGTCACGCTGTTGGATCCTTGCGCAAAATCCTGAACAAGCGCTCAGGGGGGCGCTGATGTGGTGCTCTGACTTCCTGTTTCGGCGGCATGTGATGAGCGTAATGGTGAGAGGAGCCATCATCCTTCATGCTGGCAGGTGCATTTGTTGTCCTGCATCTATTGAACAAAGGCCTCTGAGCATTTCTAACAGCACAATGAGCTGCCATGGCAAGACTCGAACCCTTTTCTTTTTTTTTTTTCAAATGGCACACGCTGACTCTACACCACACCGCTCTTAATCTTTTTCCAGCAGAACAGCAGCCCACTGGGGGTGAAAGCTGCCGCTGGCCTGCTGAAGAATGAAGTAGTAATAGTGATATTAGATATGACTTTGTGAACAAATGCGAGCAAGCTAGGCCTCATTTCCTTGTCAGTTTGTCAGATTTCCCTGTGTCTAAGATGAAATATGGAGTTCACACTACCTAATCCACTCATGTCGACACTAAGGGACTTGATGAGGCTTAGCTGTTGGCCTGGAAACTTTTCCTGCCTCGATGATGGTTTATTGAGTGTAATGCAGCAATAATGGCATACACTCGAACATGCTAAAGTGACACACACACTTCTCAAGAGGAAGAAGCTAGTTCCGGGCTCTTGGCTTTGTGCTCCCTAATCTCTCCTCCAGACCTATAGGAACTGCTTGCATTGCTTCCTCAATAAAGCTTTGAAGTGCTTCTTACTGTCTCTCTGATGTCTCACGTGTCCCATTTTACCCCCGGACTCCGCAACAGAGTCAATAAACCTGCATCCAGCACCGGAGAGGAGAGGGTCTGAGACCTCCATCCATGCCCCCGACCCCATTTCTTTTACCGCTTCTGTCCCTCTCCACGTAGCCCTTTCATCTGCACTTAAACAGAATCCATTTAGACCAGACCCGCTGTGTCTCTTCGGCCCACTGCTGCCTTTAGCCTCTCATTGGCCTCCAGTGAATGCTTGTGGAGGAGGCTCTTTCTTTAAAAATGGGCTTCCAACTTGTTCGCCATTCTTCCCATCTCGGCCATAATGGCGTTTCATCCCAAGCACTTTGACATGTACAGCACACTCCTGTGTGGGTTGAAAAGTGCACTCCATCTATCCATCTATCCAGCCACCCGTCCACCGTGAGTCACTCACAGTTGCATGCGGAAGCTATTAGAGATATGATAATGCAATAGGCTGTGTAACAAAGATGCAGCCGTTTGTAATTACCAGCTGTATGTTTATTTACGCCCAAGAAAAATTATGAATCAAGGGGACTTGACGTTCATGCTGATGAGTTTATTGGAGATAAACCAGGAAAAAGTCATACAGATGGCATAAATCTACTACAAATATCACCAGCTTGGAGAGAGGTGAGAAAGGGAGGGGAGAAAGGCTGAGAATGAGCGATAGGAGGTGGAAATAGAGAAGTGGGAAGAGAATGAGAGGGAGAACGACCGAGAGTGAAGCGAGAGCGAGAGACGGAGAGAGAGAGAGAAGATAAGACGTGGGTGTAATAGTGGTGTAGTTGAGCTCTGTTCAGTAGCCTTCTTCTCCGTCACCATCTGCTGGGCCGTGGTAATGCATTTGCTGAGCGAAACACAACGCATTCTCACCAGCTTTCTCGCGCGCACACTCTCACACACACACACACCTTTCCATTCAGACCACCACCTGCCTCGCCGGCTTTAAAAGACGAACTAAAGGCGGGAGTAGGAGATGTGGAGCCAGCCTTCACACATGAGCTGAAAAAAAATATATAAATCAATACGGTCTCTCCAAGGCTTTGCGTTGGCCATGGTGAAAACAATAAGCAGCTTGCGTCTTCTCTTGCATTCAGAGTTTGATGTCCGGTTTGGTCCGGCCGGCATCGCCGAAATCCGACTAAACTCAAACCAAACAAAACCCTCCATCCAGCAAGATGGACAAACACGTGAGTGAGACTGGTGGGCAGAAACTTTCTTTCCGATTCGTACAGCCTAGCTCCTAGTTTCTCGAAGTAATGATGACCTCATTAGTGTGACCTCTCACGATCACACTGAGCCATTTCCATCTGCGAATGCGTGCGTATGAGCTCTGCAAACCTTCAGCTTTCCTCTGGTAACTTAGGCTGGATCAGCTGTCCAGTCTGGCCACTTGAGCCAGGCTTGAATCAGGCTTTACATGTGCTTATGGCCAGGCTGGAACGAATAACAGGCTGCACACGCTTACCCCGTCCTGTCCGCTATGCACACACTTTCACAGCATTGTTGTCCCGTTTTAGATCATTCCTCTGGGCAGATTGTCTCCAAATGTCCAAAGTTGCTCTGATGGACACGCGATTTCAAAATCCTCCGGTCATTTTCGACGGAATTCCAGTCAGGAGACTAGGCGAGTTGATGTGATTTTAATGTTTTATATCTATAGGACGCTTCGTATCTACAGCATGCAAAGCCAACATACCAAATTGTAATGCAGCACAAGATTTTTTCTTCAGTGGGGAAATGTGACTCTTGTTTAAGAGACTTAGCATTCAGTTCAAGCTGAATGTCAGCCTTTGACAAACTGAAACGCCTCGAGGCGAGAAACTTGTTTCCTAGTCTTTATTAAAGCACAGTGAAATGGAAAAAACCATTTAATGATCATCGCATACTGCACATAACGAGGATATTAATTTTATTAATGCATTTGCGGGGTTCATGGTGTCCGTGAATGCGTTTTAGAGATCAGATCATTCTTCAGACTTTTTACTAACTAACTTCTCTCTTTTACCACTGGTGTTCTGTACGAGTGATTTTATTATTTTATTTTTTTCTGGGAAGAAAGAGCGGAGTAGAAAAAAGTCGATGGCACCCATAGCACTCTCATTTGTCCTTGTTCTCTCTGCTGTTGAGTTGCAACTCTCTTCGGTGTATATGTGGGGTGGGGGGGTGGGGGTGGGGGGGTAAATTCTCTCTGTGTTGTATTTGCTTACGTGTTCGCTCCTGTATGCGGCGGCAGTTGTAAAACACACTGTTGTTAGCATGAATGTGTAAAGCTTTGACTCAAAGCTCACTGCAGGCCATAAAGCCAGTTAACCATTGTGTAGGAGCCAGGATCGTAACGTTAACTTTATTTCTCACACATGATTTCAGACCTGGTTGAGTTGTCTAATTAACACGGTCATTGATCGTCTCTGTAATGGTGGCCTGTTGAGTTAGTTTCCCTTCTTGTATGAGTAAATCATTAATGGAGCAGTTTAGCGTCTTTTCAGGGAAGGAGCTTGAGGCTAGAGTTGCCATTAGAGCTGTGTGTATGTATTTACTCTGTTTATGGTGCATGTCATCCCCACCCACACACACACAATGTGTACACACCCGCACACACACTTCGGCCTTGTGCGAGTTTAAGCCTTGAGTCCTGACATCCGTCCGGAAGAACCAGACAAACTGTTGCAGATCCATCACAGGTCGGCAATGAAGGACGGTTCCATTATTGCTTTGCTTCCTGTTCCGCTCCTGCTTCTACACACAGGAAATTGGTGACCCGGTTCTCATGTTTTCTTCTTTATTCACTGTTTAGTTGACATTGAGAACCTTGTCGAAAAATGTAATATAATGCCAGAGTGCACCTTTTCTTACTCCTTTTTTAAATCATAACCATTCTTACCTAATTATACTTGAATTCTAAACAATGTAGTCATGCTTGCGAGTACATGCCATGTTAAACGAAGGCGCCTTTTTTTTTTTTTTTTTTGCACAATAATCTCCATCAACTGAATATGTAACGCACAATACAGACAACAACTGATACGTTTCTCCTGTTCTGAGAAAGAATGGAAATCCTGTTTACTCTGAACGCACTTAAAATGGAAGTCCATGTGCAGTCATTGAACACCACTATGGGGGGGGTTTGAACTACATCACTGTATAATGTGAATGGAAAAATACAACCTTTACACTCTACGAATAAAAGAGTGAGAGAAACGGAGAGAGTCTTTCTAGAGCTTTCCAGTAAGACTTTACATTAAGGTTCTGATACCTGACCTTATTTCACACATTAATTGATATGAATAAACCATGAACTTTAGCATTTATACACCACATTAATAAAGTCAATAGCATATTGACTGTAGTCTTTTGTAATAGTATAGCAAATAGGCCAAAAAAAGAACACCTGCACTAATCAAATCAATGAGTAAAATTAAACCCGCCGTAACTGATTAATTAACGTTTGTAAAATTTTTTCAACATTTTTTCAAAAGCAAAGCACTAGTGACCTCTTCCGCATACATAACATCACAGAGGTTTTATCCTGGTCAGGATTACGGTGGATCTGACTGGCATGTGGCAGGACTACTGTAATTATTTATTTTGATGTGTTCGACTGGGCACATTTCTACGTGACACTAATAACACACAAAAGCGCAAAAAAAAATACAAAAGGAGCAGTAATATTTTATGAGAGAGAAAAAAATTCAGCTGCGATATGAAAGAAGCAGTAGAAGTGCAGTCACGGAGAGATCGGGGTAGGGCAATCCGCAGCTTGAGAGCCGTGGCGCTAAAGGACCTGCCACCCATTGAGGCAAGCTTGGTGGGATGCCAGTTCTTCACAAGGCACAATGCACAAACTCGTTCTCACCTAGGGGCAATTCAGCATAACCACTCCACCTAGCAGCATGTTTTTTGAATACTAGGAGACCATTATGAAGCCAGAAACGCTGGAGGAAACCACCAGGGAAACAAAGGCAAACCAGATATCTTAGACTGACGAATTCATGAAGATTTCCTAGAAAATGTCACGCAAATATGTTTATGGACACCCCCTAGCCTACCAAGTTAAACAGCTTTTTGTATATATATTTTTTTCTCAGTACGAGGAAATGTCGCAATTATTATATGTGGTAAATATTTATGGTTTGAATGTTGTAGATAGAGAGGTAAAAAAAAATACTGGAGCATTCCTTTAAAGTGCTGCCTGCATCTGCTAGATGACGGCCTGCTCTGAGTCAGAAATCATTGCAAATTCAAGCGTATGTGCGTGTGCGCTTTTCCCCTTGTTTAAGTCTGTGTGCTTGCGGAGGTGTATGACGATACATATTGGAGCCCATTAGCAGCGTTAATAGGTGCAGTCTCTTTGCGAGTTGTGATTGGACCGGCCGGGCTCACTTTCTCATGCCTCATCTTAATTAAATGTCACGTTGGGCTTTAATCTATAGCTTCCGGAATGGAAAGAGTCACCAGCAAGATGACTCGTGTGTATAAATGTCTAAATTATTGCCCTGAAGCTTGCTTATCTAGGGCTTTAACAGTATAGCGTGGAATGACGATGGGTCTGTTGCCTTTTACGTGAAGCACGGTTGTTTATACGAGAAATAGCATCCATATTTGTGCTGCTCAGTAATAGAGGGAGATGGTTGAGTGTTTATAAAGAGAAGAGTGTGTTTCTAATAGTGTTCATTTTCTACGCACACACTTTTTTTTTTTTTTTCTTTCTTTCTTTCCCTGACTGCCTAATGACTTTCACCCACAGATAGTAGCTTGGTTGCTTTTGGATTTCAGCGTGCATGTTGACAAATGCCATGATAAGTTTAACAGGAAATGATCAGAATGCTTTGGATAGGAGGTGGAACTCATGGAAACTTGGATGCCAATCTCAAGAATGGAGGCTGTTGCTCTTCACGTAATAAAAGACAGCCTTGCTCCGAGTGATGGTGGAAATATTTTGGATGTTTGGTTTGGAAAAACGTGCCCAGTAAATCTTGCTCCAGAGCCGGTGTGGTTCCCCAGAATGGACCTCCTGGCTCTCGAACTAGTGAATTCCGGGAGAAGCCGATCCCCCTGCCGCACCGCAGCACTGCACGGCCTGAACTTGAGTTGAAATGTGTGCTAGCCACAAAATATTTTCTGTTCGCATGCGGCGCATTATGTGCTTTCGGCACTGGGCCCTGGTTTAAAGTGGTTAGAGTTGTAGCCTCCTTATTTGGACACTAAAACGTGGCATGCTGCCGCATAAGGCCATTGTGCAAGTGGGGGTCTTGGGAGGAAGTCTTTGTTTTCTGTGGTCATTGTAGATCACTCAGTCATGAAGGCCATAGAGGACCACTGGCATTAGTGCTCCCTCGAGACGTGTCTTACTTTTCCTGACTGTCCTCTGGGAGCCTGCAGGGGGTCTCCGAACCTCCTCAGAGCCATGCATTACCAAATGGAGCTTCTGTTCATCCATGCACAGTAGATCGAGAGGGAGGGAGGAAAAGGGGCGGGGACAGAGGAAAGAGAAGGAAAGAGGGAGATTTCCTGTCTTGAACAGCTGTCTATGTGCTCGTCACTAAACCTTCAGAATGTCATTTGTTCTTGTACCTATGGATATGCTCATCCATCTGCTCCTGCTGATGACTCCATGTGTGTCGTTCTTCATTAAGGCGCTCTCCTCACCACATGAGCAGATGCTGGCTATACAGATTAGACACCGGCTGTGTTTGGCGTACCCATCAGTTACTCAGTGTTCCAGTTTGAATGACTGCTTTTTGCGAGCGGCTCTGCAAACTCCAGCGGAAAGCCCGACAGCCGCGGGGGGACATTGGATTTTAAACGGAGCTCTGGTTGTGGCTTTGAGCTCATAACAGATCATTTTTGCCAATTGCATTGAAATGACGCTGCAGTTTTACCCCTTTTCTCTGCCGACACGTCTCCTGTACAAACACTAGCAGATAAACAAACATGTGGTACAAGCAGAAAACAGCGGGCTTGGATGCAGCATGGCATTCTGCTGCAGTGTGAGGTCTTGACAGGGGGCTTGCATTTCCCTGCTCCTGAAGAGAGGCGAGATAACCGAGTACTCAGCGGTCCATCTTGCTTAGAGATCTCGGGTGGTCTCGGACCCCATTCCCCGCTACCCCCCGCCCACACGGAAAACGTACGACGCCATAACAGCCTTGTGTGTGTGTGTTTTAATGTCTTGCACCATAAACAAAGTATGACATTTTATTGTGTTTGAACTGCTTTATGACTGTGACCTTGAGGTTGAAGGACACTCCAGGCCACTACTTTTTCCTCAAGGTCTCTCTCTCGTCTAGTCACTCTGCCCTTCTGTCTTTCTACTTAATGACATATAACTAGCCTCCCGTCTGTGTACCCCTGCCATGTTTCTGCTCTGTATGTGTTTGTGACAGAGAGAGAGACCGAGTACAGCTAATACATCCTAAACCCTCAATCCTCCAGTAAACAGTGATAAACCAGGCCTTGCTGACCCACACACTCGTCGTCTTAGCCCTTCTTCACTGCCCAGCTTATCCCTGGATTCCTTCCCCAATATTTACTGCTGGCAAATCTTCAGGCTTCTTAAAGGCAGCCTCTAATTTGGATATACCCGTCTTATCCTCCAGACTGCGACTGTCTGCCTGACATTAAGAAGCCCCGGACTTAATAACAAGAAACGTGTTGCAGAGTTTGACGTACTGCTGAAACAGTGGCACTTTTACCAACTTCATTATCCTCGTATCCAGCTCACGTGTTTTAGCTCTTTCCCTATTACTGTATAGATCAAATACAGGCTTTCACACGTTTGTTTTATGGCCATTTTCTCTTTTTCCTGCCTTTCACTCTCTCTTTCTACTTTCCTCTTTGGAAAATAAGTATGAGTGCAGTACTGTCGCACACTCACTCATTACTGGCCCGTTTCCCTAGCGACAAAAGATTGTGTTTTCACTGTGCCCATGGAATAATGGACATTTTTCTTCCTCCCCTTTCTCACTTTCATTTTCCTTTTTTTTTCTCTCTCTCTCCCTCTCATTTTGAAAGAAAATTTCTCTAAAAAGATGTACAGGTCATTTCAGGAGCATTATGGCAAGAAAATGGAAAAAAAGAAGCAAAAACAGGAGAGGGAAATCCAGCAGGGCTCCGAGCGCATTGGGGCTCTATAATGGAGAATGGATTATGGCTCTAAATGACCCCGGAGCTCTCAGAATAGGCCGCCTTTCAGAAAGGGAGCATGAAAAGGTTGTGCTATTCTCTGGTAAAATAGGGTACTTTTATGTTCAAATGGAATGACCTCTCTGTCTCTCTTTCTCTCTTCCCCTCTCTATTTATCGCTCTCTCCATCTCGCTCTCAGAAAGAAGAACCGGCGCGTGCGGCTCTGCCTGAGGACGGGAAGGAGCAGCTGATGTTTGAGGTGCCTCTGAACGACTCGGGCTCAGCTGGCCTGGGGGTCAGCCTTAAAGGCAACAAGTCTCGTGAGACCGGTGAGGACCTGGGCATCTTCATCAAGTCCATCATCCATGGAGGAGCTGCTTATAAGGTACCGCAGCTAGTGGACTGTTAACGCAGCGGCTCAGTTTACAGACAAAAAATGTACAGAGCTGAAATTTCCCCAATAATTATGATTGTGAAATCTGATTATTATTCGCCTAGCTAACGATGAATCAGAGAAATCTGATCTGTTATTCTTTTATCTAGCGATAAGTACGTTCCCCACCTTGTCTGATCTAGGTTGGCCTCGGTCAGGTTAGTGTGTTCTGATCTGAGCGAACACGTTCTTTTCTCTGACTGAGGATCCAGTCCGTTTTTTAATGCATTATTAGATTAAAGGTAGCTACTGACTGTAGTGAGATGCAGCCATGATAATGGATAAAAGCAAGCAATGTTGCACCTGTACCGAAAAGCATAGCTACAAGTCGGCTACGTTTAATGAAGAGAGATGAATTCTGAGCCCTCAGGTTAAACAGGGCCTCTTAGTGGAGACTGTCAATAGCCTAATGACCTGTAACAGTTGCAGCTGGCATCTTCCCTTGCCCCCTGACCTTGATGGCCCTTGAATTTGACCTACTTAAGCAGATAGAGAGGCCGGCAGCAGGGTGCTGTGTGGACATGGGACTCGGTATATGCAGAGCTGAGAAATAGACCTCAGATGTACAGCAACTGCACACCATCATTGATTGTCTCTCTTGCTCCTTGTATTTCCAAACAATCAGAACTGATGTGGGTTTTTATAGGCCAAGGTTGGACAATGGTTCATGATTCAGTGGTTTTGATTGTTAATCCATGATAACCATGAAGAACCACAAAAATAACCGTCAAGCATTCGTCTCTGTATTCCAGGTTGGGTTATGTGTCTGTCTGTCTAGATGTAGTAAAAACATGTCACTGAATAAGAACTGATAAATGCACTATGGTTGTGGCTGGGAGTTCTCTACATTCATGTATTTGTTTAAATCAGAACCACCACAAAACAGTGGATTTTTTGCAAAAACAAAATCTTCCTTTTTGTTGGGCATTTATTGCTCACTATGGACGCCAGAAGGCGAGCAGTGTTTAGCATTTTTGCTCGCAGTGAAGGTAGATGTACAATACAAATGAACATGCAGCAATGCAACGCCAAGACGCACATGAAAACATTGGTCAGTTATAGAGTTAGCCCGTTCTGCATGTTTCTAAATCCAGCATGCATGGAAATCTCAAACCAAAAAAGGTTCTGGTTTGGTCATCATTTGAAAAACAGGAAAGAAAATAAACGCAAATGGTTCAACCTTCATCTGAGCGCTGGAGACCAATCCCAACTGATTCCAGGGCGATTTTAAGTTGGACAAAAACAAGTTAGGTGTCTTTCAGGTTATATTAAATAATTGTGGAGATTGACACGCAACTAATTAGCAACCACTTTTCTAGAGCGTGCTTTTTGTTTCAGATGAGAGCTCATCTTATTGGTTGGGCTTTGGAAAGTTTAATGTAGTGTCTTCAAAATGGAGGCAGTGATACCCAAGGCGGTGTTGCATGTCAGTGAAGCCCCACCTCCCTCTCCATGCGGAACCAATGGCTTCGCTGGTGCAAAGTGGTTTTGCTACTATATCTGGAAGCGGGCCGAGTCTGTTTCACTCTCTTCTTCTGTCTTCTTTTTGTGTCCTACCTGCCTTCTACTTTAAAGCATTTGGCAAATGCCCTTATCCAGAGCGACTTACAGCGGTGTTTTGATGTCTCTTTCAATAAATACATCCTGATACTGGTTCACAAGGTCACGTTCTAAGAATGCTTTCAGTCTTTGGAGGTATTATAGTAAGGAAAGCACACATACAAAATGATTTTTTTTTTCCTTTCTATATTGTGGGTGTGTGTTGTTTATGGTTGTTGTTTGCTTCTTATTGTGAATTATTAGCATCAGTATGTCTCAACTATGTAGGAAAACCAGGAAAAAGAGAGCGGTGACCTATTTTTTTTCCTGGCAAGATAGGCCTGACAATGGAAACCGCTTTTTATAAAAGCTTTTTTGAATCTTGGATGGCAGATCTGCAAAGGTCAAAGACCAGCTGAAGTCTGGAACCCACAGCGTTTGACAAAATGTGAGCAGGAAGTGTACAGTAGCGCTATATACGTCAGATTTCATCCTGCTACTTCTGTTAGCAGTCACAACAGCAATACACACCAGTGACCCAGTTCCATTGGCAGCCACACATGCCCATGAGCACCATGCCTGCCATATTGATGTGGCGTGCTTTGGCTCATCCTTTCCCTTCCGATTCTCTTCTCTTCCCATCATTCTGGTGCAAGTTAATCTTGGTTTCATCTGTCCAAAGAATCTTGTCCAGAACTGGGCAGCCTTTCCTGTTCTTGACTGTTACCAGTGGTTTGCATCTCAATTTGTATCATCTGTATTTACGTTCATGAATGTGTCTCTTGATTCGGTCATACTCCTACCTGCTCAAGAGTGTTCTTGACTTGGCTAGATGCTGTGAAGGGGTTTTTATTGACCAAAGAAAGAACTCTATTATCATCTACTTTAGTTGTCTTCTGTGGTCTTCCAGGCCTTTTGGTGTTGCTGAGCTCACCAGTGCATTCCTTCTCTGTAAGAATGCAACAAATTGTTGATTTGGTCATTCCTAAAGTTTCTCTCTAATAGGCCTTTTTTTTTTCAGCCTAAGATATTCTCCTTCACTTGCATCAACACTTCTTTTTACTGCATATCGAACGTTCCCATGAACAGCTACCAAAGGCCCTAATCTGTCATGCAATAATGAGGAAACAGACCATAACTGTCCATGAAATCAGCCAATTGTCCAGTTACTTTTTACTATGTTTAAATGGCTGTAATTTCTAAACCGTTAATGCAATATTTTTTTTAATTGCCTTGAAATAAAGCTGAAATTCTGCACTTTAATCATGTCTTGATTGCTTCAATTCAGATCCATTGTGGTGGTATACAGAAGCAAACTAATGAAAAGCGTCGGTGTCCTAATACTTATGTTACTCATGTAACATGATAGGCATGGGTGTGTTTGGTTTTTTTTTATTGTTATTATAATAGTCTGTCTCAAGAGAGAGGGAAAGAAATGCCGGTGAGGGAATGACGTTTATAGCTACCTATAATGCTAGTGATAACCGTATCTTGTCTAACAGATGTTCCAGAACATGAAATGAAAAATATAAACTGTAAATGGTAAAAAAAAAAACAAAAAAAAAAAAACAAAAGCGAATAAAACACTTCAGGACGTGCTGTTAGAGGAAAATACACCACCATGGCAAGGATTATTTTCTACATCAGCATTCCTGGTCATGTTTTATTCCTTAATTCTATTCTAATGCACCTTCATTTTGTTATCGAGTATATTTCTTTGAATATAAAATATTATTAATTCTCAATAATATAATAAAAACAGCCACACCCAAAGGTTATGGGGATATTCCCAAATAACTTCCCTTAACTGACATTTTGTGTATATCTGAAATGCCATCAGTGTTGACCATAGCGAGCGAGATAATGACATGTCGTGTGTGAGATGCTTGTGATCGTCCACCTTCCCTATAACTAACCACGCATGCACTGACAGTGGGTCAGAATTCTCTCTTAGCTTCACGGCACGTCAGGCTGATTGTGAATCAAGGCTGATCTTTATTCAGCATCCTGACTTAAAAACGTATTGACGTATTGATCGTTAGTACATGATGCTTGATGAGTTCCCCTAGTAAAGGCTTCCTGTGAGACGTTCGCAAAATACAGGCTTGAATCCATCCTGTTTGTCCATATGTGCAGTTAGGCAGGGGGGAAATGTCACACGTTTTTCCTTCATCAACCTCCTTATGTTAAATCCATGTGATGAGAGGATCTAAAAATACGCAGTTATCGAGGAGGAGGTGTGTTTGTGTATGTGTGAGCATGCCTCTACGGATGCAGTTTTATATGCGTGTGAGAGTTTACATATGAACTGAGAGCTTCTTTTGTGTATACGTGATGAAGGCTCTCACTAAGTCTTATCAGGTCTGGCGTCGGCCGCTTTGGTGAAGCATTTAATAACTTTAAAGGTGCCCTTTCACTCCCCAAGCTCTCATATCAGCCAGGGCAGCAGTCAAGCTGCTGTAGCAACGAGAGGTAGAAAGGGGTGCTCTGTCTCTCTCTCTCTGTGTGTGTGTGTGTGTGTGTGTGTGTGTGTGTGTGTGTGTGTGGACTAAAAGGCCTGTTGTTCCTAATGTAGCCCCTGATGACACTATGCTGTAATTACAGTGCAGAGCTAGTGCTAGCTTCAGCGCATTAACGCTAATTAAAAACTCTCTGTGCCCATGCTAATTAGCTGGAAGTGTCCCGAGCCTGTGGGTGGGATGTGTCTTCTCTCTAGACTCGTGATCTAGAAAGAAGATAGAGAGAGCATGAGTGAGCAGACAGGGTGAGGGGCAACCCTAACTTGCAGATTTATTGATACAGCCAGTAAAATCACAGCTCACAAAGCAGATGGGAAAAAAAAAAACCCTGTATCAGATCAACCTTTACACATTTTGCGCATATTTTTTAACATGATAGTAGACAGGAATGTGCTCAGAAATACACCAAAAGAGATTTTTAATTATTAAAAGAAGGATGAGCTAATCAGCATTTTCACAGGTGTTTTGAACTCTGCGGTATTACCTGCCACTCACTGGAAGCCCCGCCCCCTTCCGCCATCTCACATCAGTGATGATTTGGCCAGTGCTCACTGTACTTGAAGGATGCACCGATGGTACGCGCTTGCGCTCTGCCAAGGTGAACGGAGAGTGTTTGCATTCATCAATATGAAGTCAACGCTATCAAATGGGAGGTCATGATTATGCAGGAAATGATCAATTTAAAAAAAAAAACAAACACTATGTTTTTGGACCAAAAACACCGTTTCAAATCTAGCACGTTGCAGTAATACGATATAACGCTAGCTGTAATGGTAATTAGAGAGCGATTATAAATGCCGTTTGTTTGCATTGCTCTCCAGCACCGGCCAGCACGCAGACATGCTCAGACAGTTTGAGCAGCAGATCAACGATGAAATGTCAGGCAATTAGGAGCATTTGACGCTTTATACGAGGGACATTAAACAAACAATTTGTACAAGGATTATATTGAAAACGTTCAGTGTTATGCTTGAACTTTGAATACGTCGCGCCCCAATGAATCAGTTTTTGTCACTCGTCATGCATCAGAGCTGAAGTTATTTATATTAATTCCTGTACGAGATGTAATCAGCTCTACATAGGCGGAGACTCTCTGAGTGTTTGGTTTTTTTCCGTACCGTCACAATGAATGACTTCTGCTTTCCATTCAACCTCAATGGGTGACATTAAAGGGGCCAGCTCACCCTTCCCAGAATCCCCTGTGCCAAGTAACGAGTCGTCATTTTTGATGCCATCGGTCACAAAAACAATCCGCACCAATCTGGCAACTTCCTAGGCCGTCGATCTTAAATTGTAACGTGAATTTGAAGACGTTTTGACAAAGTATCCCGATTTGAAATTCTTTCAGCCAATCTATTCCTTTTCATATGGTTATTTCGTCGTACCCGACCCGAACCGGCCTCGGCTCTCTCGCAGGCGTATTATGTTCAGAGCTTCCACGTACAGTATGAAGCTGTATGAAGAGAACGTTCGAGATGGGTTTTGAAGTGATCACTAACAGTAGGCTTTTACTGCGCAGAGAGCTAGCAGGTAGCGCTCAGGTGCTTTCAAAACAAAACCACCGCAGTGGTGTCGGGGTGAGCAGGGCCCTTTAATAACATTTATTGCTAGTTGTTATGGAAGCAATGAAGAGAGGAATCTTAGAAATTTGGCACCCCGTGGAATAAATAATGTGTTTCGGCGACTTTCTTTTGAATATCGACAGCCTCAGAAGCCCTTTGCTTGCACAGCTGATGAAGCCCTTTTGTCTGAAATGTCCTGTCTTTGCAGAACCCCTGCATAGTCCACTTACTGTTTGCTAAATCTACAGTAATTGCACTCAGTATAGGACGGGCTCAGCTAGCATGAAGGCTTAAACTGTTCGCATATGAAGTATTTTCTAATATAGTCTGATACCAATCTGATCCTGAGTATTGAGGCTGAATCTGGATCTGACTGGGATTAGTATTGAATTAGATTTGACATATTTTCCAGTCTGAACGACTGAAGATATAGCCTGAGCCTGACTCATATTGGTTCAGTTAGGAATTTGACTCGGAGGCTTCTTTTTAATGTCCCGTTTAGTTTTTTCTTCGGCAGAACCCTCTGTGCCCTTGCCATCTTCCCTTTAACTCAGATTAGGGATTCCTTTCTTTATGCATCACTCCATTTAAAGGCATGTAGCTCATTTGTAGAGTTGTATAATAAGCCAGTAAAGCAGTACATTTGCTGTCTGTGGCTTTGCCGTTTGGACGTGGGTGTGTGTGTGGGTGTGAGTTTCAGCGGGGTGTACTGGTGTCCCGCCGCGTCTTTTTTGCTTAATGAGCTGTGCGCTGCAGGCTGCGTAGGGTTTTCACACCCAAGGGGCGTCTCGCTCTTGTCCACTTCCGACAGCTATGTGTTCTCACACACATCACAGCAAATGGTCAGATCACACCCTTTCCCTTTATTTCATAATCACTCTATCGGGTCGTTTTTAAGGTGAGATCGTGTCAAAAAACAAAGCAAGGTTGAGAATCGCAGCAGGGGAAGGGGACATGTGATAGGATGGGTTCGCTTCCTGATTCGCTTCCAATAAGAGCTCGTCTCATTTGCCGTGGTGTCAGAAGGACAGATCTGCTCAGCCAGAGGCCACTGTAATGATCTCCACCATCTCCAGCCACACTCACACAGCTACACCTCATTTAGCCATGACATCTCCATCAGAACTCACAGTTAATGACCAAGGTGATGGGTCAGTGAGCCTGAGACTGTATGTGTGCACGTGTGTGTGTGTGTGTGTGACTGTTCCTGTACATGATGTACATTTGAATCTCATGCATGCAGTTTCATTATAGATGATAAACAGTGTTTGACTTAAGCAAATGTAATTATTGCAAAATATGTATTGGTATGAATGTTGCCAAATTGTGACATCTAAGTAATAAAACATGCCAGGCTGTCGTGTAAACAGAAAATAAACAACAGGGTGGTGTGAATATCTCCCTCAGGTTGATTACTTTCCCATAATAGCGCAGTGTTTTATTCTGCAAGGTAAGGATTTTAACACGGATAGTGTAAATCTTCCGCAATGTGATCGGAGTCTTCTTGTTTGTGCAGGACGGGCGGCTGCGTGTAAACGACCAGCTGCTTGCTGTGAACGGAGAGTCACTCTTGGGAAAGTCCAACCACGAGGCCATGGAGACGCTGCGCAGGTCCATGTCCATGGAGGGGAACCTCAGAGGGATGATCCAGCTTGTTGTTCTCCGAACTCATCTGCCCTCCAACCAGGTGTGCTGTTAGCTTAGCCGCGTCACCTAGCTTTGCTTACTCATTGTCTTTCCGCGCTTTTCTCGCTCCTCTGTGAAGCACCTGCCACTCCGTTGAGCAGTTCAGTCACTCAGGTGTTGATTATTCATAGTTTGAGTGGCTTGCTGTGTGCAGAGGTTCTCCTTGACTGAGGTCAGAGCTACGCCTCCAGGGGAAGCAGGATCACTGCACAGAGGCACAAAGGCATTTTTGTGATCTTATCAACCATCATTGTGTGTCGTTTTTTCTGCTGAAGCCCACGCTCGAGTGTGTGAGTGCAGAATTGAGTAAGGGAGGGGACAGTGGAGTGTCAGTGGAATTAGAAAGGTGGGATGAATACTGTGAGGTGCAGAGCAACACACACTTCTAACCTGACTCTGGCTTCCTCTTTTGTTATTTCTTTCTCTCTGGACTGAACCGTGCTGTCGGTCTCTGTGTTCTGCTGCTGCTACTTCGCCCACACATGAATACTAACCAGTGGTGCTGTTTGATCCATTAAGCCCAGAGTTTAACAAATTCCCACTCTGAGGGCACGGTGGAATTGGAGTTTCTTCACTCAGGCAGCACTCGCACACATCTACACTCCCATGACGGTGGCACTTCAGTGTGTTCACTAGTGCTTTATTATAGTTAACCCATTTAGTCTCAGCTGTTTTCCTAGCTATATACATTTACACATTGCTAGGCTTTGTTACCATCATGAGAAATCGATGGGCGATTAATCGTCATGCACACAATTAGAATGAACTGTTTCGCTGTCTTTTATGTTGACTGTTATCAGAATGATTGAAAGGTAAAAAAAAAAACGTGTTAACACGTTAAACTTTGTCACCTACTAATTTGGCACGAACCATTTAAATGTGAAAAATTTTTTTGTTTTATTGTTTTACATTTCTAACCAACGGAAAATTGCAAAGCCCAGTGCATCAGTTAAATAGATGAAGAATGCCAAAATGATGACATCACAGCAGAAATCTGGAAATGCTCGGCGACCGAGGCGTTGAACTATGCCGAATCAATGTGGTTTTTGTCGATGGTCGCGGCACAACCAGCATCATCCAGCGTCATATACACGGCTCGACTGCTGAAGAAGGCAAATGGTTGTGTCCTGTTCGTCCCACGGTGTCCTTGGTGTTTGTGTGAGGTAGGTACCACTCCTCTACTGCAACGTTACGGACACGGTCAGGTGCCCAGCCAGAATGTTTTTTTCCACCCTTTACCAACAACATTGGGATTGAACCTTTTGCCTCTGCTGATTACCGACGGCTAATCTCCACACGCTCCATCCCTGGAAGCTCCTGTACGCAGACGTCATGCTCATGAAGGAAGCCGCTATGGCCCTCCATCTTCATGCACAGGAGAGAAAAGATTGACTAGGTGGGCGAGTAATACAGCTACATATCAAGAAGACAGAATACCTAGCGCGTAGCCCACAGAATGATGGCGCCGTCCAATCGACAGACAAGCCCTCGCCAAAGCCCAAGAACCTCGGCTCGTTTGTCACTTCAGACTGCGAGACTCTTCCAGACACCTGAGCACCAGTCAACATGGCATTGCTGAATTGGAGGTAGGTAGGTGAAAATGTACAAGACTGTCATGCACCCAGCAGAAGCACGATCATGTTCTCTGCAGCATGGAGATCAAAACGCTTACAGGGATGCTTGGAATGAGCCAGTTCCCCAACATGATGAACAAAGATGCACAGGAAAGGATGTGAACTGCGCCAATCATGAAGAAACCGAGAGAGGCACGCCTCCAAAGGTACGGGCATTTTATACCGAGCAAAGACCTAACAGCGGTGAAAACGACAATGCAGCTCAGACCAGACAGGCGTCTGCTAGACAACAGGCTAAAGAAGAGGCGAATGGATTAGATCATAGATAACATGTGACACATAGAAGAGTGCATAGAATATGTAACAAACAATGTGGCACTATAAATACTTCTAATTATCACTAGACTGTGCGTGGTCCCGTTTGTGACCTTTCCCATGATCCTCTCTGCTGTAATGAGGATATAAATGTGGCAGTACAATCCTATTAAAATCCATAGCGGCTCCATTTAAAGAGTATATCTTCCGAATATGGTAGTTGTATCTGTATATAGCGGGCACAGATAGAATTGATTTGCGAACATCGTATTTTTGAGGCGAGTCAATGACCAATCATGTGACCAATTCCACCATTCATATGCAACTTTTAATATAATATATCCCCATTCTGTGATTAATATTTTAACAACTTTGAAAATTCAAAACAACTTCAGAATAGTGACTGCAGGTATTAAAAGGTTCAAGGCCATCTACTGGCTTGGTTAAGCTCATAACCTACAAATATTTTTAAAGTAGTAATCGGCTTGCGACATTAAACTTCACGTAGAAAACTTTTAAAGATGAAAGGAAAGCGTTGGTTTTCTTATAAGAATGAACTGGAATGTGATTCCTGGATTTGCATGCAAGCAATGAATTTTCCTGAAACCCACATGGCAGTAAGAAAAGTGTTTTTGGGCAGACACCTCACCACATAAATTTATCTCAAGCTGAGCGTTAAAACTTGTCCTCCTCCCCTGCATCTGTCTCAGAGGGTGCCCATATGCTCGTCTCGACACACACAAACATATACCCACACAATCAGAACCTCGATACACACGCCCCAAAGCCTCCAGCTGCCCCTAAACGGTGTGTAATTAGGCTGGACACTGAAGCGGCCCCTGTGGCCAAAGGAGTGATGCTTACTGCAGACCCTCTGCGCAAAGCTGGGACTTTTCCTAAAATTAATGCTTTATTGGCTGTGGAAGAGCAGTCCTGGTTCTCAGTGGGGTGTAGCAGGGGGCGGGGAGCCAGAGTTGATGGGATGCAGTTGGCCCCCTGTGTATAGAACGGCTGTGGGCTCGGAAGATGGTAGCATGGGTAGATGGCTGAGAGGATGAAATGGTGGATGGATGGGAAGCTGATTAAATGGTGTGTGTGTGGGTGTGTGTGTGGTGACCTTCCAAAGACCACAGTACTGGTATGTCATGGTGTTGCATCATGTAGGATGGACAGACTTAATGAGATCTGCCTGCAGAGGGAGGATTATTACTGACCCAAAGTAATCAGTATAGAATAGAATGCCCAAAGGATTTGTGGCTTAAATATTTTCTTTAATTAATCTCATTTTTAATGTTAAATCTTTGATGTTGCATATTGATACCTGGAACTATGGAGTAAACAATTATGAAAGAAAAGATGGGGCTAATTAAAATAAATTAAATGAGTAGCATACAATGTGCAATATTATGGGGTGTTTGTTTGTTTTTGCAGCACGCAGAAAACCCCCTGAAAATCATGAATCCGTGACCACAGAACAATAGCACTTGATACACTTTTATTAAAACGATTAAATGTGACTGAAATTCGCCTTTTCTCTCACACAGGTGGTCTGTTAAGTTCACACTGCTGTAGCTCTCTAATGCTTTCACCTTAGCAGCATTTACCACATAAAATGATGAGCTGCGTGTTCTCCCTGTGTCTGTGTGGGTTTCTTCTGGCTCTCTAATTTTATTCCACTGTCCAGAAAACATGCCAGACTGGACACTCTTAATTGCTCCTAGGTGTGAAGAAGTGTGCAAATGTACAGCCGTCCAGCAGCTACAATGAAAAACCGTCATGGTGCTTAGCATGTTGTCGGGCTATTACGAGCTGCCAGAACAACTTGAATGCATCTTGGCACTGATTCTACACATCTCTGGATCTGTACTAGAGGAACACCATTCGTCCAAAAGATATTCCCTCATCTGGTGTTTTGATGATGGTTTGGTATTGGTGTTCAATTGAATTGAGCGTTCTAATCATCATCAAATTGCTCAGCGAGCGCTCATGCCCAGTGGATGTGGGCGGGGTCATTCTAGAAGAGGCCACTCCCATCAGGATAGAAATGTTTCAGCATATTATAATCAGTCAGAAGAACTTTGTATTGATTTACAGTGACGCTTCCCTCTGAGTGGACCTGTACTATGCCAGCAAGCTGTCCCCAAGTGTGTGTGTGTGTGTGTGTGTGTGTGTGTGTGTGTGTGTGTGTGTGTGTGAGAGAGATATCCAGGGTGTAGCTACACCTTTTTCAAAAGAGGTCCATGGTTACAATGGATAAAGCAGTTACAGTAGAAGTCAGCTCTGTAGCGATCCCTGTAAGTGTGTGTGTCTGTATATTGTGTCTAAGTACTAGAAGTCTTGGAGCTATCATTAAAATGCATCTGCATGTGTTTTAGCGGTCTCCTGAGGAGTCGCTACCCTGCTTTGGTGAAATTCAGTCCTCCAAAACAATTTTTTGTCCATTTTTGTGACTCAGCTTCACTAATTATATGAGCTCTTCCAAACACATCAAAGAGGAACACTTTCCTCAGAGTTTTATAATTACCTCTCCAACTGAAAAGTAACTGCGAGAAGAAAAAATAAATTGCAACGAAAGGGCTAAAGAGGGAACCTAAGTGACAATGCTGTACAGTACAGTACAATATATAATGTGAATGGTTTTTTTTCTTTTATCTTTTTTTTTTTTTTTTTTGGTCTGGTCTCCTCTCCAAGCTCAGTGGCTTTAAGCAGCAGCCAGATCTAATGACAACCTTTTCAGCAGCACCATCTAAATACCTCAGTGTTAATCTCATTACAATGCAGGCACTAATAATGGGGAGTGGCCCCGTGGGGGAGCTGGAACCCAAACACCCCTCCACTCCTCCCAGTCAGAGGGCAGAGCTGCCCAGTGTGTGCCAGTGCTGCAGGGGCCGAATGGACCTGCCAGCATGCTACTGTTTTACACAGCAGGATGAAATGCGCCTTTTGTTGTGCTGATTAAGGCCGAATTGGAGACTGTTGTGGCCTGTACTGCTGGATCCTGGAGCTGAGAGCGCACACACACTCTCTCACTCACACACACACACACACACACACACACACACACACACACACACACTGAAACACACATTGAAGAAGGCACAGGCCATGGGAACTGTACCAGAATAATGTGACGACACCCCCCCCCCCCCATTGCGCTCTCTCTCTCTCTCTCTCTCTCTCTCTCTTTCTCTCAAGCATTCACACACTCACTCGTTCTCTCTATATCTCGCACATTCTCTCTCTTTCTCTCTCATTCTCTCTATATTTCTTTCATCCTCTCTATCTTTCTCTTATTGATTCTGTCTCTAATTCATTCTTTCTCTTTCTCTCATGCTCTTGTTCTCTCTCTCAATCGTTCTCTCTCTCATTCTCTT
>JAQQZR010000035.1:17941472-17954775 GCA_030068235.1 Notoglanidium macrostoma | reverse complement strand
TTAGAGTAGCCAGTTGACCTAATCTGCATGTCTTTGGACTGTGGGAGGAAACCGGTGCACCCGGAGGAAACCCACACATGCATGGGGAGAACATGCAAACTCCGCACAGGGATCGAACCCAGGACCTTCATGCTGTGAGGCGACAGTGCTAACCACCGCACCACCGTGCCTGCAGTTGATCATGCAATGGGAAATGGGCACGGGCATTCAACCAATGTACAAATAGTGTGTGGATTCATATCCGTGGCCGTATCATACCATATCTGGTCATATTCTGCAATATTGGAGATGTTTAATGTCAACACCAGTACAGTAAGTGTGTCATACAAGTTAGTTAGCCTTCTCTTTATCTCTCTTATGCCTCGACAGCCTCTGCCACAAGTTGAAAAAGCCGGGAATTTGGGGCACATTTGCGATTCTTTTCATGTAAAACGGCGATGTGTGTAGCCTGTCGCGTGAACCGTCCCTTCAGCTGAACATAAAAGAGGAGTAAGCCTCCTCTAGGATTTCAGCTGCACCACAAGCAGGGTTCAAATAGAGCTCTGCACTGTTGTGTTTCCTAAAATTGTGTGCGCGTGCTCCGCCGGCTTCTGTGTACGTGTACACCGTACCTCATTTCTCAAGTTAGATTTGTAGAACACAGTATTGAGCAACATTACAAGTGCCGCAATTTCGCTCATGTCGCTCTGCCTTTTCACAGCCCACTTTTCTGCCTATTGCTTATGTATTACTGCTGATTTCACATTTCATAAATATATGATTTTTGCAAATATTCTCTCCCTTTCTGTCTCTTCCTCTCTCTGCCTACGAGCCAGCTGGGAATAATGCAAGGTACGACCTCCGTACGACCAAAGCAAAAATAAAAGCTTCCTTCTCCTTTTGTGCCGTGTTTACTTTATGTGCTTGTTTTGCATTTCCCGCACCTGACCTCGCGATCATTATGTTAATGTTATGATTTTTATCTAGGCCGCCTGTAGAATCACGCCTTAATAATGTGGCCTACTAAACATGTCGAATAACAAACAATTTGAACTGCATGATATTCAGTTCAAACGAATGGCAAGGGGTCCGTTCCGCAGGCTTTAGCAACGTGAGCTAATACAGTGCGAGCAAAGACAATTACTCTGCTCGAGTCTGTAAAGGAAAGTTAATGACTGCATATATATTTATGCATGATGGCTCTCAATTGAAGTAGAATCCCCAGGAGAAGTGTGTGCAATTATAAGTCCGTATACGAGTGGGCGCAAAGGAAACTTTGGAAGGCTGGGTACATGCATGGATGCATGAATATTTTTCTAAAAGTGCCTGTTCGAGCAAAGGACCCATTTCTTTAAAAACTAAATCACTTTGTCCTAAGGCTTCAACATGTTTATACGGTGTGATGCATCTAAGTTGAATATAATACATATATGTATTATATAATATAAATATACACCCACTGAGCCCTTCATTAGGAACAACTGTACATCTACACATTCATGCAATTGTCAAATCCGACAATTATGTGACAGCAGTGCAATGAATAGAATCGTGCAGGTACGGGTAATGTTATATTAGATTAGTGTCCGCATCACTCATTAGCATGGGGGGATATGTAATGTCAGTGATTTTGTCCGATTGTTGGTGCCAGGTTTGAGTATTTCTATAACTGCTGGTCTGCTGAGATTTTCACACACAGCAGTATCTAGAGTTTACTTAGAATGGTGTAATAAAGAAAAAAAACATCCAGCGAGCTGTATAGCTGTGGACAGAAACCCCTTGTTTATGATCAGTCAAAGGAGAATGGCCAGACTGGTTCGAGCTGACAGAAAGGCTCCAGTTACTCAGATAGCCACGCTGTACAATTGTGGTGAGCAGAAAAGCATCTCAGACCGCGCAACATGTTGAATATTGAGGCAGATGGGCTACGACAGCAGAAGACAACGACACGCGCCACGTTTCTCAGCCAAGAACGGATAGCTGAGGCTGCAGTGGGCAGAGGCTCACCCATCCTGGACAGTTGAATACTGGAAAAAGCCTTTTTCTGATGAATCTCGATTTCTGCTGAAGCACACAGATGGCAGGGTCTGAATTTGGCACCAACCACATGAATCCATGGACCCAACCGTTCCTGTGTCAGCAGTGTAGGCTGGTGGAGGTGGTGTAATGGTGTGGGGAATGTTTGCTTGGCACACAATTCAGGCCAGCAAGTCAGTCATCGCTCGAACGTCCCAGACTATTGAGTATTGTTGCTGACCATGTCCATCCCTTCATGGCCATCTTCTAACGGCTACTTCCAGCATGATAATGCACCAGGTCACAAAGCCAAAGTCATCTCAAACTGCTTTCATGAACATTATTCTTCTGTGGCCTTCCAAATCACCAGATCTGAATCTGCCCAAGCTGCTGTTATAGAAAATTAATCAGCAGCTTGTTGTTTAAGCTGTCAGCAGCACTATGGTGTAAATAGGCCCTAGCAAACCCTTAAGACAAAATGAAGAAGACGGTGAATCTTATTAATATGATCAGCAAAATAATAACACCGTATAAATTTTTCCTTTTGGACTATATTACAACTTTTCTCCAATAACTTGCATGTCCAGTTTTCACTTTCCTCTGAGCGAGCGCCATATTTAACTGAGGGTTAACAATTATATGCATGTGTGAGCATGAAATAGATTTCTAGACTTGTTGTTTTATATGATCGTTTAATACATTTATCCTGAAGGATGCCATGTTCTCTCATGCCTTAAGTAGCATTCACATAACATATTCATATGAGATCACTGATGATTACATAATCATGCAACGAAGATGAAAGTGTTGCGATGTGCAGTTAATCCTGCCGCACATACAACACACCTTAGATACAGAGAGCCCTGACCTGTCCAGTCCCTGTAGTTGTAAAACTACAAGCACCTTCTCTAGAAGAAACCGCTTCATGTTGCCAAATAGTTTTGGGAAGGAGTTTTACAGTGTTTCTGCTTTGCTAAAGGTTTGGGTAGTTTAGGATTAATAACCCTGCTTCAGCTCAAAGAGCCATTGATCCATCATTTTCAGAGGAAATGTCTTATTCCAGTCCTGCTATTTCACATTTCAGCTGATAAATAACTGTGTTTGTGCGGTGTGTGCGGTTGCGAGTGTTCGGAATACCGAGTAGTTTGAAGAGACCCTCCGTTTCGCTCACTTTAACATCAGTTCATCTTTATTGAAAGTTCTGTTTGAGTGTGTACGAGTGTGTGTAACTGATGAATCACCCTCACCCTCTGCCTCACAAACGGATGAGAGCGGTACTAATACTAATAAACAGTCATCACTGTGCGGGATCATGAGTAATGATGACTGCATGGCCTGTGCGGAGCCGCCTGATCTATTCGTTTGTCAGGCACGATTTCCAGCCCCATGGTGCCAAAGCACAGCCACTCCATCACAGAGACAGAGAGCAGCTCACTTTCCCTGTTACACGCACCACACAGCTAAACACAAGCCGCAGCCTGATTCTTTCCCCTCTATGCCACTAACAGCATGCATATCTGCTCTAGTATATACTTATCTGATGATAAGATTTTGTTTATTTTGTTTCAGAGTGCCAATGAAAGGGCTCTAGAGCTTGACTCTGTACATTGACGTATTGTATTTTGCAACAGGAAGTCAGGGAAGAAGCACGTCTCACTGCCAGTTTGCCCACTTCGGTCTCCTAGAGACGAAGACTACATGAAAGACCCAAGTTTGATGCTAGCCTGTTGCTACTGTAGAGACACTGCTGCAGTTTGTTTCCAGCGGTGGGACAAATTTGTACAAGAGAGCATTTGATCGGACACAACTCGGATGCAAAAACGTTTCTCCATTTCCCCAGAAATGGGCAGCTTGCATTTGCGTTCGGCGCTATGACACATTTCCGTTATTAAATAGTGCAGCTCTAACCTTTCCAGCAGCATTGCTTACATTCATTCATTCATCATTACAACAAGTCTTGTCTTATGTACTGTATGTATGTATGTATGTAAGTGCTGTATTATTATGTATGGATAATCAATCGGTTAGATAGTTAGGTAAATTTTTTTTTTTTTACATTTGTAGTGGTGTATGCATGGCAAAGCATACGTTTTGAAGCTTTTCTCCAGCTTAATAGGACTATTCTTACATATATGATGAATGTCAGAAATCCCACATTGTTCCCATTTTGGTCACCTGCCAATTCCCATCCACCAGCCAGATCTGCCCCATCATGTGATAGCTGCAAGCTGGTGAGGGTGAAGACTAACACATGCTTCCCTGAGACATATGAAGCAAGCCAACCGTCCTCTTCCTTATACATGACCTCACAGATGCCTATGATTTGGCCAGTATTGCTGTGATTGACATTGGCGAGAGTATGCCACACCTCCCACTCAGAGAGCATGACCAAGTTTGCTTTCTTGGCCCCCCACCCTCGGATGGACCTCTTACATCCATCGACTATAAAATACCACCATTGCAAGTGAAGTGAAAAAACTGTCATTCCACTCGAACCAAAACAAGACCCGAGCAGTACTGAAGAAGAATGCGGAGGTTTGTGGAATGAGCCCATTATAAACTGTAAAATTAAATTAACACATCGTGCCATTTTTAGACGTATACGTGTTCGGGACTAAAAACAGCTCTATAAAAAGCTCTATGCAACAATTTAGATTTCATAGGGACTTGCTGGATATTACCAGAAAGCCTTTTTTGCACTTATCCAGCATTATTCACTGCTCAAATGTCAATTTCTCACATCGTTGTTTAAGTTAATGCAGACGGCATGCTAAGTGTCTAGGAATCTAAGGCATTTATTGTCATTTTCATGTCGTTGAACCCGACACAAAGGCCCCCTGCTTTGAATTGAGCTCTACACTTTTCATTTTTATGAGCGTTAATCAGCCCTTTCTCATCTCTGGTTATCACCGCACAAGGTCTCAGTCACAAATTGGTTTAAGTCTCGCTCAGATCACGCTGTGGCCATGAGTGAAATTGAGACACCTACGCAAACAGAAACAAAACGGATTATGCTGAATGGTGTCTTTGTCTAGTAAGAGAAAGGCCAGGAGGTGTAAAGCTTCCCTGTTGCTGGGGAGAGTGGAGCAGTTGGACATAATCAGTTTAGGCAAATGGGACTCAAGCTGAGCCTTCAGTCTGGATATCTTTCTCTTAACCGCTTTACTGTTTGTCATTTTCCTCCCTCTGTTCATTTTCTTATTTATTATTTTCCCCGTGTCTGCCTGGTCCACTGTGCAGGCTTGCTAAACACATTGTGTGCTTGACACACACTGACATGCGCACACACACACACACCCCATTTTAACCACGTTTACTGAGAGGTAAGGAATCCATGTCATCCCCTGCACTACTGCCATTATCCTAAGCATGAATGATCATTAAAACGTGAGTGGCGATTGCACCATGTTACAGCTGATAATAGGCTCAGTCTCTGGGCGTCTCTCGGAGCAGCAGCCACACGGTCACCTCTCAATGCTCTGACTCCGACCCCAGCAGCCAGCGCTCAAATTAAGCTGCATAATGTCCCTCAGACAGCTCGGTGAGCGGCTCTAATGATGTTTTTTTTTTTTTCCCTTTTTCTCTCTCTCGCTCTCTTTCACAGTTTCAAATGGGGGTTACGGCGAAGAGATAGCATTCAGTCCTTATAGGCAGAATGGAGACTTGAACGGAGGCTTGAACCCTCAGTCCCATCAGAGGTGATTTTATTCAGCGTCCTTGCTGTTTTTAGTTCTGTTGGTGTTAAAAAACAGAATAAGAGAACAAGCTGCCTCAAGCGTACAGATTTTGTACATTTAGTATGTGCCAAGAAAAGTGTAAATGGTTTTACTTTAAAAGCTTCACTTCAAAAGGTAATTATGATCTAATTATGCTCAGCAAATCTATTTTAAAGGTACACTATATCCACATTCATATTCACCAGACGAAACAGGTGAAAGAAGCGTATTAATTTTACAAAAGATGCGTACCTGGAAACCTGTAAACATATTGAAGTGTTCTAGGTAGACCATTTAACAGTTTCTCCTCAGGCACAAAACTTTGTTTTACGGTCCGTAAGTGAGGGGCTGTGAAAGGCTGAGAACGTACTTTTTCATTCAAAAGTGACTACAACGTCAATACGATGACCGAAACAAAAACCCTGGTTAGAAATCGCACAAATCACCTGATTATGGAGAACATGTTCCTTCTATAGTAAATATACTTGTCTAGTAACTAGTTTAAAACATTTTATGTCTTGAGTCCAGTGTTTATATTCTCTTTTTGTTTGTCAGTTCAAATATCCAGAAGGCTTCACATTTCTGGAGTGCTTCAGCTCTGTCCTCTGGTTTAGTGTGTGCCTCGTAGCTCAGTTTAGCAGCTCGCATCTGTAAAAAAAAAAAATGCGAGGAAGACACAACAGGGTTCAATTCAGTCCAAACTCTGCGTATGCGGAAGCACTTTACGAGCTCTTTTAGGACATTTTCCATAGGTCTTATTTTTTATAACCACTGTTAATCAGAATTTCTAATATTTTGTTTTTGCTTCTGTGTGCGTATCAGTTTGGAGTGGGAATCAGGCCCTCGCCCAGCTGAAAGCTCTCTGACCTGTCAAGTTCCTCAGGGTACGATGGAGCATCATCACATCAAATCCTCCAAAAGCATGGACCTGGGTAAGAAACCGAACAATAGAAAACCTGCGTACACATCCAGTGGCCTACAGAGCTATTTTTTGAGCAGACATCATTGTGTAAAGCGAATTTTACGTATCGTTATTAACGTGGAATGTATTTGTTTTCGCAAAACAGTCATTTTTACTTCACAGCACAGGTTTAAACTCTACAATATTCCTATAGGTTTGAGCTCCAAATATCACTTAATGCAGTGTTTTGTTTTTTAATATAGTAGTTTTTGCTCATTTTCAAGAAGGGCGCCAATACTTCTGGAGGGCATTCCTGCTGTAGCATGAATCAGAGCAGTAGCAGCTATAAAGCATGGCTTTATAGAAATGAAGGACGAGGGTAAAACACACACACACAGGAGCAGTAACTGACCTTTATTGTTGCTGTATGTGCTGCTACATGCGTGCAGGGCTTTTGTCTTCCAGGACATGAACATATTGATTAAAAAGAGTACGGTCAGTATATGATCAGTGTCACTCCTGTACCGTACGTGTACGCGTCTCGCCAGTAAGCACACGCTCACGTGCTTGTGTGTGTGCAAACCTGCATGGGCACCTCTCTTGCTGAAAGCATCCCATCCATCTCTTTTTTTTTTTTTTTTTTTTTTTTTTGCGTTTTGATTTCCCAAAGAGAATAAGGATGTAGAAGCACTTAGCCTGCTCCAGCAATCTCTTTTTGATATGAAATGGCAACTCACCAGACTAAGTGCATGTCAGGAAACAGATCAATGCTCATCCTTTCCGTAATGCAATTAATCTGTGTTCCGCGTTCAAATCTCGCTCCAAAAATCGAATAAAAGAGGCCTCTTTCCTAGATGCATCACACTCGGACGCAAACTAAATCCGTGTCACATGATGGCGTTTTAACAAACACTCGTGAATGTATTAGGGCCCTTTATTTAATCGAGGGCTGATGGGGTGGCTCTCTGGTGACCGTGGCAGCCGTCGCCGTCGCCATGGAGTCCAGCACAATGGGCAGCGTAGTCAGCCCTGCATCCTAATTTCTGTCTGCATAAAAACCCACTGAAATCTCATTCACGGTGCAGGTATGAAATCTGATGTTTTCGATATGAGCCCGCTGGTATTAATAATACATAAGCGGTTTCGTAGTTTATGAATAATTGAATGTTTGAATTGTGTTTTAATTGAATTTTTTTCGCCAGCGCGCGTACATAACGCATAGCACGCGCACTGTGTAAAGAAAAAATGGAGGAAATCCCCGCAGACTTTGCGTGCAGAACACCGTAAACCTGTAGAGGAGATTTAAACTTACTACCCAGCTAGTGGCGTTGTTTGCTACTCCATTATGTGCCATTGCTTGTGCTCTGGAGAGGTTTTTTATTTTTTATGATGGAGTAACATTTTAAGAAGAAAGAGTGCCTAGGGTTTGTATCTCGGCCTGCATAACTGAAAGCATTGTAATGTTAACTGTTAACACTTTTATTATCTTCCAGCAACCTTTCTTTCATTCCAGAGTTCATTTACAAACATGATCGTATTCTTATCCCATTTATCATGCAATGATGTGTGCGATTTTTATTCATGTTTAAGAGCCCAGTGGCGCTGAATTCTCCCGTCTGGTTGGTCAGAGGGTGTAATGCCAACTGCAGGGTAAATCACATGCTGTATTATGCTTGATCTGTTATGTTTTCATAGTAACAACTAATTTGTATTCGTAATGATGTGATGCTTTCAGTAAGGAGGCGATTATCAGCACTTTGTAAGAGACAGGTGTTTTTTTTATTTATTATTATTTAACTTCAGAAAAGAGGGAAATGGAAAAGAATAACTGTTTACCTCTTATGTGGTTAATGTAAATGATGACAACTTGTTTCATGGACGTGGAATGACATCATTCTGAAATTATTAAACAATTGTACTAGTCATCAAATCTCTGTGGTATAAGAAGAATAAAACATTTCAAGCCTCTTGCTGGTATAGGAAAATAATCATTAACATTAGTATAAACTTGTAAGCATAATTTCTTCCACTTTTCGCCTAGTTAATATATTTGTGGTGAGAAAGTGAATGCTGGTGTGGTGACATAGGTGGAGTCTCAGCGTCATTCCCAGCTTCATTGGTGTAAAACGGTGACGTTTCCCGGGCGGTGCAACAGAAAAGCGTTCGGATCCAAGCCGAGAGAGCCGAATCGGCCTTGCTGCCTGGGTGTGAGGGATGGCGTCGATCTCGCTCCTCTTCAATCACAGCGACACTCGTCAGTTACAGGCGTCTGTGAGGTCATGTATGTGGAAGAGGGTGGAAACTCCGTGTGTGTTATGTTGTCCTGTGTTATGTTGGGAAGCGTCTGCAGGTTGGCTGCCTTCACATGTCTCAAAGGAAGCATGTGTTGGCCTTCACCCTCTCCGGTTGGTATGATGGAAGAGAGCTGGCTGGTGGATGGGAATTGGCAGGTGACCAAATTGTGTCCCAAATCATATAAGGACGGCGTATTGACTAGAGAAATGCCCGATGTTTAATCGAATTAATGAAAAGTCCAATAAAACTAATTAAAGACCAGACCTGCCAAATTTATTATCATAGAGAAGAGTAATTTGCTCGTGTAAACATTGTTTAGAGACTGACACCTGAGTAAACGGTGGCAATTTATCTAGACAAACAGCCAACAAATCATCTCTAGACGATCAACACCCTGTCAAGAGACTAATGAAGCGGACTCCGCAACACATCAGCAATTTATGGTTATTGGTTTTTAGATCATTTAACTGCCAAAAAAATACCAGCTATATCTCCTGGATGTTCCAGCTCCATGATCCGATTCCTTATTTGCGTTAGGACTCTGCTGTGTTGAGTTTGTGACGTAGCGTAACAGCCTGCAAATCACTCTGGTTTTATTTCATCCGACAATGTTCCAGTAGTCTCGTTGGCCCGAGTTCCTGACATGGCACCGAGAAATATGGACTTTACGCAGGTTTGCAGGTTAACATCTCACCCCTTTGCCTCGTCACTGCAGCCGTGTTGTGCACTAACTATTACTCATGAAGCTGGGGTCATTTTTTATTATTTTTTTATTTTTTTCCCTGCTTGAAAAATATCATCACAAATGCCATTGGAGTGTATTCTGTGTAATACTCTTCAGACGGGAGGAAGTAACGTCGCCCGGGGCGTCTCTGGAGATTCACTACGGCAAGGATACCGAGATAGCAAAGCAGGAAGTAATGAGAGCGAGGTCTGAGATTAGAGAGGTGCTCTCGGTTCCGACGAGATGAGAGGAAGCAGAGGGGAACGGCGAGCCCACTCTGGGCCATTGCCTCCGAGGGAGGAAGGCAGCGCGAAACCGAAATGAAACGGCGCCTTTTCATTTGTCGTTTTCTGTATGGATTTGATGGGTGAGATGGCACTAAAATTGAATGCGCACCATGAAAATTGAACACGGCGGCACTTTTTTAAGACGTTAGCTAAGGATGACCCTATTAGCTGTCTTTTTTTTTTTTTTCTTTTCCCCATTACACACAGAGTGAGGAATCTTTCACTCCAATGAAACACTGGATGCAGCAGAATTTCAATCGCACTTCATTAGCTTTCTCACATTTGGTACCCGCGATGTGATGCTCTAGTAGGAGCACGGCCGCACGTGTTCGAGTAATTTTTGGCCTTTCTTTAAAAAAAAAAAAAAACATTTAGGTTGAATATGACCAGAGTAGAGTCTGGTAGAGTATGATTCTTCTCCTCCAAACTCTCTCTCTCTCTCTCTCTCTCTCGCTCGCTCTCGCTCGATCTCGCTCGATCTCCCACCAGGTTTCAGTCAGCGAGTGAGTTTACATGCACACTAGTAACCTGATCGAATCGTCACATCGTATCGTCGTACATTAACCAGACTTTACCTTGCCAGCTGCTTAGTACAAAGCCTGTGTAATGTCCGAGTCCATGTGTGAATAGAGCAGGTCGTTGTCTGGAGAAGCCACAGCGAGTGAGTGGGCACGTTGATGACTTGTGCGAACATGCAAGAACACAGAGAGAGAGAGAGCAACAGTGCGAGAGAGCAACTCCGGACGATGTCCAGACCGGATTCTCCAGACTTTGTGTGCAATACATATGAGAAAACATCACGAGAGAGCAAAATTAGCAGTGCTGTCGGAGTGAAGGGACGGGCTACTCTTTCTCCCCGTGACTCAGAGTGACACTAGCCAATCATGGCTGTTTGTGAGCTCATGTATGCGGTAGAGGGCGGATAGCTCATTCGTCCGAGTGTGCCCTGTGATGCAGTTTGGAAACGTGCGATTGACTGGTTTTATTTGTGGATGAAGCGTGTGAATGGCCAGTTAGTAGCCGTCATATGACAAAGGACAACTGGCTGACGGGAATTCAAAAAATTAAGGTAGCGATACATGTTAAAGCGACCCAGCAAGAGCCTGTTGCCATGACAAAGTAAAGTTTGGGGGTCCTTTATTTCCGGGTGTGTGGACGGCCCTCGCCGGATGCTAAACTTTCTGCTAAACTTATCACAGACAAGAGGTGCATCTTTCACTCATTTTAAAGAATTAAATAAATTTAGGCTGAGCTTCATCACCACCAAATGTTCAAACCCCTGCGTAGCGAGTAAAGTGCTAATAGAGGATGTAGCTGCAGTAGTGAATGGATTTCATAAATTCAGAGTTTATCAGTCAGTGTAACGTACTTCTGGTTCTTTAATAAGCAGCGCTTCATTCTGTTCTGCTCCTTGTTGCTTGTTATTGATATAAATGGCAGTGGTTGGTGTGTGTTCTCACACACTTAACACCTGCTTAAAGGCAGTGTCTCTCGAGTGCTGTGCACTTTTATATCAATCCATATGAAGATTATAGAGGATACCTACGCATGTGTGTTTCTGTGCTCGTTTTCAGTGCTTTTGATCAGAAAGAGTTGTAGCCGTGTGTGTGTGTGTGTGTAAGGCTGAAGTGTGTTATTCTCCGGAGCTTTTCTTTTCACCAGCAGGGTACAAACACAAACGGTCGATGAGAGCGTGCCGTTGCCAGGAAGTTAATGCCTGCATTATTCAATGACCTATTTCTGTATTGTTTCTCCTCGTTCTCTCGGTGGAATGTGCAGAATTAGATTTACTAACACCGGGAAACACTATTAACCACACTGGGTTTAAAGAGAGACCCGAGTATAAACGCAATAACAGTAAAGCCGTTACTCATGTGCTAAATTTGTGTCTATACCTATGTGTGGTATTTCGTGCGAGTTATTTTGTGGGACAGTTTGTCTTGTTTACTAAGGGTGTGTGTGTGTGTGTGTGTGTGTGTGTGTGTGTGTGTGTGTGTGTGTGTGTGAGAGAGTTTGATGTTTGATTTTCTGTGTACGAGTTTGTGTCATTTTGTGAGCAAGAGCTTGTTTGACTTTGTGTGGTTGTGTGTGAGTGAGTCTATGAGTGTGTGTGTGTGTGTGAGGGAGAGAGAGAGAGAGAGAGAGAAAGAGCGTGTGTGTGTGTGTGTGTGAGTTCGTGTTTGCATCTGATTGGCTGCTCATGTTGTTGTGGTGAACTTGAACACAACCTTGTACCCGTGTGTAGAGCCGAATGCAGCACGTTGTTTTTGAGGCAGCGCGGGATGAAGTGTGCCCCGTGTGCCAGCCGTTACATCTCCCCTGCTCCAGCACACGCTCTGTTGTACACGCACTCATAAAGACTTTCCACTTCTGATGTACTGCCAACACAGGCAAAGCGAGGAAGTAATTACTCATGCGAGGTTGCCTTTCTTCTTCCTTTATCATATTGCTTTAGGCCATGTTTTCTGATTCGCTTCATGCTAAGAGTAATATTCTCTGTATGCATATTCAGTATGTGCTAACAGTTACTCTGTCACGTGTGTGAGCGTGTTATTCGTGTTTATTTCAGTGTGTGGTCACAGGAGCAGTTTTAATTCCCTGCTAGGAAAAACGGACCTCATGAGAAAAAAAAAAAGAAAAAAATGAAAAGGATTATTTCAGAGAGCGTGTGGTGTAATGAGAATCTGTTGCTGCTGCTCTTTCTGGCTTTCTAGCTAGTCGCCTCTCGCTCGCTCGCTCTCGCGCTCTCTCTCTAGCACTCTCTCTCTCGCTCTCTCTCTCTCTCTCTCTCTCTCTCTCTCTAGCACTCTCTCTCTCTCTCTCTCTCTCTCTCTCTAGCACTCTCTCGCTCGATCTCTCTCTCTCTAGCACTCTCTCGCTCGATCTCTCTCTCTCTCTAGCACTCTCTCGCTCGATCTCTCTAGCACTCTCTCGTGCTCTCTCTCTCTCTCTCTAGTGCTCTCTCTCTCTAGCACTCTCTCGCTCGCTCTCTCTAGCACTCTCTCGCTCGCTCTCTCTAGCACTCTCTCGCTCGCTCTCTCTAGCACTCTCGCTCTCTCTCTCTCTCTCTATCACTCTCTCGCTCTCTCTCTCGCTCTCTCTCGCTCTCTCTCTAGCACTCTCTCGCTCGCTCTCTCTAGCACTCTCGCTCTCTCTCTCTCTCTCTAGCACTCTCTCGCTCTCTCTCTAGCACTCTCTCGCTCTCTCTCTAGCACTCTCTCGCTCGCTCTCTCTCTCTCTAGCACTCTCTCGCTCACTCGCTCTCTCTAGCACTCTCTCTCTCTCTCTCTAGCACTCTCTCGCTCTCTCTCTAGCACTCTCTCGCTCTCTCTCTCTCTAGCACTCTCTCGCTTGCTCTCTCTGTCGCTCTCTCTCGCTCTCTCTC
>JAQQZR010000035.1:17922103-17934119 GCA_030068235.1 Notoglanidium macrostoma | reverse complement strand
GTGTGTGTGTGTGTGTGTGTGTGTGTGTGTGTGTGTGTGTGTGTGTGTGTGTGTGTGTGTGTGTGTGTGAGGGACTAAGTTGCCAACAGTACAGAGTGAGTGGCATAGGAGCAAAGCACCCTGACAACTCCTTTCCCTCATTGCTCATGGCTGCGTGTGCAGACCGCAGGCCACAACGCTTTGGTTCCAGAGCAAACACCCGACCTTCCCGCTCAAGTCATGGAAAACCCCAAGCTCGCCAGGCCCGAGAACTCTTCTAATGGAAAATATGATCAGATGATGTTTTTTCTCACTTATTTTTTGGGTGAAAATGGAGGCCTGGTGGTGTTTCTTTTTCGTGTAAAGGTGCAGAAAAAGCTAGGTGTTTTGTGGTCTGAGGAACAGCACATCAACATATTTGTACTATAAATCACAGAAGCAGATTTACGCCAAACTAAATAAATCTGTATGCTAGTCAAATCTGTTTGAAGCTTTTTATAAGGTTCAGCTGAGATCTGGGTCATTCGACTCCTGACCTTTTGTCACCCTTTAACTTTTGTATTGCTTAAAAACCTCATGTCGTCAGCGTCTCCGTGTAAGGAGTGTTTGACAGCACGGTTGGCTCTCGGTGAACCGTAGATGAGAAAAAGGGTCATTTCTCTTTTTTGTGCAAGACACGGCCTTGAAAAAAGGTGTGTTGTGGCAAAGGGTTATTTGGTGGCGTATTATCCACTTGCAGCCTGGGGAAGAACTTGGAAGGACATGTCTGTATGCAAGGCTGACTCTTCATTCCTCTGAGGTTTATGGCTGACCCACACAGTAAGAATCGATCCGGCCAGAAAGCCACAACCGGGATCCAGGATCACATACCGTACAGGGAGGGTTTAGAAGACCTTGTAATTAAAATTTTCGGTTTTGTCAGTCACGTTCTGTCTTTCTGTATAAGGCACTTAATTGTATTCATCCACACCCTCTTTTAGAAAGAATGACTAGACCAGTACATCATGCTGTCTCAAATTGCATACTTGTGTAGTAGGGATGTAACGGAATGCGAGTACATTCATCAAAATAGATAATGTGGTTTAAATGGATATAAATACTGATATGAGTAGGAAGTGCACTATATTTGTGTTTGCCAGAACAGGGATTCTTTCATCTGACCTCTAGCGAGAGTTCAGTTTATGAAGCAGGGACATTCCTTTAACGTTAGCATGAACATTCGTCTTTTGTAACTGCTTGCTCGGGGTTGCGGTAGTTTAAATTGCCATGCTAGCTTGTTTATATTTTGGGAAATAGAACCACCTAGAACCTACTTTGTTAGACTATATCGTGGAAAAGGAAGAATAATAACCGCACAATTTGGGTTAAAAAAAAAAACATTCCCGCACTAGATGTGTAGTAGAGACTAATTACAAACTGGGGTGATGTAGCTGAGGTTGAGGAACTGTCAAAGCCATTTCTACTTCGGGGGCTTTTTACAGAGGGTTTTTCAGAGCATAGTCTGGGGGAGGGGGGGCTTCTAGTTTAGGCCATACTCATTTCAGGTTTTAATTTGAATATAGATATTTAGAGCTAATCACTAATCTGGTACAGATACAGTCTGTGTCATTGTGTTGCAGCCCTCGTATGTATTATTTTAGTACACTTAACTAATGTGTTTATGCTGAGAAATATGATCTGGAGGATGGATTATATTCGGCAGCTGAAGTGTGGAGAGATGGACACTTTTTTGCATGAACCTGCCCCACATAACAGAATGGAAGGGGCTTATAGCAGAAAGTGTATGGAACTGTACCATTGACAGCAGTTTGTCTAAGCCTTAAAAATCTTTTTGTTACAGTGAGCTTTAGATCAAAAAGTAATATTTATGTAACACAATACACATTGTTGCTTCTCTAGCTACGGCCCGGTCAGACTGTACTCACAGCACTATAGTTTCCTTCCTCCACGGGCGTTAAGGAAGCACACAGAAGGTCCCAAAACTCGGATCCATAGGCATTTTTCCTTATATGAAAATGAATATTTTTCTTTTTATTTCAGATCCAAGATGGCTTCGGAACTAACAAAGCTAATAGAAGATCGAATTCAGCAAAAGAGTCGGAAAGTCCAAGGCTGTCAGTTTGTTCTGTCTGTATTTAACTAAATAATTACATAGGATCCAGATATTTGCGACACCCTATACGTGTCTCATCCTAATCTGGAGCGAAGCAACTTGTAACAAGAAGAAATGATTCAGTAAAACACAAAATTCACTCAGTTTTAATAAGACAACGTGGATGTTTTCGGTATGAGCTTCAGGAGTAACCGCTCCAGTGTTGCCACTAATAAAAGTTGTCGTTATTCCTGCCATATGTGTTTAATATTTCAGTAGCTGGATGTCATTAATAGAATAATTCTGCATGCCGTGATCATGCATTTTTAAAGGCACTCCAAATACAGTTTGAAAATCTAGTGTAATCCATGTTTGGCAAACCTCTCATGCACAAACGCCATTTGAGACTGCGCTAAGTGGTAATTGTGGGTGCAGTTCTGTGACCCTAGCTGACAGATGCTCTCTCTCTCTCCTGTCTCGTTGTTGTTGGTGCATTTTCGAGCCATCTGCCCTTCGTCTAAAGAGCGCTCCGGAAAAAAGATGAGATGTAATGAATGTCAAGCACTCGCTCACACCGAGGCCAGTTCAGTCTTAATAAGCGCACGGTTTCAATGAAAAGCAGGCGTGAAAGGAGCAGACGCTGCTCATCTGCGTGGAACACGAGCCGTATTGTTTACTGGGGGTGTTTTCGCCTCTGAGGATCATCAAGTGTTGCCCAAATAACAGCCAAAACCACAGACCGCCTGCACTGATGACAGATATGATAAGAAACCGCAGTATTGCAAACAAAGCGCGCGCATGTCTGAGCTCAGGGGAAATACTTCTAAGTAGAATCAGGCGTACTTTTATGCACTTACTATTTCTTCTTGTTTTCAATATCTGATTCTCGCCAGTAGACTTGCGGTCACTTTGCTGAGCCGTTCGCTGCCCACAGCTCAAGCTTCTCCTTAACAGTTTGACAGCTTTGTTTGAGTCATTAGCCTGTAAAAGTCTTGCTTTTGGTAATAATTCGCCTAAGTGAGAGGAGAAAATTGCTGACAGGCAGCGAAAAGGGCGCCGATGCAGATGTGTTTCCTTGCCTTTGTTCAGGCAAACAGAAAGTTCTTGGGATCCGTCTGAGGTTTTCCGCACCACGCCAAGAACGCCTGCACATCCAGGTCAGGAATTTCTGTGGAAATAAATAAGCGGAGTGGAAGTCTGTCACTAAGAAACACGAGACCACCAGAGTGTCTGAGAGATGCGAGACAGGGTGTGTGTGTCTCAGACAAAGATAAACATTTATAAATGGGCATTTAATGCTTGTGTTTGATGTGTGTGAATGTTCAAAACGGGTATGTCTGAAATGGAAAGGTTGCAAATCCCAGCGTTTAAACAGTAGGCATGCATAAGGGAAAGGATTTCAGTTTGGGTGTGTGCGTGTGTTTATGTTGGAGGGAGGAGGCGAAAGAGAGAATAGTGCTGGCTGGTAAGTGTGCAATTTTGTGTGTTGGAGAATGATATCGATTGTATTTATGACAGCTGTGCTGATGAAGTCTCTCCGATTCTTTACTTCCTTTGTGTCCGTGTCCTTTAACAACCTTCCTCCAGATTACTTTCCATCTGAGTCGGCATTTTACTCTCTCTCACACACACAAACAGACACACACACCCCACTGCATTGACTGAAAGACAGATGATTGCTGTCTGAGGCATAGGCTTGGGTAAAGAAATCACATAAATCCCTCTCTCTCGTGCGCGCTCTCTATCTCTCCATTTCTCGCTTTCTTTTTGTATGTCGGTCACACTGAAGCTGAGATTTCAAAGCTTCTTCACCTTTGAACCTTAAACATTTTCCTCCACTTCTTTTAGATTTTTGTTTTCATATTATCCCTTTCTCATTGGTCCTGGTTTATCCCCCCCCCCCCCCTTGTGGTCGTTGTGTCCTCTTCTCCGTTGTGTTCCTGGTGCGTGCGTGTGAAGACGGTGAGAAAGCCAAGCCGTTTATACTGAATCGCGCAGGCCTTCAGAAGCCGGGCCATGTTTAGGAAGCAGCAGTAGTCCGATTTGTTCCTGCGTGTAATTGTGACTTTGCAAACAAACAGCCGTCAGCCAACCGAGAGCTCCTCTGTCATCCTGCTACTCTCTACTCTCCCTCCCTTTTTTTTTTTTTTCCCCCCCACTCCCTCGCTTTGTCACTGTCTCTCCCTCTGCGTATTTTCCCTCCACTTCTCTCCGGTTGTAATTGAGAAGAAGTTTGGTGTTGATGTGAGCTGAAGGCCACCATGTTTGCTTGATTGGGATTGATGGATTAATTTGTCTAGTGGAAAGCCATCTGGTTGTGTAGGTGTGTGTGTGCGTACTGCCATTTGCAGGTGTCTCTGTACTTAAAGTCTAAACATTTTTTCCCCCCCCAGATTCTTTCCCCTCTCTCACACACACTATTTCAGTTCATTGCTCTTCATTACCAGGTTTGCCACCATCCTGGAAAACCTGCAGATGTAACGTGGAAATCTACGATCTCGTTTCCCAGAAGAACAGTTTAGAAAATGGATGAAATGTCCTGAAAATATTGCCATGATACCACAAAAAAGTGTAAAATCCGACTGTTAGGCCACTCCGATTACAAGTCTTTTTTTGGTTCATTTTCTATCAGCTGAAATTACATTCATTCAGTGATGCTTAAAATTTTCCTGAACATGTTATTAAACGTTGTTTATGGTGTCATTAGTGACCTAGCTCTCATGTACCGTCAACTGCAGAAATATTGGCACCCTCTCGGTGGTACATTGTATGACCAAGGTAAGTGGACTCCCTCCTAATGATTGCGTTCTGCCCTGCTAGACAGCTGTAAGTGCTGTTATTGTGAAATGGAAGCGTCTAGGAGCCACATAAGCTCAGCCACGAGACGGTAGGCCACACAAACTCACAGGGTGTTGCCCTCGATTGCTGAAGCACATACTCCATATTAATGCCCATCATTTTAGAATGGGATGTCTAGCAAGTTTGATTCTCAGGTGTCCATATACTTTTGGACCATTTCTTTTTCTCTGCCCGTCATTGTTTTGGTTTCCTCCTGCAGCCTTTCTCCTATCGCTGATATTTATCGTGTATTTCTCTCTCTCATCATCTCTTCTGTAATTCTATAGTTTGCATACACGGATGTGAATTCCATCATGGACATGAATGTCATGGCAATATCGGGCCTTCAGTGACTTCTTTGAACTGTTCTTTTTCTGAGCCATCTTTAATGGAACATCTTTAATTTAAAAAAAAAAAAAAAAAAAAAGGAAGGGAGAAAAAAAAGAACTCGGTGCACAAGTTTTAATTTATTTCAGGTTTTCCGAAATCATCACAGGGTTAAAATCAACATCCAGCTCACCTAATATTTGGTTAAATGTCGTTTAGCAAGTGTTTGTACTGATCTTGGAGTCTGCAGTTGTTCAGAAATGGCTCCAAGGGACATTCCTGAGTTGTGTAAATCTATGTTCCTCTTTCTCAGATCTGCACTGAGCTCCTTGGACTTTCCCATTGTACTGTGTGTTGGTCAATCCAAAGACTGTTAAACAAAAACAGAGAAGCTACCAGCTGTAGTCGATCATGAGCACTAACAGGAAGTTAAGAGACCTTGGCCTTGGCAAGATGAATGACGGCACCACTGAAATACTAAGCCAAGTGGGTGTATGTGTAATTTGTTGATCTCAAAATAAATTAAACCTGTTCACCAAATTCTTTTTATTTATTTATTTATTTTTTATTACTAAAGATGTCTATTGTACAATCATTCTGCCACAGAAAGCGAACAGCTCGAAGAAGTCACTGACAGCCCAATATTGCCATGAGGTTCATGTGCATGATGACATACATGTCCGTGTATGTAAACTTCTGATGACAACAGTAAAGTATCCATCTTCCTCCCATAGTCCATATCCTGTTTTCTTTCTAAACCTCTGTTTGATCAGTGTAGCTAATAGAAGTAGAAGATGCAGATATGTCGGAGCATCAGTGTAAAAGCGCTGTAGATAACTGCTTTTGTGGGCACAAGCCCCCACTTCTAAAAGGCTGCAGTATTTGGTTTGCTCCTGGGAGATGGATTTTATTAGGTTGCACTGGTGTGCTGGAAGCCATGCTTGCCCATCGATCACCCCGTGTTCACAGTGACAGTCTCCCCGTCTCGTTCTCTATCTCTCTCCCTGAGCGGCGGTGACCCCTCCCAGCCTTCCCCTCGCCACTAACCCAATAAAGGTGAACTGTAATTATGAGATGTCTTTTTAAAAGTCTGTCACCGCCAATTATAACAGCAATACATCTCCTCCACCTTAAATATTATAACAGACATGGGGACAGAAAGCCTTTTACTAGCCATCTGACCCCACAGTGGGTCCAAAAGACAAATTCTGGATTTCAGATCTTCATGGCTGTTGGTAATTGTGGATGGACAGATGGAGTTTAAATTAGCTGCAGATATTCTTCCTCCTGTTGAACACAAACATGGATTAAAAATGCTTTAATGGTCATGTTTTAATCTTTAAAGTGAGTAAAACAACATGGTAGCATTAGATGTCGCAGGCTAAAAAACCCCTCACTGTAATCCTTGCACATACCGTGTCGGTTATTGTTTGCCGAACAAAAGCTAATTAGCCGGTTTCGCAGCATAAATTGGCCACATAATCTGTCACACTGATTTTAACCACAACATATGGCAAGAGCTACAAATGCAGACTCACGAGCTGCTAGGAGACTTCTTGGAGGTAAATGTTTGGCCCACCAGTTGAAGCTTTCTCAGACGTTTTCTGTGATTAACTACAATGCCAGTCAATGTTTTTGGACTCCTTGTATTAAACTTTATATACATACATTACAAACAGACATTCCGAGTAAGAAAATCTGTACAAGTGAACTGCGAAATATTTGTAACGTTTTTGTAAAAACGAAGTAGTCCGCTCGAGCCGTCTTTAATGAGACACTTATAGCGCACATCAAATATTTGTCTTCGAGCTGATACCGACACTGTCTAATACAAATTTATACAACAGTTTCACTAATTTGATTGGTTGACCAGCATTCCAAGCGTGCTGATATTTCACGATTACATTACTGGGATATTTTAGTGTGTGTACCGCTCCACTCATCCAGGTAAAATTCCACTTCCTGGTTTGAAACGGTTAGTGCGGTCGTGTTAGCGTTCATCGGCGTTATCATTGTTGGTGCCATCAGCAGACGGGGCAAATTGTCATTTTCAGCAATGTACCTTTTGCCTTAAAATATGAACGCTCATCATATGAAGATGAAAAGGAAGAAGAGGCGCTAATTTGCCCAGAAGCATCTTTAATGGGAACGCACAAATCAGTGTGAGCTAGCTAGCTGATGTGCCGCGAAGTGAGGGTGACTTCTTCGGGATCGATTTCTGCTGGCTGAGTAAAAATAAACAGGATATTTGATCGTGTTATGTCACTTACTCGATCTTAATTTCTTGTTTCTAGAACTTTCTAAAGCAATATTGTACTCAAGGCTGTGCTGTTGTATCAGTGCGACATTGCTAAATTGCTTTGCAGTAACGTACAGTCTTACAGTAACTGCTTCACCATAAGCAGGCTTAACTTAAATGCGGACTTTGGTGTTTGAGGGAACGCTTGTTTATTATTTTTATCCCTCATATACTTTTGGTGTGTGCCAAAAAGTAATGCCTTAAATATGAATTAGGGACCTTGGGTCCTGCCTTTAAGGTCAGGCAGTCTTTACGTCTTGCCTTTGCCTCAGTCTTTACCGTTGCCTATGTAGGTCTCTGCCTTCTGAATGGAGCGCAGTGACTATCTGAGCCCTCACTGGGAGAAAGGAATAGATCTAAACAGATGCCAGTGTTGATATTTTTGTGCATTCCAATATAATTGGCTAACGTTTAATTGTTGTTTATAATATTTTCACATTATCGTATCAGAGCAACGGTACTCTCTCTTTCATGGTCGGTCTTGCATTGTGAACAGAACTATGGGTTTAACTTCAGACAGAGAGGTACTGATTACCTAGGTATCTCTAAATAATACAGAGGTATTCACGGGTTTTTTGAAATGTCCCGGATGACAGTACTGCGTTGTATAACGATATACAGGTATACTTATTTTCAGGACATGACAATTCAGGATTAAGCATTCTCCTTGTCCGTCTCAGTGAGGGGAAAAAAATAAAAGAAGTAAAAAAAAAAAACTTGTAAGTACTGCTCTCGGTCTGAGTGTAGCATGTAGCCGTGTGCTCAGTTTGATGGACAGGAGTGCATCCCTTAAAGCTGTATAGTACACGGTGTTCTCTTGTAAGAATGTGCAGAGGCAGACAGGCAGACAGACGGAGGCGGGGGATGACAGGAAGTCCTCAGCAGAAACATCACGGTGACAGCCGACCTTTAAAATCCTGCTTTCTTTCTCGTGTCTTGTAAACCTGACGATGTTGTGCTCACAGTAGTGCACGAACAGGTGTCATGTGTTTGCCTCCGCTTTAATGGGTATCCCCAAAAAACACACACACACACACAGAGGGAGAATCAGGTAACATGCATCTAAAGTGACGTTTAGCGCTGGCAGACATTACACACCTGGTGTGATACACAAACACACACGTGCGCACACATGCAGGTTTTACTATCTTTATGAGGACCGTCTTGACATAATGATTAATGAATCCTGCACCTAATCCCAACCTTAACTTTAGTAATAAAAAGGAAACTTTTTGGCTGTTTTACTTTTTCTTGTTTTTGTTTACAATACCCTTAAAACCGTTGTGAGGACTGACTGTGTGTGCGGACACCTCTGATTGTGAGGACCATCCAAAATTGTCCTCACAAGGATAGTAAAATCTGACATTTGGTCCTCGCAAGGGTGCAAAAAAACCGGTCAAACCTTATTGTTATGCATGTTGAGAATCCTTCTAGCCGAGTTACCTCTTGCCCTTTCCCTTTGACGCTGTTGTCCCACGTTAACGCACTGCAGCAGACAAGCTGCTTGGACATTTCCCAAATTTATCTCTCATGCTCAGACGCACGGTGGTTCTCTGGATCCCAGCCTGTTCGAGAGTTCTCCCAGGACTAGCGTCTAGAAAGTTTCTTCATTCAAGCATCCAGTCAGTGGACGGCAGAAATTACATTGCTCCTAAAGGAATCCTCCAGCGCATTCAACTGAATCTCTTTCCATCGCATCTGTAGTGTGCGTGTGCGTGTGATTACCCTGAACATGAAGTTCTACCATGAACATGACATTTTTTTTTTTTTATTTAAACTGTACACCTTTAATGTAAATTCAGACCTACTGATTACAATGAAACTATAAAGATATTAGAACGTATTTTTATCCAGTGTTACCGTTGCAGGTGGAAATGATGATTACCCATCACACACACACACACTGCAGATTGACGGAGATCAGACTGATTAAACGCTGACATATTCCTTTATAAAGGATCTACATTTTACACAAATCCTCTCCTCTTTATTCTTCTTCTCTCTCAGGATGACCGTGTCATCCAGCTGTAACTCCCCTAATGTATCTTTCGGATATGCTTTTCAAAAAATAACAAGGCATTTAGGCTCATCTCTCTCACTTTGTCTCTATGATGACATCTAATGTCTTAATATAATGCTGCTTTTTATTTCCATGCATCACTGAATACAGGTGAACGAGAAGCATTTTTATTTTAGTCCTCTGTTCAGCTCAGTTTCTGTGAGTTTTTCTGTTCTCTGATAATTATGTCATGTCACGCTATATATTTGTCAATTTGAAAGGTTTTCTGCTCTTCACAATTGGTTTTGGGTGGCTTTGTGATCTACAGTTTTACAAAAACACTTCTGTGATGGTTCAGCGTTTGATATTCACAGCAAGCAGAAAGTCTTTGGGAAATTGGGAGATCTCTTTTGCACTCATCTTGTTACCTGACAGGACACGATGAAGCCTCATTACGCGCCAACACACCCACCTACTCTAGGCTTTTGTTTTTGTCATACATTATCATTATCCCAACTAATGACAGACAGAGCTCATCAGAAATGGGGTTTTTTGAAAGGTTTGAAAAACACACATCAGTCTTCCCTCCCTCCATCTGTCTGCCTTCAGCCATGTTCTCAGTTGTCCTACTGATGTTTGTGCACTTTGTTATACACCTTCCTCCTCTCACTCGTTTCCCTGCTTTCATCTTTACGTCTGACTCTGCCCTTGTTTTGCTCTGGTCATCCGAATGAAAACACTGTTCCGAATTGCAGTTTCATTTAAACAGCCGTTAGCCGAACGGAGAGCTGCGGTGCCGCTGAAGGAGCCGGCCGATTGGAATTCCAGCAAGACGCAACACCTGTCGATACAATGATTTCCTTACTCGTGAATGAGAGAGTTGTGGTACTTTAGCTAATGGTTTAGGGTGGAGGGAATGGACAGCACAAAGAGGGCTGGAGATGGAGGGATAGAGTGAAAGTGAGAGAAGAAAGGCCCTGATTGATGGAGGTACTGCTCTCTGGTTCAGTCTCCTCATTCATCACTTGCTGCAGAGCATGGTGTTTAAAAAGTCATTTTCATAAGAGGAAGAAAGCACTGAGGCATGAGAGGGGGAGGGAGACTTTAACCCTGTCTACTTCTTTCTCATGCGCACACATTTTCCTAGTATGAAACTTTGCTTTGGATGAGCACAGAAGCCTGAACGCCATGATCCAAATTAACATAAATTCTCAGTATCGCTGCCGGTTATGCCACGTGTTATACATTAGCACTTTACAGCATAGTACACATCCTTATTTTTACATTAATGATGGCAGTTATGACGGAAAAGTATGTTTTTATAGACGCATTAAATCCATGTTTACTACCGCAACCATGTTGCCACACACAAGCTATACACTGCACTCCTTATTAACTTTTAACTCTGTCATGAGTGTGTTGTGCCTGGGGAGAAGGGTCGAGCTATTGACTCAGTGTCCTTAATCATCATGCATACTGAATTACTAATGTGAAGAATAATAAATAACTGATAACATGCAAGGCAGCACTTTTTTTTTTCCTTCCAAGACCTAAATTGACTGAATTTGCCTGTGGTTTTCCAGTCCAATTATGGCATGTATTACACAGATACAGACTGAAATTGTGTTTGCCAAAGCATTTAAATTTGAATGTATGCCAAGGAATCTGATAGGAAAGAAAACTCAAAACTAAAGTGAATTCTCTGTATTCTCCTCAGCTTTCTCTGGTGTGGAGCTGGGTCCTACTCTGGGCCTAAAAAAGTCCAGTTCTCTAGAGAGTCTGCAGACGGCTGTGTCCGAGGCTCAGAAGAACGACCTCCTGCTCTTCCACAGGCCTCGTGCTCACATGGTGAGGGGCCGTGGCTGCAACGAGAGCTTCCGTGCTGCCATTGACAAATCATACGATGGCCCTGCTGAGGAGGACGATGGTAAATGAGCACAACACACCTGCACTTCTCTTTATATTAACCCAATTTAGCTTAACTGCTTTGACCCACTAGTAACGTTGGCTTTTATGGTCTACTTAATGACTTTAGTAGGCCTTCTATTTCATCTTTTAGTCCACAGGTCTGCTGTATTGAACACTATGTGAGCTTTGACTAGCGCTCTAGTCAGTCTGTGCTATGGTCTGTGCTTTGTAGTGTGTGGATGTGCTGTGTCACCTTTGTGACATCTCTGTGTCCTGCTTTATATGTGCTGGGCTGTCTCTGTGTTCTTACATGGTTATGGGCTGTGTTGCCTCCGTGCTCTGCTTTTTTACAAGTGTTGTCTCCGAGCTCCGCTTTGTCTGTGTTGTCTCTGTTCTCTGCTGTGTCTGTGTTGTCTCTATGTTCTGCTGTGTTGTCTCTGTTCTCTGTGTTTATGTGCTGTGTTGTCTCTGTGCTCTGCTTTGTTTGTGCTGTGTTGTCTCTGTGCTCTGCTGTTTGTGCTGTGTTGTCTCTGTGCTCTGCTTTGTTTGTGCTGTGTTGTCTCTGTGCTCTGCT
>JAQQZR010000035.1:17900136-17911930 GCA_030068235.1 Notoglanidium macrostoma | reverse complement strand
GTGTGTGTGTGTGTGTGTGTGTGTGTGTGTGTGTGTGTGTGTGTGTGGGCGGGTGGGTGGCCAGGCAGGCATATTTTATTTATCCTATCCCTACAAGGATAGGAATATCTGACAGTTTTGACCTTGTGGGGACATTTGGCAGGTCCCCATGAGGATAGCTGCTTGTCTTTGTTTTAATGAAACTGTGGCTTTTATTTAAAAAAGCTGAAAAATCCAAAACGTTTTCTTTTGGTTACAGAGGTTAAGGTTGGATTTTGCTATAGCTTGGCATTAATTAGCTGCATTAATAATTATGTCAATGGTAGGTCCTCACAATGATGGTGAGATAGACGCGTGTGTGTGTGTATGCTTCAGAAAAAAGGTACTGCCCCAGGTGGTGAATGGGGCCCATTAGGATGTTTTACATCCTGCGGACAGATGGGGAATCTGAAAGGCCTGCCAAATATCTCCCATTCTGCTGCCGCGCTAAAGTCACACATGCGCACGTAGACACACAGGACCTTTACGTCATACTGCGCCATTCTACGCATGCAACACCCAGCCTACTTTAACCTTTATTGCAAAGCCAGGCTTATTATGTAGATAGTGATCTCAGTGTAGCGCGGTCTGTATTGAAGCTGTAACTCCAAACAGATCAAGTCTCCAGCGTGAACCAGCGCAACTTTAAATGACTCCAGATTATGTCTTATGATAGAGCCCTTTATCTCAACAGCTCCACCACAATTTATCACAAGTGAAATATTAAATAATCAAAGCCAATCAGATGGGATTGTGTGTAATTACAGCTATTCATTGCCTCCTTTTCTTTCTTCACATTTAAAAGCCACAAATATATAAGTGCCCCATTAATGCAGTTGCTTTGCCTTGTAAGGCTGTAAATATAGGTCTTTGATACCGGCTATGTTTGGCAAGTTGATGTTTATGCAACGTACAGCTGACTCGCATTTGTGTTAACTGGGCTGCAAGACGGAAAGGAAAAAACGGAGGCTTACAGTTTTACAGTGATACTTCTACTAAATGTTTTAGGTCGAGGGCTTCGGCAACATATTGCTAAGAAAACAGTTTTAAATCAGACGGAGCACATCGCGAACATCGTAGATTAGAGAGCCTTGGGGCCTGTGTCCGCCACATGAATCTGTTTGTGCTGGCAGGGTCTGTTTACTATACAAATCCTGTAAATTTACATGATGACGGAGTTATCGCTAAAAAAAAAAGGGCACTTTCATTTGAAAACAGTTAAACTTTTGGAACACCGCCGAGCTCATCAATGTCACTTCTCTCACACCGATTAGTCAAAATCGAGAAGGGGTGGGACTTTCAGTATCAACATTCTTAAGAGTGGCAGAGGAGAAACTGATCCTGCCTGTCACTGACAGCCCAGTTGTTTATGATCTAAAGGCTTCCATGATCTATATTTGAAACGTGCATGATTTCTTTCCACCGTTTTAGCTAACCTTTATAAAGGTAAATAGAGACTGGAATGCAGAAGTACTAGAAGATTTTTTTTTGAAACCTGGAAACAATAAGTGCTTGAGAAAAGCACTCTGGGAGTGCTCTGAAAATGAGGTCGTTGGTGCTGCCAGCACAGAATAAAATGCATCTGATGGACACGTGCACTTACACTACAAAGCTCTTACATTCTCGATTCTGATTGGTCCGAAGATTTTTGATTAATTTAGTGTAACCGGAGCTCTGGTAAGAAGTGCCGGCTGTACAGTAATTCACAGGAGTGTATTAATGTGCTCGTTCCAAGGTTATCATTCATGTAGTAACAACAAATTCACATTTGCGAGAAAAATAGAAAGGCTATAGCGTAAGTGAGAGTTGGGACTAACTAGATTCCACAATGTTAAATGTTAAAGAAAATGTTAAATGGATTTGATTTTAGACAACAACAAGAAGCGATCAGAAAGTAAAAAAGACCTGCAGTGAAAATAAAAGCGTAATTCACCATAAATTTTTTTTTTTTTAATTAGCCTCTCTGTTCTTTGCCGTCGAAGCCGGATTTAAATCCTGCTTGAATAGCCTCATGCTAACATGATTAGCTAGGTTGTTTACCTTGCTGACGTTCTGAATCTCTGAGCATGCCTTGTGATTGGCTTTGCATATTATGCAGATTGCGTAAACAAAATGAAGGCCTTTTTGTTTTCCTGCCGACGCTTAATCACGACATGAGACAGTTACTACGTCGGCTGCAGGAAACACGGGAATACTGATTGTACGACGTGAAAAGGAATTCAGGTGATTTAGGTTCCAGAGACGTTCATGGCTCCAAAGAGATCGACGAACGTGTCTGCTGTGTTGTCCAAGTGGTAACTTTATTTAATTACAGTCCAAGGTGGGTGCAATTGTTTTTTTTGTGTTTTTTTTTTTACAGTTCTGCATTGTAAGATGATCATTTTGATTCAATATAAGGCACCTCTTACAAGTGGCGATAATCTAGCTGTTGGCTTAACTGCGTTTAAGATGTCTGTGCACTGAGAGGTAATCTTTATACTTTGAACTACCAAGATAAAGTGTAATATCAGCCAGACTCCTATCACACCCGTCTGATGCGCGCGCACACACACAAACGCAGGTGCACAGACACAAACACCTCAAATCAGTCTCTCAGAATCTCATCTCAACACATTTGCTGCTGCTGTGAGCTGTGTGTTGAGAGGTGAGATGATTGGCGATGAGGCAGGCAGGTTTAGACCTGAGGGAGCAGGGCACTGGATGACACTTTTGAGGTTTATCATGAAAGCATAGTATGTATGAGAGAAAGAGATCAGGGTTAGAAAAAAGCTCAGGCTCAGTGCCCAAGTTTACCAGCCCACTGAGCTGACAGTGTGTGTGTGTGTGTGTGTGTGTTTACATGTAGATGAACCCTCGTTTAGGGCATTTCCATGCGCTGGGGTTCATAGCACGAAGGTCGCTTTCACATAGAAGATCTCTTTCCGAACGTGGCTCGATTATGCAATTCCCTACGTCACCTTAGTGCACGCAGGTTTCCAAAGAAAGAGGTAGGCAGTGTTTGTTGTTTTCCAGCACTTTTACCTCGTCACCAAAACTCAAGTGACAACGAACAAGACTCTTTGGATGCGTAGCATAGCAACCTGAAGGAATCCGAAGAGGCACTCTCACATGGCCAAGCAGCCTGGAACAAGACATTCATTTTCCACCATGCTCACAGTCACACCAGTGGTCCTGGAGTAAGACATTTCATGTCCTCTATTGGCCAAAACAACCCTTTCATTCAACACGAAACAGGACGCGACATGACAAGTTGAACCAATCGCATTACTCGGCACGCAGCGGCGAGAGCCGAGACCGCATCACGGTTTGGTGGAAGCATGCCCCAGACCACTGTTTTCAGGAGAACCTAGGTTTGGTTTTCTGGATCACTGCTGAACTCTCTGGCAAATGGCCCAGGGTGTGAAAAAATGCAAGTGTGAAAATGACCTTACAGAAACAGGATGTGGTTGCAAGAGTAATGTACCTGACACTTTTCTTCTAAAGGTGGTGTGTGTGGCACGTGTGTGTGTGTGACTGAAGGCTGGCATGTCTGCCCTTTAGTGACTCTGCTAATAGTCCCTAAAAGGAGAGAAGAGGAGCAGTCACAGATGGTGCTGCTTATATATTCCCTTTCAGAGGCCGACAGTGATGGAGCAGCACCCTTACCCAGCTACATGACTCCCTCCTCTCTCGCATTGTTTAAGCGTTTCCCCCGTCTGTACTCTTGTGTTTGCTCTCCTCAGCACTTTTGATGTGCAGGAGACAGCTGCTGCATCTGGCTTCCATTAGCCAACACCTTCTGCATAAACAGTGTACATTTGCAGACAGGAGCATGTTCTTCCCCATGAGACTGTCCTGGAAGGGTTTAGAGTGACACAAGTCTGTCCAAATTTGAGAGGATCAAAAATGGAAACCTTGCCCACGCTAACACTGGTCAGCATCAAAGAGACAGCTGCCACCACCGACGCCAAGCTCACCTTTTAAAAGAAGGGATAGTGATCTGGAGTGGCGATAGGTTTATACTTTAAAGGTTGCAGCCTTCTCAGTCCAGAGCTCTCCATGGTAACAGTATCACAGGCAGGTTGCGGGTGGCCGATGCCTTTAGATTGAAACCTGGCATACAGAAACCAACTCGCCTTGGCCGGATTAGTGGGCTTTCCATTCTAGATCTCCATATAAATCCCTGAAAGCCACTCTTTTGATGGAAGTTCAATCATAGCTCCTTTGATTTCCAAGATACAATGTCGTGATTAAGATTATTCGCTGAATGGGGAAATCCATGAATACGTGATTGCGTCTAGCTTCTGAAAGGACGGCGACGATGGCTTGATTCGGCCTCCCCGCTCTCCCGCGTGTCTGAATAGCACCTCTGTGCCGAGCCTCTTGTTCCATCTTATTCCACTTTTCATTATCGGGCCGTTCCTGCCTTTGATTACATTAACGAGATGAGATGAGGCGCGGGCTTGCACAGGCCGGTTTCCGAGCTCTAACAATCAGAGACCCGGCTCAGCCTCGTCTGCAGTGTGGAAAGAGCGATCTTTTGATTTGGAACTAAATGTGGGAACACCCGCTTACCTGTCAGCCCCTTCATCCCTTGTTCTTCTCACTCTGTCTCTGTTTATCTGCCAAAGATTAGCTTGTATAGTATATGTACTGCGTATTCCAGTACTATGTATTTATGTGTGTCCTGTTACCGTAGGTGACTTTGTGATCTAGAGCTGGAAAAGGTTTCTTGTGTCTGGAGATTCTCACTCTTGTCTGTGTTTGAGATGGACAGTGATGCAGCGTTGTCTCATTGCTTGTAGTCAGAAGAATTACTGAGCTAATTCTAAACTGAGATAATAATTCCGACTATAAAGAGTGAGAGCAAGCTATGAGCAACTACTCGGTTGCTTTCATCCTTATGCTTTTTGTGTTTCTGGCCGTATTTCCCTTTGCATTAAACCTATGTAGAATCTCTAAAAAAATGTTTTATAACACATAGGCAACCGCCTCTCTCTTGTGCGTGTGCGCGCATTTATTCCACTGTCTTTACGTTTAGTTGAACCACAGAGCAAAACACAAACCGGTAGCGGCGTGACGTGAATAGCAGCTTTTTAGAACGGTGGCGCATCAGGGCACGTTTTCGCCCAGAGAGCTGTCCATTATCGCGTCACTCTAACACTTGCTCATAAAAACAGCCCATTATTCAATTTGATGATTCATTTGTTTACAACTGTGGAGTTTGCGAAGTAATTTCACAAAGAAAACGTGCGAAAACGATCCGAAATTTGTTCATTAAAACTACTAACAGTAAATTTGAGTATGCGAGTGGCGTGATGAGAGAGCGCTTTGAGTGGAGCGCGAGCGAGGAGCGGAAAATAGAAAAGCTGGAGTGGAGTGGGAGTGATTATAGAACGGTTTGAGCGGAGAGAGGAAATTGCTGCCGCTACACTCCACTCATATGCTGTGACTCATATGAACAGCAAAAAATGCTATTGTTAGCCATTGGATTGAAAAAGAAGAGCGCTGTTAGGCGTTTAGGAGCGAGGAGTGAGAATGTGAGTGAATAGAATTGATGCTGAATAGTGGAGACGCAATGCTAGTTTATCACTTCACTGTTAAACAAGACGGCCGTCTTGGCCCTGAATTTATTATAAAACATGTCAAGCAGCGGTGGATAAAATTTAAATCAAGAGTGTTTTTAATAAGGATTGCTATAATCATTTTACTCGGGCAAATATAAAGACTGACATACGCTCCGTTCCGGTCGTGTATCTAAATACCGAATAGTGCCGTGCGTCCGTGTGCGTGCTTTTTATTAAACACGCAGGTCTTGCTGTCAGATGCAGCGGAGAACCTTCTCCTAACCTTTATTTGTGTTTGCGGATGGTGCGGTCTCCTGATCTGTGCTTCAGCCGTGCTAGCCTTGGCTGGAGCGCTCACAGAAATAGCCTGTGTGTGGAAAATGAGAGAGTGCTGCCTCTATTGGCTCACCGTTGAGATCTGAGACATTGGTTCCTCTACTGACAGAGGCAGACTTGGCTTCCTCTTCACCATCTGCTGTCCTTATGCGTGTTTTGCGAATGACAGTTCCACTCCCGGGCGCTGAACTGAAATGCACATTGTGTGTAGAAGTTGCCTTTCAGTGTAAAATTGTGGTTCTGAAAGCAGGAGGAAATCACAGCGCCAGGCTCAGGAGACTCTCCGTCCCTGACAGCATGTACCTGAGAGAACAACGAACACACCAAACCATGATGCGTCACTGACTAGAGGGTCCGTGGAGTACACATTACAGTATTTCAGCACTACGACTGAGAGTCAGCGACGATATTTAATAAGTGTTCATTCCCATTAGCGGCACAGTTCATCATTTTGACTGCGGAAGTGAAACTTTGACCCGCCGCTGCTGTTCCAGGAAAGCAGTGATCCTTTATGCACACTGGTCTGTGTTTCCACCAATTTATGATGTCATCCTAAGAATAATAGCTGTCGAGTTTTGCGAACATGGGAACCATGTGAGAACTGCCCTGTCCTGCTTTCTCAGCCAAAGAATCGAAAGTCAGACTGAGCTGAAGGGAAACGGATGTTCGTTTCACTTCAGTAACCAAACTGGAGGAGATGCTCATCATTACGTAATATCCAGCGATTGCCGTTTAATCGTTCAGTCTGACCAGTGCTTTAGCTGAAGCATGGTTTCTGGACTCTCCACATGCTAACTATGCTAACAAGATGTTTCCTCAAAGCACTACTGGTTCAGAAAAGCCCATACAATATTGTAATTAAAACGACAAAGCTCGCATCGATCTATTTTAACGCCTTTGTGAAAATGACTTCAGGTTGCCATGGCGACGTAACGACATTCCGGACGCCAGCGTCCCTTGTTCAGTGCCCAGCGGCGTTTTGGCGCTGGAACCGGAAGGATGTTGGCGATGCACTGCACACGTGCAAAAATGTCGTGCTCCAGAATAAGTACCACAGTTTGGCAGAAGAATTTTGCCTGAATAGAACACAGCGAGGCCCGTGGCTTGGAAATGTATTTGGATGGAGACCCCATCAGACGTTTACACGTTCACTGCTCACAAGTACTTTTTGTGTGGGTGCGACTCTGATCTTATTTTGGGTTAGAACATGATAAAATTTTCCTCAGCGTGTTGCTGCTTTGTAAATAAGATCTAACAGGTGCATCCTTTCAGTCACGTTCAGGTGCAACAGAACACACACACACACACACATTCCTTCCCTTCTGTATGATGGCAGAGCACTAAACCATTACTACTTCTGAGTAGAGAGAATAGCATTGCTTGTTTTAGCTTCAGCTCAGAGTGGATGCAGATTATTAAAATGTAGTAGTTTATTTTCTCCGAATTGATCTGAAGATAATAAGAGCTGCATGGTGGTATTCAATTACGAGATGTTTCCGGCAGAATAAATAAAAATGTTGGAAAGGCACATGGTCAGCAGATACATGACGAACGGACCCTAATAATCGAATGTAGTAACGCTGTGTTTTCCGTCATCTCTGATTTATAGTCGTGAGTAACAAAGCAGAACTTTGATAAGATCATTTGCAGAAGGACAAGTGGTTATAAATCAGAGAAGTATGTAGGTTGGGTTCATTTTCGGTGTTATCCTCAGCCTATTTGTGTGTCATTACCCACCTGCTCGTCTATTAGTTTCCAGGCCTTGCTTTTTGCGCTAATGTCTTTGGAGTGGAGGAGGATGATTACGCTGGAGGATGACAGTGTAATTTGTGCTATTACAGGCCTGTGTGGCTAATGTTAACAATGTGCTAATGAACAGGACAGATTAGTGGAGCTCTGTGCATAAGTATGATTATAGCCTATGCCTCGTAGGCTTTCTCTCCATATTTGGTGTAATGGTTTGGTATGAGCTTCCTCAGTGTCCATGAGCTAAACCGCAGAAAGCTCTTAAAAAGGCCGGCCCACACCTTATAGTGAATAGATTTTGGCCCGCATTTTACATTGGCTCTGTACTAAGCTAATGTTTATTGATAAGTTTCTTTGCTTAGAGCAGGAATGCACTTCTATCCTTCAGAGAAAAGAAAAATCCACAATTCAGCATATATCACAAGGGTACGCTTTTTAAATGGGGAGTTTGCTGTGAGCTTCTCTCTTCCTCTAAGCCACCCCGAGTCTGTTTGCGTTTCACAGCAAGGCAGAAGACAGTCACAACCAAATGAATTATAGATTTCCTCCTCAAACTGGACATATTCCTCAAACCGTTGTCTCATTTATAGAGGCTATACCAATAGGCTATGTCAGTCAAGTGTCAGAAGCTGGCAAGAAAAGAAAAAAAATATATCATTCCAAGATGTGTGCAGGAATATTTATGAATTAATAAACCGAGCGCAGCGGGTCCCCCCCCCCCCCCCCGTTACCCATGCAATCACTAGAGCACTTTTCATTTATGAGCAATAACTCCCATGAGTCTGAATTCTAGCCGTTCGGTTTTCAGGCCTCAATGTGGGACTTAGATACAAAAGAAAGTCGACATACGGCTCCATCTTGAAAAACAAGCGGAGCAAAGCAGATCCACAAATGTTCTCCAAGGTTCTGAGGTCAAGTTGGAGCAAGAGGATGGTTGACACAAGAAAAGTTCTTCCAAACTTCACCAGAGAGTCTGGTGGTGAACAAAAGCAGGATCCAGAGACTCGGGCAGCGGAAAGGCGTTCTGCTCAGCAGTCTGTTGCGTTGTCCATCCGTCCCTGTCCTTCTGCTCCACACCACTTTCTGCCTGATACAGACTAGGGGTTCTTCTAGTCCTTCTGTTTTCTTTCTCACTCTCTCTCCATCGTTCTGTCCATCCATGCTCTGATAATCTTGCACTTATAAGCTTTCAGGCCTGGACCCAATTGCCAAAGCAGAAGGACAGCATCTTGTTAATGCGTGTTAGCACTGCCAACCTCTCTAACATTCATTTTAATGTGCAGTTGTCTCTCTGAGCCACCCGGGACAGTGTCTCTATACGTAATTAGCAGGCTGTTTGCTTGACGAGGTGTGATGAGGCTTTAGCTCGTCAGTGCCGTTCAAAGCTGCTAATGTATTCAAGCGATGCGGCTGGCACGGCAGCAGTGGGAGGTGTGGCGTCAAACGGCCAGGAGGTTGTCACTGAGATGGCCGGTACAGCTGGAACGCTGCTGATGCCACATGGCACTTTTTCTCACCTCTGAAAAGGAACCAGCCTGCCACAGATTCCACACCAAGCTCTCCAAAGTCTTGTTGTGTGACTCATTATATATCTCAGGATCATAGGCCATCTCCCCTTTCTGCTCTTGTTTTAGTGAAGAAAAGCCTATGCATGGTGGTCTACTTTGTATAATGTCTAGCTTTTTCATTGGCCACCTGTCGGATAGAACCCAGACGTGAGAGCCATTAGAGGCTGGACAAAGCCCGTAATGGCATGGTCTTCTGAAGGCTGCGAGATGAAAAGGTAGCAGTTATGTTCCATTGGAGGAAAAGGCACCCTTCGCAATTACGACTTGAATGACCATCATCAAGCAGAGAGCTATTGATTGGCTTCCTCTGCCATTACTCTCCTCGCATGCTCAAAGCCAATCTAACCCAAGATCTCTCAGGGAGGTTAAGCACCTCTCAGCTAAACTTATAATAGAGAGACGGACAGGAATTGGGGGGTTAAGCTAAAGAGTAAAGACGGGTGAATGCTTCCAGAAGTGGTTAGTTTTATAGACTTCAATCAGAGTCGCGTATCTGTGATCGTAGGACCGGTTCAAGGATTGGCAACCTTCCTCTGTTTTAGTTTAGCCCCTGTTCTATCAGGATCAGCTGCCTGATGTGAAAGCGTTCTGCAGGTTTCTACCACAGTGAGCCAGTTCTCTGCTAGCAAAACTGGTTTTTGGTGCGGAATCAAGAACTGATGACATAAGATGCCACTAATCACCATGGCAGCAACTTGAAACGCTAGTTGTTCGGTATGAACCGAACTGTGAAGTGAGATTGGAATATTATTGCGGGAATTAAGTATTGCGAGCTCAAACCATTGTAATCTTCATGCTGGATATAAACGCAGAAGGATTTGACTAAAATGGGCGTAAATGGTTCTTAAAAATGGTCCTGCAGACGAACACAGGCCAGTTGTCACCATCTTGTGAGTAGGAAAGGGGTGTCTCTGAAGTCGAGAGAGTCATTTTTGAAAGGACGTCTTTGAGAGGTTAGGACTCCTTCCTCTGTAGCCCGCATGCCCGGCTTCAGCCTGAAATCCACTTGCTTTTGATCCGTCCAGATGAAGGTGCACTTACCCGTCCCGCCTCGGATCCATCCGTACGAGAAAGCATCTTCAGTAATTCTGTTTGATCCTATCCGAGGGTACAGGACAATAAAAGGAACCCGACTCGATTCTTTACAGTCGTCCCACTGAAAAGCATCACGCGTACACGTTCTGCCCAAAGCACTCGTACTGACAGGAAGTCGCATTTGCATGTGAGAGTCGTTTTGTTGCTGGGAAAAGCCCTCAGGTCTGGGGTTGGGGTTGGCATGTTAATAGTCACATGAGAATAGAGCACTAACTGATTAAGACGCTGTGCTGCACAAGCTCACTGAAGAGCTGCAGATGTTAATGATTGCTGTGTGTGCTTTTGTGCGTACTTGTGTGTGTGTGTGAGTGAGTGTGAAATCCAGGTCAAGAGCCCAGACTCTGGAGGGCCTTTGTTGTTTTGCTCTCCCATACCCTGGGGGTCTGTGTGTGTATGAATGAGAGCGGTTCGTTTAATTTTGTTCACTGTCAGAAGCATACAGTCTTCTATTTAAGTGTAAAATTGCTGGAAATTACTGCAAATTATTCGGTGATTTGAGTCACATTTGTCCAAAAAAACAAAAAACCCGTTAATGTCTGGCTCTTTGCATTGTCCTCACTTTAAATGTTAAAAAAAAAAAAAAAAAAAACACCTTTCTTTCTTAAATGTATTGTATTTGATCAATGTTACAGTGATTATTAGGGCAATGTTAGCTTAGCATTGTCAGCACGTCTTTATTAGCTTTAATGATGGTCTCCCTAATAGCGCAGCTCATTGTATTATAATTACAGATCCAGTGATGTGGGGCGGATCCCACTGACACTGAAAAGAAGAGAAAGGGACCTTTTGTGGATTTACTCACTCATGTCACTCTCCTCTTCTCTCCACACGCACACACACACACACACACACACACACACGCGCGCGCGCACACGTTTCAGCCAGAGTGTGGCCCCTGGTATCTGCAACCCCACCCTTGGGGCATCCAGTGCCACTCAACTGGACAAAAGCCCTGCAGGTGTGTGAGTGTGTGTGTGTGAGTGTGTGTGAGAGAGTATTAGAAGCACAGATTTTCTTTTTTTTCTATTCTTATCTGTGTCATTTTGTCTCTTTGAGCTGCACATGTGTGAAATTTCCTTTTAGTCCTTTTCATGAAGTGAAGGTCCACCTGGTCCTCTAATCCGATTCAGTTCATCCAGTGAGTATGCACTCATTAGAGGGCGTCCTCTTACTTTCTGATGTTCATTCTTTCTCTTTTGTCCACTCTCTTCATTTTGTTTTAATTCGTCAGTCTCTCTGAACCTTTGCCTAGCTTTCTCTCTCTCTCTCTCGCTCTCTCTCGCTCTCCCCCTCTCTCTCTCTCGCTCTCGCCATCTCTCTCTCCCTTTCTCTCTCTCTCTCTCTCTCTCTCGCTCTCCCCCGCTCTCCCCCTCTCTCCCTCGCTCTCCCTCTCTCTTTCCTTCTCTCTCCCTCATGTCCACCCTCTCTCTCTCTCCCTCCCTCCCTCTCTCTCTCTCTCTCTCTCTCGCTCGCACCCACACTCTC
>JAQQZR010000035.1:17863674-17882606 GCA_030068235.1 Notoglanidium macrostoma | reverse complement strand
AAGAAGAAGCGCAAATAAACACACACACACACACACACACACACACACACACACACACACACACACACACACAGAGACTTTGTGTGGGTTCTTTTTTCCTCTTCTTACAGATGCATCTTGTAGCTTAGCAACGAGTCTTTCCTGAGATGTCTTGTGTTCTGTTTTTAGCAACAGCAGGATTTAAGGTTTGACCATTTTGCAGGATTTTGAATTGTTTACATTTCATAGCTCATTAGTTGAGTTGAACTCTGAGCTTTTTTTTTTTCACTGTATAATTCAGCTCCAGAATGTCCGAACCAGGCTACTCGCCTTGCATTGTTTGTCACAAATGTGTCTGTCCAGCCGGCCTTATGTGTACTTGTGTATCAGTGTTCCTGAGTGTGAGAGGTGTTTTAATGAAACAGCCCTGGCTTCAATTGGCCGTCACCTGCATAGCAGCAAATTAGAATAGTGAGAGAGAGAGAGAGAGAGAGAGAGAGAGAGAGAGGAAAGGAAAGAAAAAAAACATTGATTGCCTGTCCAAATAATGTTATGCTGGCCAAAATATTTCTAATTATTTCTTCAATTGCAAATGGCATGTAAAAAGTGCTGTCACTTCTGGTTAGGATGCCACAAAGCCAACCTGTCATTGAAGGCTATCTTTTGTTGTCAAATTTCATTTCTGGAAATGTCTACCAATTAGAGCGCAGCGGCCTGGTGCCATTAGCGAGCAGGGGAGCAGTGGAGAAAATTGAGAGATCCACTGCGTTCTGCTCCTTGCTCCCTCAGTACTGCCTGTTAGAGCATTCACATACTCGCAAGCGCTTCCTCATGTCTTCTCCTTGTCGCTTCTTAACAAACTCGGATCTGAAGCCAGGGAATTTTCTCTCTTTCTGTGGTTTGTGTAATAGGGTTAAGCCAAGAAACGAAGGGAATAAGATGAGACCTACTCTTATTTGATGAGAAAGCACGATGTATGTTTTAAGTTTGCAGTCTGAGGAAAAGGCAAGCCTTTAGAAGCAAGCAGCGTTTCGGCTGTGTCAGGTAAACAATAAAACATAATGGGGTGCGCTGGTATGGGACAAGAATCATCACTGGGACGTGGTGATGTCATCCGAGTCGTTTACTCTCCTATAACACCACTTCCTGATGTGTTCCTTATTTATTAAAAAATGCCATACGAGTCCCTGTGTTGTTACTATAGTAACAGTAACATATTATAACGAACACTTTAAAGGCAGAGTCGGTGATTCTGGAGAAACCAGCAAGCGTAAGCAAGATTTTGAAAGTATCCAGACAAAAAAAAATCTCCCCCCCCCTCTTCTTTCAGCCCTCCCTCCAAAGCCACGCCTCCAAAACACATGAACACGCACTGCCTAATAAGTTTCACAAGATTCCTTCTCGCTTGTTTCTTGGGAAAATCCGTTTTTGATTCCGTAACACACATGCTCATTAGTTCTAGATCAACTAAAGTGTACATAGATTACAGATTAGAGTATGTAGACAGGGAACAGTGAATCATCGTTGTATTGCTAGGAATATACAATTATGTACGATCCACTTCTGAAACTCTCCTCTTCGCCAGCCAAGCTGAAAAGTTGAATGGCATCCCAACTCGAGATCTTGGCTATCCAAATTATTCCTGAATTTCCCACTCGAAATTACGAATTGAAGTGGTATTCATGTGCATTATTTACCATAATTCCTATAGCACGAGAAGGCACCATTCATCCAACGATCCAAAGATCTTTTTCTACATCAGTCTTTCTTTTCTCGCTTTGCTTACCAGGAGACTTTGACTGTCCTGTCACTGCCGTTCTTGTGCTCACCATCTTTAACCTTGTGGAAGACTCCGGTCATGTGCAATGAGTGCACGTAGGTAGGCTTTTTACATCTCTGCGACTTGCACAGATAATGGATTTTATTCTTTTTTTTTTTTATCGTCCCAGCGTTTGATTTAAAGAGGACGTAAAGAGGATTTCCAGAAACGCACCAAGAAGCGTTTCTGAAAAAAACACAGAAATCACCTCCCCTGCCTTTAATACTAACCGTCGATTTGAAATTACAGCCAGAACTAGTGTCGGAGCCGCTGTTATAAAAAATTAATCGACGCATTCTGAACAATCCTGTTTTAAAATCCAACAGCGCTGTTCTATAAATATGAGATGCTTATAAATATATTTAGCATTTCTAACATCTGCTTAGTTCCGAAAGCACTCTTTAAGGCCTGTTCGTCTACAGTAACTGACAGACTCTGTGAGTGGAGGACTGAGACAGGGACGGAGGAGAGAGAGCTGAAAGGAGAGACAGATTAAAGAAGAAAAAGCAAGGGAAACGCACTGCTTGCTTCATGTGGCCTGATTAGGCTGCAGATTGAGAGGAGTGTATACATGCGTCTCTTTTTTCCGAACAGATAATGATGTCTCTCTTTTGAAGTCTGTAACTTGTCAGCGGTCTCTCTTCCTCATTTCCTCACGCCCTTCCCCTCTCTCTCTGTTGGTCTCACTGACAGTGTTTTGTTGGTCTATTTCTGAGATGACATAATTAGCTAAGCGTTGGACTGGGCTTTTGGGTTTTGCAGTTAGGAGTTTGGACAGGCCTGTCTGCTGGATTTATGTGGGTTCTAGCTGCAAGCCATTATTTACCCTGCACTTAAGATCCGTTCAGCTCCCCGCCTCGTTCCATCGTAAAACGGCTAACAGGAGAAGCGGACTTACAAATAGTAGAGGATTATGCTAAAATTAATCATACCAGATGCGTTATGTGGATTTAAATGGTGCTGGGGAAACAAGAAGAGGAGTCGATGCACACAGGAACGCAGAAAGCCCCGGCATTGTCATACGAGTCTGGGCGCGCGAGAGGTCTTGTGAGCACCAGGATGTAAAACCAAAGATTTACGACATGATTCTGAAGACCACATAGCATTTCCCAGATGTTGGTGATCTCTATTTAAGAATCTCACACTCCTGTAACCGAGTGCATCGCCGGCTCTCAGTAAGCCCATCCGCCTAGCTGATAATCACAAGCCGTTTTGGGGTCCATGGATGGTGACATCGATGGCGGATTTGCTGGAGGAAACTTTAAAATCGCCGATAGAGAATTGAGCTCTGACAGAAACACGCAAATGAGGTGTCTGCGGTGTTTGGAACAGGGGACGTCTGTGCTATATGGAGAGGAAAAATGTTAATATGACCACTAGTAGTACAATTTAAGCATTTATAAAGCTGAGAATTAGGACAAAATCATGACAAGATCGTGTGCGCGCGCGCGCGTGTGTGTGTGTGTGTGTGTTCGTGTAACCAGGTTACCGCATGCCTTATTAATGACTCTATTCATTTATCGTATCTCTCATCTCACAGCCTCCTTTGGAAGCCGGCCAAGCACCCAATCACTTACGCATGAAATGAATAGATAAAAATTGTCTCTTTTATTCCTTACTTTCTTTCTTTATTTTTCCGGCTGAGCACTCATTCTCTCTCGCTGCAATCAGACGGCCATCACCGTCGCCCGAGGGAATCGATAGCATAGGCTGTAGTTAATGTCTGCCTCCTGTGCCGCTGTGAGAGAGAGAGAAAACAGATATCTGTAGCCTTTATTGAGCTTTTCCTGCTTTCCGTTCCGTGAAGTGTCGTCGCGGAAGAGGCAGGGCAGCGGCGCAGGTGAAGACGCCGGGCGCTGGAGCTCAGCTTACCTCTTCCAGCTTCATAGAGGGGGAGATGGGATACACCGTGCCCTTCTTCTCCGTGCTGGTTTCTGATCTCGCTCTCACTGCGTTCGGTGGTGTATGTTTGTGTAACCGGAACATGACCGATGCTGACTTCGTCTCAAATCTGACGGCTGTGCTTTATCAAAATGGCAGCTGTAATTAAGTTTCATGGGTAAAATATGGTCACATGCACAGCTCTTAATCCCTCCAGTGCATGCTCCATCTTGGGATTCGATGAGACAAACTGAAAATGTAGCCCCATGACACACACACACACACACACACACACACACAGTGTCCTTTGGTTAGCATAACATCATAGCAATGCATATTTGAATATAAAGTCTTGATAAGAGCAGTACATCCTCAGCGTGGTGTTACTCAGCCACTTCAGGTCTTTTGTGGTTCAAAGAAAGTCTTTTTTCCAGATTCCTGTAGTACATCATGATTGCATTCATGCAGCTGTAGAAGGTTATTGTGGTTTTGGTGAAGATGTTTGCTGTGTGCGATCATACAGCGCCGTCAGCCTTTCAGTAAAATCCCTGTCCGTGTGAAAGCAGCGTTGCACCGTTTTAGCTGATGTCAGAGTCTCCCGGTCCAACGCTTTACTGAAAACAGATTTAATTTACAGGTCTGTCCCGAAATAATGACCTCAGTTACATTTTTGTCCTTGATTGCTTCCAAAATAAACGGCATCGTAATACGGTTGTTTTTCCCCGTTTCTCTCTTTGGTTTTTAAAGGATTCAGTCTTTCGGAATAAGTTTGCAGTGTGCGGGTTTAGTGCAGCGACGAGTACTTAAGGCGGAAAACAAGCTTGGCGAGCAGAAATGTATGCGGTATATTTACTAATACCTGTTTAAGTATCATTTTACTCGTAAAACCGGTACGACGTGTACTGTACATCGTATACTATACGGGCAGACGTTTGTGGACACCTGAGCATCACACCCGTACGTGTTTATTTTCCGATTTCGTTCCAACGTTGCTGTTATAATAAATTCTGGGAAGACTTTCCACTCCACGTTTTGGATTTGTGTCCGTTTAGTCAGAACAGCATTAGTGAGGTGATGCCGGGTGAGGAGGTCGGAGCGTTGGTGTTCAGAGGGGTTGAGGCCACAGAACAGGTCTGGGCCTCTTGTGGCAGTATGTAGGTGTGTGATGGTCAGTGTGTCTACAACATTTAGCCATGTCGTGTGTTTCATCCCACAATGCAATTAAAAAAATCTACAATCCTTTTTTTGTTGTTGTTGTTTTATCCTGTTGGTTTTATTTTCATTTGTTTTATACAGTTCTGCAGCCCCCCATGCTGAATGGTCATCGCTCATGTTCTGCTAATTATTCTGGGTTTTTTTTTTTTTTGTATTTATTTGTAGTTAGGCACCTTTCCCCATTCCAGTCAGTACACACTCGGATTGAATTCCTGCCTTTTTCCCTCTTTCTGTTCGTTCTTATTCATTCTTCTTCTCTCTCTCTCTCTCTTTTTTTTTTTTTTTTTTTTGCAATGCTCCACATAAATTGTGTAAACTAGCCATGAGGGACTGTTGTTGAGCAGCGAGAGCAGAAGATAGATGCAGCTACACGTCTCAGCTCTGTTCTCTCTGGCCCTCCATCACAGAAATTGAGGGGTGAAAAATGGCAGGAGGGAAGTCGGGCTATAACTCTGAGTCTTCCTGCTCCAGATGAGCTCCTGTAGGCCTTTAGTGCCCTCATCCTTTCTGTATATAACTCACATATCCCCAAGCACTAATTCGCTCCCACCGCACATGAAATCTGGTTTTGTGGGGACCTGTGTGTGTCCTTATTGAACCGTCTGTGTGTGTGTGTGTGTGTGTGTGAGAGACGGAGAGAGAGAGAGAAAATGTAAGTATGATGCAAGTTTGCCGTCATGCGTTGTTTATTTTTGTCCGAGTGTCCAGAAAGCTGAGAGGTGCTATTGCGTTGTTCTGTCCTCATCTACACACACATGAAGTCTCCATATTGGCTATATGTATAATATACACACACGTTACTCATTTTATCAGCTAAACGAACCATGTAAGTATATTTCGTAGGTATACAGTTACTGACTATTGTCTGTCTGTTGCTATGCAGTACACATTGAAAAGGGCCGCCACTGACCAGACATTATTGAGCTTCTGGATCATTCTCTGCACACCAGTGACATAGTAGTATGCAGACATGTGTGTGTGTGTGTGTGTGGTGTGTTAACTCTATATAGAGTAGGCTGAGCCACAAGCCTGTTTATTGTTCATGAGAGGAAAAGATGAAAAATGCTGTCTGTGACAACAGATGATTGACACAAAAGGGATATTGTGTGAGTGTGTGTGTGTGTGCACGCTTGTATGAGAAATGACCTATAGCATGGTAATGCATCTCAGTGACGCGTTATGTCCTGGGTGTGTAAGTGTGTGCATATTATTCCCACTCCATCGTGTTTCTGTTGTCTTCTTAATAAGGATTGTAAAAGGATTTTTAATTTCAGTAAATCGTATCGTTTTATCTTCTTCCGCTCTGTCCGTCTTTGTTTCTCTTTTCTACCTCTCTTTTTCAATTAAATGGTTTACTGGCGTCACTAACATATAAACTCGTATATTGCCAATTAATCCGTATCCTCTCTTGCAGTCCTCACTCCCTCCCTCTTTCTCTCTTTGTCTGTCTGTCTTTCTTTCTCTCTCCTGTCTCTAAATCTGCGTGTGTGCCAGAGGATGTGTGAAGCAGGGGATAAACAGTAGACAGCCTGATTAGTTGTGAGCCCAAAGAAGGCCCAAATTAAATTTGAGCCTTCTACCGAGTGTCTGAAAGGGAGTTGAGTTGTCAGGGCTGACTTGTTCCAAGGAAAAGCCTTAGTTGTTCTCCTGCTCCTTTTCCCATTCAGTTGGAGAAAAACATTTCTGTTCTTTTTTTTTAATTATTATTATTATTTATTTATTTTTTTATCCGGTCTGGATTCCCCTCCGGTGTCTCGAGTTTTCTCACCTTATAGCACCTGGTAACTTTTTTGCCATGAATCCTTGTGAAGGCGTCGTCTTGTCCCTTCACAACACGGCTGCGTTTATAACGCGCCGATTCAGGATTGTTGCGTAATCGTGTTGATTGTGTAACCGTACGTATAGTTAGAAAGCGGAACCGGGTGTTTGCGGCTGACGGAGGTTCTGAGGTTATCAGCTTTAAGGACTGAGCTCATAGCTTACTATATTAGTGTAACGTCTCAGGGCTACAGAAATAGTCATCTATTTATTAGTCATCTAATATGTAGTCATTTATTTTATTTTAAGAATTCTGGATTATCGAGTCAGTAAAAAAGCATTTCAATGTTACAAGCATGGAGTCTTTGAAAAATGTTTCCGTGTCAGTAAGAAAAGCAACGTATTACATAACTGACCACTTTTCAGACAAAACGTAATGAAGGCCTCTGGGTCCTGCATGCAAAAGAATATAAAGAAAAGTGCGAGATTCGAGAGTCTCCAGAAGAACTGTGGCAGATTCTCCAAAAACGTACAGCTCATTTCCTAATAAAACTGTACACTTTGTAGCTGCGACTACTGTTTAAGGAAACAAAGCAAAGGGTCATCATAGCAAATAGTGACGGTGTTTAGTTTAGGATTTACTGCACCTAGATCGAATTTCCGTTGTCTTTACAGCATTTCTTGGCCACGCCTAAGACTTTTACAGAATATCGGATTTGTAGATGTAAATATCCCAAAGGGAAAAAAAACCGAGTCTGTATTGAATTGGCTTTAATGAAGAAATGTCCGTTGTATGTTGTTATGAGTCGTAATAATCCTGAGCATTGGCGCATGCTGCTCTCATGCACACAGCAGATGTAGTCACTTCGGTGTTGGATACTGTGTTTACTTAAACTAAGTTGCCTCAGTAACACTGTTAGGATGTGTTGTTGGACTTGTCAGTCTGTGCCTGTGTGTATTTTGCAAATATATATAACCACAATGTAAATATGGTATCAGGGAAAATGCAGAACATATGCATGTGATTTGCCTTGATGTGTGTGTAGGTTTGTTAGAAGCCCAATTTGTGCACTGTTTTGCTTTTTTTGTATTAACTAGTGGGTGGGTGTCGGTCTTTATCATTAACTTTCCATGTTTCAAATCCAAGCATACGCATATATATATATATATAGTCTGCCAGCTATGAGCCTTTTCTTAAAAATTAAATAAAGTAGCTTATATGTATGTGTAGCGGCGTCTTTGTATAAAGGCTGTTGTGGTGATGTGAACATCCTGAGCCATTTAATAGTGACGCAGTGTTGAGCTGGACACCCTGATATTTAGCTATTGTCGACATTGCAGCGTCGTTTGTTTTACAGTGCTGCGGTTTCGTTCTGCACATGCAGCGTTTGTAATGTGGAAAGGTTGCGAGGGACCGTGGCGTGTGCGGAGGTGATGCCGTGTTGGAGTGCGAGTAGCCCTGAACTGACAGGCAGGCCCTTATCAGCACCGTCACACTTCCATGGCTTTGTAACACAACACAATATTTGAGCACAGACAGAGCGGAAATATCACACATTCTTTGGCGGAGTGTTAGATATCCAAGCCGTTTGCTGTGTCTGCTTTTTTTTTTTTTTGTTTTTGTTTTGTTTTGTTTTGTTTATTTAACTTCGAATCCTTATCGGAATATCATCGGCACGTACATTTACACGGAGTCACACGTCGAGTCTTCCTCCGTAATCCTGCCCCGAGGTGTATAGTAGCGAGACGGCTGATTATCTGCGATTAAACTCTTGGGTTCAGCCCGGGGTGTGTGCGCTGTCCGTGTAGTCTGATGTGATTTTGATGTTACTGCGCTGCATTCGCGTCTCAGAGGCCGTTCCTGTACCTCGTCGAATCAGTCCGCAGCAACACATGACCTCCTTGACCTTCATCTAACGCATAAAATCTATTATGCTAAAACCTTTGCTCTGTATGTTTATGAATTTGTGTGGGCAACAGAAACTTATTAGCATGTGTATTTCTAAGCTTTTAGACAGCAGGGGTGAGCACACGTTAAATAAAGGTCAAGCTTTGTTTAATATGTAGCTGTTAAGACTAAATCAATATGGAAATCAACATTGTGTGTGTGTGTGTGTGTGTGTGGTGTAGCAGTATGGACCGTATCCAGCAGCTGCGCAGAGAATATCAGCAGGCTCGGAGAGATGGAGCTGCTCCGGCCTATGAAGAGTTGGAGGCTCGACGCCAAGGCTCCGAGTACGAGCCACACCGGGTGAGTCGTCTTTACTTAACCTCTTCATGCTGAACTCCAACATGGCCTGCGACAACACCAACGTTATCACTCCACCCATCCCTTCCTAGAGCTCTGTCCAACACAGCAACTCTCATCTCACATAGACACACACACGTACACACGTTGGCTAACACTGCACGAAACTGGGTTTGTCCAAATATCATTTTGCTTTGTCATTTCCTGCTTGTTCGCTTTTGTTTCTTCAGCTCCCACTTCCATATTCAGGGAATCAGACAGTGAAACCGTCACCCCATGAGTAAAGTCACTGACATCCACTACACGTTTCCCATTCCACACACCAATCATACATTTGTTTTATTCCGCGAGTCAACACTAAAGCGTTTACACTTACAGTAATCACTTGTGCAAACTTCAGCTGAACTCGGCAGCCCTTGTTTTATTTCACTCTTCATCGGGTCAGGATTAGGGCAGACCCGCATTGTTTGTGAACACAGTGTGACTCTCTTTGTGCAGGATCAATAGTTATACCTCTTTCAATTTCAAATGAGCCAATCTGTGCTCGTTTAGAGCGGAGAACAGAAAGAATTGCAGACGCTGGGATTAGAGGTGCAGATTGAATTAAACTACCTCCGAACAGCAATCACCCAGTCTAACGAGTCCACTCATTAAGGGTCGCGTTCGCATTCGTCCTTTTGCTCGTCGAAAAAGTGTCCCGCGCTAATTTATCCGGTGACTCAAGGAAACCGACGTTCTCCATGATTCAAACCGAAGCGCAGTTATTGCACGCTGTTTTTTGTAGCAGAAAATCGAGGCAGCCGCGTTTGAGCGGAGTGGCGCAGATCCAAGCATGTGCATGCATTCCTGATGTCTATTGTGTTTTAACTGAGGTTTGGGTCAAAACAATTATAAAGCCGCAGAACAGTGCAGTGGCTTGGTGATGTTTTTGTGGAAAAAGGCAGGCTTTTGCCTGAGGCATGGTAGCAGAATTAAATCAACAGCGCCTTCGCAAGTGCGCACACACTTTCTCTGTGCTTTCTGCATCCTTCTACGTAGTAACCGCTTCACTGTATTCATTATACGGTATGTGGAAATAGTGCTAGTTTCAAAATATGTCAGCAGCTCCATGAATTTCTGGCATGCCTATGAAAAGTGTCATTTTTGCCAGGCAGTTAAAAACAACCAAACAAACATGATTTTGGTAACAAAATCCAGGTTCAACAAAACATCCCAGTATTTCATATCCACAGATTACTGTTTACTGGGCTTTCCCATATTTAGTCATTTGTTTTACCGCTTCTTCTTTTATTGCTTATTCGGTATTGTTATGAGTCCTCAAGTGATGTCATAGCCTAGTTTTTTTTTTTTTTGCCTATGTGAAAAGTCCAAGTGTTGACTTATCCTTCCATCTGTACTAACAGAGTAAAGATAAGTCCGTTCTGACTGTCAACACTGCTGAAGGAATGCACTCATCCTGATTCTCTGGCCTGGACAGGATCACCACCCACTGTCCAGATACATGGACCGGACAGTAAGAGCTTACTGATTGTGAACGGCATTTGGAAAAGATTTGGTCAGTAGAACTTTACTGAAGGATGGTGTTCATGACTCCTGAATAAGTTGCTTTGGGCAACACGTGTTAGGTGTCAATGCTTTCTTCAATTTGTTTGCCAAGATATAACACAGTCTAGTGAGTCATTTAAACAATAATAATAATGCGCCATAACATTTTTCAGCCTGGTTTACGTTGGGATGTCATAACAGCTTTGCAGCCGAGTGTAATTTTGATATATCGACGGTCGCAGCCGTCTGTGGCCGGGAGCCAAGAGAGCAAAATTGACTATACGCTCTGGGTAGGAGAGATGGCATTACCCTCTCTCTCTCTCTCTCTCTCTCTCTCCCTCTCTCTCTCTCTCCAGTGTCAGACAGATCGAGACCAGCCAATCATGGCCGTCTGTCAGCTCCGGCATTCAGAATAAGACAAATAGTGATTTCCTCAGTGTGTGTCACACCAAGGTTCTGTGACCCTGTCAAGGTTTTCCGCTGTTGTAGTCTGTCTTCGTCAAGGCTCAATGTTTTTGTATACTGAGAAGCTTTTCTCCTCACCATGGCTGTAAAGAGTGGTCATTTGAGTTACCGTAGACGTCTATTAGCCTGAACCGGTCTGGCCATTTTCAACAATAAGGCATTTCCCATTAAATTAGGAGAGTACATACAGTACATAGCTCTGTCCATGCAATGTAATGATTGTCATTGTTAAGTCATGTCCATGTTTCCACCAGTTGTCAAGTTCAGGAGATACCATAGATCCCTTTATATAGCTTTTCCAGTTTCATCCTGTCTTGGTGAGCTATAGTATGTCACGTCATCATCATGTTACTCTAACGAACCAGAATTACAACGAGTTACTCGTTCAGTTCAAGTCAACGTAACGTTATCATAACGCAACCTTGCTAACAAAAATTGGAATAAGGGAAAGCAGATTGTAATAAGCTTGTGATGTAGGTTAACATCAGTTGTCCATGTCGGTGTCATTTAGTCTTATGAGTACTGCCCTTGAGTAAAGCGTTACCCATTTGGTGTGTAGCACAGAGTAATCTGTCAAGTAGAAGTGGTTTATGGGGCTAACGTGTAATCCTACTTCTAATTCAAACACAAAAAGACGGAATTAGTTTTTGCCCGTGTTCCCCAGAAGCTACGTCCACCTTCATGTCTCATCTGCTCACGGATTCATGGGATTCTTTTTAACTGTTCTCTTTAAATTTAGCCCACAGCTACTAAGATGTAACTGAATGATGCACAATGTCTCCTCCTGTTCTGCTTGATGACTTTGGGGTGATTTAGTGTCGTAGAGAGAAGTGGAAATCTTATGAACGCACACCTCTCTTCTCTTCGGCAGAATCCAGCACTGCCTATTAGATCTAATGAATTCCTGATAAAATGACTTGGGGCTTTTTTAGGTTTTTTTTCTTTTTTTTTTTTTTTTTAATATATAAAAAAGAACTTTCTTTTCAAAGAGGCAGTCGGTGGGTCATGCGTACAACGTGGCATTTGAGCTACATCCAGAAATACTGTGGTCTTGTGACTGTTTTAGAGGCTGTAATATGGTTAAGGAAAGAATGTTAATTCTGGCTCTCCAACCTGACTCCTGGTGTTAATGAGATGGAGGCAGCAGCCGTTTACTGTACACTGTATAACTCTATTCCTGACCTTGTGTTTCTTCCCATCAAATCGAGAAGAGTAGTGTGTGTGGGGGGGGGCACCTCGTGCAAATCTGTCAGGCTCTGTCTCACAGGATCCGGCTCTGCTTCCTCTACTGAGCTGGGACACAAACCAGACCGGGTTCTCAACACCGGGTCTAGATCAGTAGGATCATCTCTGGCATGCTTTCAAACACGCACAATGGGGGGAAAACCCACCTCACTTACACCCTTGCCAAAACCACTTCAGCTAATATTGAAGTATTTTTCCCTGACATTCTAGAACAAATTATTTGTTTATAATACTCGAGTAGGAGACTGGATTTCTGTTCAAGGCTTACTTGTGGTTTGAGGCAGGCTCAAATACCACAACCGATGGTGTGCCTTTTATGCGAATAAGTTTCCCTGCCTACGTTTGACCTCAGCTCCTCCGGTTCTCCTGGGTCTGCTTCAATAGCAGCTACATGAAGTCAAGGTTGAGCTGGGTAGAGAAATGGCCGGATATGCAGTAAAGCCTTTGATGTGGGACATACTGAATCTAATGGGAACCGTTAACTCTATTTTAAAATTAGCAACAAAGCTGACTGTGAACAAGACCTACAACAATGATCAGCGGCCTTTGATATCCTGTCAGCTGGGGTAACTTGTGCGCCATGTCCACTGTCTCACACCAGTCAACGTTTCCCCTGTGCATGCTGAAACCACAGCTGAAGGTGAGGAAGAAAAGCAGAGCGAGGCCTTCAGATCGAAGGGACATTAATGAGACAGGATAACCGCTACATCCTGCAGCCTCCTTAGTCCATGCTTGTCCTGCATCGCGCTAGCATCTCCGTGAGAATAATGGCGAGAAGGAGAATGGGTGTGTTATTTTGTGTTATTAAATGTGCCGGTGGTGACGTACAGGAACCTGTAATACCTTATTTGGAGCAACAGAATGCTGGGTTTTCCGAAAATTTGCCAAAACCTGGACATCCATTCCAATAAATAATCTGTCTGTGCTCCGTCTTACTCTTTCTCAAAGATGCTGCAGACATTACCTTCTTTGGTTTTCAGCTTTTCACTTTTCTTAGGCAGAATGGGTGGAGATTTCCCATAGAACATCTGGGATTAGTTACTCAACACAAGCTGCAAGAAGCCAACAAAGCCACTGCGCATGCAAATGTAATAAGGTTATACAAATAAAAAGTCGATACACAGCAGCCAATAGAATGCATCACTTCCAGATATTTTTACTGGTTAAAGAGTGAAAGCGAGGCTTTGTCTTGTATAAATGGACGCTTTATTCCTGGTGAAGGTCATGAGATTTTTCGACATGTCCTTAGTTCATTTTTGTTGACACTTTAAGTTCTTTGAAGCTGTGCACTGTGTGACCCCATGTATCATTGTGGTTTAATACAGATGTTAGTGTTAACTTCTTTACCAGTTCCTTGGTGTTTAAAAAGTGTTATGTTGGTTCTTTGACGCAGATTAGAACAAATACGTTACAGTATTGCTTTACACACATAACAAACTGATTTTAGACAGTTTGTGGAACGGTTATTTATTCATTTATTTTTTTTTAGTAAAGCAGAACGATGCGTTTGCCGCATTCCCCTTCTCTTGTATGAAATTCAGATGTGCAGATGTGGGAGTGCAACTGAACTCTGCACTAATTCAGGAGTGATAATCTGCCCTCTCAATTACCATGTGGGTCTGATGAGATTACAGGGCTGGATAATTCATTTCCAGCCTAATTTCCTTCTTAATTGACTTTCATGGTCTTTTTCTGAGTGTGAGCCATTGTGGCAGCTGGGCTACCTGACGTTGTTTTTCCGGTTTCTGTCGGAGAATCTCTGCGTATGGATAGAGGAGACTTTGTCCTCTGTATTTGGCCTGAGGACTCCCGTCCAGATACTAAATTGAGTTTGACTGACTGTGTGAATTGTCATCTTCATGTGTACTGTCCAGCAACGTTTTTTTTTTTCCCCAAAGAGAAATATTGCTCCATAAATGTTAACTGTTATTTATGTCATTACCCATCACCCCAACTATTTCCCCGCCTTCCTTTTGTGAATGCGGTGGTGTTGTTCAGACCATCGCTCTGTGTCTGAAGCAGGGAGATTGGATTTGAATAATAAGTTGACAACCGAAAACGTGAGAAGAGAGACAGTTAGATACACAGACTTTAAACTTGTACGAGTCGTTACTTTCAGGGTCACGGAGCTGGATGTTGTGTTTATGACTCACCTCTTGAACTGAAAACTGCAGTCATAAGACCCGACATTCCATTCCCCCTGGAATTCACCAAAATAGGAAGTGTGACGGTTAATCACGAAGAACTGAAAATACCTCGTGTAACTACGCAGTGTGCTACACCATCGATATTTTCCCTCCAGGTGTATGACATTTTTATATACAGAAACAGACACTTTTCTTTAAAATGGCTCTGTAGAGGATCTGAAACTAATAGCCATGTGTTGCGAGAGAACATTGTATGCATGTACAAAGGTTTTCCCTGCAAACATCTTCATCTTCATTACTATTCATGGGTCCTAATGCGTAAAGATAAGATGATGGTTATGGCAGACTGTTTTTACTCAGCTGCCCTCCCTCCCCTCCGTCTCTTTTGTCTTAATCTTTGGGGCCTGTACTGGGCATCTGGGTAACCCCTATCAGAGTGATGTAACCATGTTTGAGCAGAGATCACGGCCTTACGGATATGCATTACACCCCTCAGACAGCCGTAATGGCAGAGTCCCCGGACAGGAATGTGTCTGGTCAGGGGAGTGCTGGCTGTAGAGGAGTATATTGCTGTCTCCAAGTGCTTGACCTATCCTGGCCTGTCTAACACTCCAAACTGTCAAACCAAGCATGAAGTAATCTCCATCTTTTTATAACCCCTAACCTCGTGTATAACGGAGTGGCATGATTTAAGTGCTCCAGCTGAGTTCATTATTGAGAGAATGGAGTGCATCATAGCATAAGGAGAGCTCATATAGCGACGTAAGTTGCCTCCACCCTTCATTATTCTGAACCCCTTTTCATCACCAGTCACTTTCACCTTGTCATAGTGATGCTGATGAAAGCCCCCAGAGCACTGCAGTTACTGAGGTTCCAGTGGTAATGGATTGGCAGGAGGTGAAACTAATACTGAGTTTGTCATGTTGCCTTATTGCCTTTACCTCATCTAGTGTAACAGTTGTGGCCGGTTAGGGTCATAGTCAGACAGGACCATATAAGGAGGTCTGTGCCTTTGTTGCAGACTTGATTTATCTTGCTTGAAAGTGATTTTCCCATTCTGTTTGGGGAAATATGAAAGGAAAATATCACCCATGATAGCAAGTCGAGATGTCCGTGGATATTTGTGGTTCGAGCTCTTGGCGTTAAAAGAGAAGGAATTGTGCTGCGATTCTCTCTATTGACAGAAGAATATGCTACATTAAGCCGATTGGATCTCCATAGCAACTAACACCAACCTCAAACAGTGTTTTGGTAAGTCAGTTGTTTCCCGGCTCAGCCGCCTTTCCATCTGTAGCCCAGTCTCTGCTTGGAAAAAGTGCTGACGTCTCTGGTGCTGACATTTGAATACCGCTGGAGAAATTAATTCAAAGGCTTTTGCACTTGCATATTGTTTAAAGTACAGCATGAGGAAGATGGAGTGCCAAGCAACATAACCTTCATTTAACTTGGCGGGCGAACAGTGGAAATGCACTTGAATAAAGTTTAGCTTTAGTTACATGAATACACACCCTCAAGTTACAAAAATACCCAAAATGTAAATGGAACCAAAAATCATACTTTTAAGTTCTTGGGGAAAGCTTGTCGAGTCTGCAGTCTTCTTAACCATCAGAGTACAAGTGGAGGTTTCACTAATATTTAGACAATGCCCTCTCCTTCGAGCCTGCCAGATGGTCTGTTGACGTAAACCTTTGGTTGTGTTATCTCTGAAGCTGATCTTGTTTAAGGTTAATTATGATGTTATCATTTGACCAATCATGTATTCCTGGAAAAAAGGCTTGTTTTACTGGGTCAGTGGAAACCTTCATGTGATATCCGGGCAAATGAAACGGTGAAGGATCATCTCGATGTGCCCTTACCACATTGAGAGCAAGCTGTAATGTGGAATTAAAGGAGATGGTGTGTTGTATAAATGGATATTAATGACCCATGAGCTTAAATATTATATAAATGGAGTTCTTTAGCTTGAACATGACAGTGGAGCTTTCAGCATTACAAAGCGGTGTTCTTTACATATTATATATCCCATGAGTTCAATTTGGATCTAAATACAACATGCCATCCAAAATAGTGTTAGTTAAATCTCACTGAGAGGAAGGAAGCAGCCTAATGGTTAGTGGTTATAATGTGTAGGCGATAAAATCTACCGATCCATATTTGAGTTGTTTGCATTGCATATTGTAATCGCAACGAAGCCGAGCTTTCAGTTTGTGAGTACTTGATTGGACGCATGTATTACATGCTCACGAAGGCTCTTTAGGGTTAAAAGTGAAAGTTAATTATGAGTTAATCGCTGAGATCTTGTTGACTGACTAAAACATGTTCCTCCAGCTCTAGCCAGTTTAACCCACTGCCACAATGGTCAATTTTTTTTAATCTCTGTCGGTCTGAGAAACCCGTGAGAGCAGAGCAGCTTCGCTCACAGCTGCCTGATTAAAGGGTGGGTCTGAGTTTTGATACAGTTGTAGCCTATGGCGTAATTACAGGCCTGATAATTTGAAATGATGGAGTGTGTTTAGATGGTTGTGATATGGCTGTTGTTAGAGTCGATCAAATGAAGTGGCTCCGGAGAGGTTGGAGTTCGTGATGGCTGGAGAGAAGTGATGAAGTGGACATGCGTTGCGGTGGCGGGGTTGTACGTTTGAGTGTATTTAAGAATGCGTAATTTTCTGTAGTAGAGAGAATTTCAAATGGAGAAACGCGAGTTACATGGATAATACTTGATTTAATCATGTAAATATAGTGGAACCTTTTCACTATGCGCAGCATTGGAGGCCATGGGTCAGACAGCAAGGGTCAGGTGGGGGGGAATAGTTCAGTCAGATGACCGTCTAATCTGAGAGAGAATCCACGAGACAGAAAGCCGTGTGGTCGGTAATAAAGGTGGAATTTTAATTGGCTTACAGCCAGGTTGACCTTGCTGTGCCCCACAGACAAAGCTAATCCTTTGGCATCGTGGGTGATTAGCACGCTTCCATCTTCAGTCTGAAGTCATGTCTGATAGAGCCACACTGGATCTGTTGATGTCTGCCTAGCTTCCTGTGAACACAGTGAGCACCTGGACAGCCAAGAATTGGGTAACACGTCTTAAACATGTCTTAACTTGCCAGAGGGTACACGTTATGTTTCATATCTATTAAACCAACAGCCCTGTCATGAAAACTTTACTCATGAATAAAACATTCACTGGTAACACTTTTAATATTTTTGGCCACACCATTCCTTTAGGACCACGTTGTTCTCCTGCGGTGTTCTATAGTTAGGTTTGAATAAGGGCTTTATTTATTCATACGTTTGGCATTAACTTTCTAAGATTGCCCAGGTAATACAGGTCAGCAGTGAAAGGCGGCAGTGTGTCCCATCGACTTTCATCAGAGCCGCAGTAAGATCTGGCTTTGATTAGAACTGGGCTTCAGTGAATCCGCTGCAGGGGAGAGAAAATCAGTTAAAGAAACACAGGCTGCATGCTAACCCTCGCTATGCTAACCTCCCCATGGCCCAGAGGCTTGGAGGAATAATCTGCAGCTCCATCTCACTCATTGCACCTAGGGAGTGTGTGATAACCCCCAGCGAGGCATGTGACGCTCTGCACCATGGCTTGGAGAGGTGACCCATTCATCGGCAACCGCGTGTAATATGATTAAAATGTTTTAGCTGCTGGTCCGGCTGCTGCCACACAGCTTCTGTAGATCATCCCAGAGGGAGTGGAAGTTTCCACAGCAAGCAATTACAGCCAGCTCTGTCACGTAGTGTGCTTTTTTTTTTCCCTGTTCTTGTTTTTCTCCTCCTACCCTAGCCATGCCTTTCCTCATCCAGGGATTTTGAACCAAGACAGACATTTTTGTCCTACTGGAAGTTCAAACACTGTAATTTTTGGCTTTACATTCTCACTAAAACGCGTTAAGGACTGTAATGATGGTATTAATTTTGTAGGACGAAGTCTGTAATAAAATATCTCTAACATGGGAAAGTCAGCATGGGACAAAGCGAGTCTCTGGCAACTTTGCTTTCTGTGAAAATCTGAATGTTTGCATTTACACATGGCGATGTGTTCAGAGTATGAGCTTATTCATAGAACATACAATCATGCTGTTATGGCATATGCGATTATAAAATGAGGCGGTCATTATAATAACCAGTTAAATCAGATTGTGGGATTGTGCTCTTGCGTTCAGTTGCTTTTATTTTCATTTTCTTTATAATAAGCTCCTAGTGGGTGCAGTACCTAGACGAGTGCAATTCCATTTTTTAGAGCCTTGCTCAAAGCTTTCATTTCTCTTTCTCTAAGTATGGTGAGCGGCGGCAAGTAATAACTTTTTTTTCCCGCCAACACAAAAGATGAGATCTGCCTGAATGTCCATCAGGACGGGACTGAAATGATCAGAGCACTGCTGAAGCAAAAAGCGGCTGTTTTAGGCAGGAATTTTGAAGAAAAACATGGACATTATCAATCTGTATGAAAATAAATGCCCACGTAAAAGCCCAAATAAAACTTAAGAATTTTTTCCCCTCACGATATACACTACCAGTCAAAAGTTTGGACACGCCTTCTAATGCAATGTTTTTCTTTATTGTTATGACTTTAAAAGAGACTGGATAATGATGGACTGTTGTTTCTCTTTACTTAGTTGAG
>JAQQZR010000035.1:17841942-17863574 GCA_030068235.1 Notoglanidium macrostoma | reverse complement strand
GTGACGACTTCATGAAGCTGGGTAAGATAATGCCGATTGTAGCATCACGGTAAATGGTGGCTACTTTGAAGAATCTGTAATATGAAACATATTTTGTTTTTGTTTTTTTGTTTTACACTTTTTTGTTTACCACATAATTCAGTATATGCCGTACGTGTCGCTTCATAGTTTTGATGTATTCAGTGATGTTTTACAACGTAGAAAGCAGAAAAAAAACAAAACAAAGAAAAACCTATGAAAAAGAGTAGGCGTGTCCAAACGTTTGACTGGTCGTGTATGTTTCTTTGATGGGTGGATCCTGATGTTCAGTGTATTTTTTTTTTGTTTGTTTGTTTGTTTTTAGTCCTGAACCCCATTTTGTTGAGTTGTGTTGCCAGCCGTTGCAGTGACACAACCTCTGTATTTATTCCATGCAGCTCATAACAGCCTATAAGGTTTCCACTCTCCTTTTATAGGAGGAATTGCAATCGACCAAGTTATATCAGAGCAACCTTTTTATAATATGAATCTGACTTTTCCATTACTGTGTTTCTGGTTGAGTCTAAGCTTTGCCTCTCCTCTCACACTCATAGTTTGTAGTTTGAGAGCTGCAGCGGCTGACTTTAATGGGCCCTCCTTGGCTCGTATGGCACTCGGGTCGTAATGGCCATGGTAGGTCTGTACAGCAGAGCTTGGAGGTAGTGTGGATGTCATGACGGAGGCCTGAGTGTGTAATGTTCACCATGTTCAGCTCACAGCTCTCTGCACCGCTGTATAATGAGAAGCCTGGAGCTGCAGGTCTTCCTCTCATTGAACGAGCTGAATAATGATGACGGTCTGAGAGCTGCAGAGCTATCACACCCTCACACTCTCCGTGCTCCATCTGTCTCTCTGTTTCTCTCAGATCAGCCACTCGAACAGGTTCTCTCATTCTAACACCTGAATCTGAAGCAAGAAATAGAGAATTCAAGACACGAGGACTTCTGTTCTTTTTCATTAAAGAAAGCTCTCACTTCTGTGCTTCACTTTCTTTTCTTCCGTGCGGAAGGTTATTCTGTGCCCGGGAAGTCCTTTTGCACTTTAATGTTTTCTTTTCAAGACTCCAACATTAATCTCCAACTTCCCTTCTAGACATGTATGTGATCAGTTTGGCAATTTATCCTCCGTCCATAAAAGCTTTTTTGTTTCTGTCTTTTAAAGACCACTGTTGTGGTTCCTTTCTTCCCTGGCAGCGCTCCTGTTTTCAGCTTCTTATCACATTGGTGCCCACTCTCTGGATTCCGTTCAGCGTGTAATTGAGGTTAGGGTCAGTTACAGTCACGGTTGTGAAAATTACAGGTTTTTCTTTTTATTTATTCAAGGAGCAATATGCCTACGTTTACAAGAGGCATCACGTCCATCAACTGCTGTTATGATCATTAATGCATTGCAGTACCTGATTCCTGTGGATCATTTACAGTATAACACAATCTAAACCAGAGTATCTCTCTTAGGCAGAGTGCTCCAAGTAAACATGACCACAATGTCTGGACAACTGGAGAAGTAAACTGAAATTGCATTGTTATATAAAACACCTACACTGAGAAATCTTTATTTATGGCTATTATGCTGCAGTTGTGTTCTGTGGGACTGGGGAGCGTGTAACGTGGAAACTTTAATCTGTCCCCTGGTGACCGAGCAACATTAAGAGTACTCTTTTGCCATGGCTCCAGTTGGAATTGGAATCACTGGATTAACACGGTGTGACCGGTCGTGACGTAGCTAACAGCTAATGATGATGCAGTAATATTGCGACAGAACTACTGAACCCTACTTCATCCAAATACTCATACTGCCTCACTGCATGCAAATTCCTTCACATCACTGATATATAAAAAATAGCCTTTGCTTAAACAAAACAAATGTTCAGAAGCAGGAAGAGAACTCTCCCAACAGAGACGTGATGAAATATTGATAACTCAATAGCTGTCTCAACTTTGGCTTTTCACAGCAATATGGATTTGTGAATTATACTCGCCGTAGCATCCAGGTAAATACTGTCCGGTGGGAATGCACGACACCCGTTACTTTACAGTCATGGAAGACTGAAAATTGTTATCTAGCCTGTGTTGACTTTACCTGCACATTAACGAGTTTTGTGTGGCTGCAGAAAGATTTTTCTTAAACTCAAAATTTACGATCTTGTACTTGATATTTGACGACTTCACGGGTCATGTGCTATTCTTAGATAGACTTAAGACCGCTAGTGCTCGTAGCTCTAAATCTAAAAGGTCCTCTTGGGCAAACTGCGCAATGATGAATTATTTTCAGTGCACAATATGTCCAAAGTGAGGAGCTCTTGTTACTTCAGCTCCTATTTTATTCTAAATTAGAGACTATCAAAGTCGACGATTTTTTCTGAAGGAGAATATTTTTGCTAACATCTTTTGCTAATTCATTACATTACAATTTGGGGGAAAAAGCTATATGATGCTTACCTCATAGGTGGAGTATCTAGATCTGAATGTTACATTTGCTGCTTGATTAACTCGAGATTGATTTCAGAGTTGTTCTGTTTACAGTGCTCGGTAACTTTCATACGTTTCTGAGTGCTTGACAGATTGTGTTTTCCAATTGCAGTGTAAACTCATTAAGTGCCAACTTGTTGAATATGCAGCGAGTCAACCGCAAGGAAGAGTGCGGAAGCATCTTTTATCTTTCTGCAACCCCAAGTCAAAACGCACTTTCATTGTTGTATCAGTCACCTTATTTAAAAGGAGCTCAAATTTGAGTTCTAGCAGTGTCATCATTATTAACCCCCGCTTTCAAATTCAATATGAACTTTCTGAGTTTAACAATTGCATGCCATTTGTATATGTATTATTGTTTTATTTGCTTTTTTTTATGCCATACTTTATGGAAATGTCTTTCAGCTGTATTTGAAATGTGTTTGATGTTATATGGAGTGTGATTATTTTACACTTTTCACTATCACTTTTTAATTTTACCTATCTACATAAGCGAATGCCTGTTACCTCAGTCAACCCGAACACTTCCGTTGCTCCTCGTTATTCCGCGGCGTACACGTTGCTACTTTTGCTGGAGAACTTTTGACTCTGTTTCTTTAACAGGCTGCTTAATTGCCTCTGTGAAACCACTGAGCATGTTTGCAGGCACAGAGTATTAAACATGGCCTCAGTTAAGTGTGTATGCGCATGTGTGTGTGTGTGTGTGTGTGTGTGTGTGTGTGTGTGTGTGTGTGTGTGTGTGTGTGTGTGGAGAGGCCCGGATTTGGTAAGTCGGAATGTTTGACTAATGTCTGGTATGATCAGGTCAAGGCACTCTGGCATGCCGGGCGCATGTAAGGCTACAGTGGGGCAAATAACCCAGAGAAGCCTATTGTCAACATAAGGACTTCAGAGCTCTTGGAAGACCAGCATGGCTGTGTACCAATTTCATTGCATACACTGGTTTGCCTTTAACTCCCTTTTAGGGAATTATCAGAGTCTCGGTTCAGTTCAGAATGATGAGAAGGCTTTCATTTGTGCATTGCACAGATCATGACTCCGCGTGCAAATATTTGTTAACCATTTGCAACTGCATGATTTAAACCTTTTAAAACTGATGTTGCTCTTTATGCGCCAACTTGTAATCCAGTCAGGTGATGTGCAAACATATTTCACTGGCTATCAGATAAAAGTGACCTTTTGCGTTCCACTTGTTTCCTCTTATTGACTGAGTAGATTTTCCTTGGCAGTTGCCTCATTGTGTGCTCGGTATTTGAGAAAACGTATTGTATTAATTCAATTTGGCCACATTCAGGTCAGCTTTCAGACCCTTAACGGCAGTGGACAGACTATTGTATTGTCCTGTGTTAAAGCCGGTTTGAATGGAATCCTTCTATAATCTCCCTATTCAATTTCCTTAATCCATATCCTGCTTTCATTCATCAACATTTGCTCTGAATGGGTGTTTGTGTACCTTGAACCTGTTTTTTTTTTTTTTTTTTTTTTTACTTGACAGGATTCTCTGAAAATTGGCGACAGAAGTCTTAAAAATGTCTTTTTTCCAGGCAATCAATTTTTATGCATTTAAAATTTATGATACAACCTTTATGACAGTATTATTCCACAGCGCTGTTTAATTCTTGAAATGGAATTATTTCTCTGTTACAGCAACTCTGACAAAGGTTCCAGCTGAAATTCAAGTCAAAGTTTTATATTAATGTGCTTGTTCTAATATATTATCTTTTTTGTAGTAACAGGCTATTCATAGGATCTTGTGTGATAGGTGCTCCACATAATTAAAGGCTAATAGTAAACAATTAAAAAAAAGTTATGTAACCAAAAAAAGCCTTATAAGCAGTGATATGGTGATCTGTTAGGAGAAGTATATTTAACATTTATGGAAGCAATCTCTAGTGTTACTGCTTTGTAACAGGCTTAGGATTTCCCCCATGACAGAGTCTTCAGCACAGCGAAATTTGCAGTTTCTGGTTTTCGTAGTAGCATGACCAGCTGCATCTTGGTTCTTTTGTAAAAGTGAGGACAAAAGCATGTCTGGTGAGGAAACGGTTGTTTATAGCTGCTATAAAGTACGTTATAATAGGAACTCACTTGTCTGAGATGTTCCGTAACATTAAATGTAGCAATAAATGGTTAAAAAGCATGATGTGTCATTTCGTTAAAGAAAAAATGAATTATAATTGGTGGAAAATCGTTGTGGTATAAACAGGATTAAAACACCTTTGGACATGCTTTTACCAGAAAATAGTCCACTTCTGGGTGGTAAACTGTGCAAAAAACCCTTGTGTTTTGTTCATTACATCATGACGTGGCACCTGGTATCTTATGCGCTCTGGTTAACCACGTCCTGAACCAAAGTGCAGTCTGTCAGTCCAGCCAGAGTAGAGTTACCAATGTTTCCAGCTGCATTCAGCTACCTTCCTCTACCCTATCTGTTCTAATTGGCCTGCTGTGCTTCCCAGTATGCATGAGTCGGGTCACTGATCAGGCCCGTTACCCCCCGCAGTCACTGACCACCAGCATAGTCACTGAGCCTCTAACCCCGGGACAACTCAAACAGAGACCTTACCACCACCCTCCTCTGTACTGCTGTGTCATTTAGATCAGCCCTCACAGTAGTGGGCGACATGGGCACAGTTGGAGCCAGACTGTACCATCTGCAAAGGTGTATAGGGGTCAGTGTAGAGGCTTCTGATCACAGGAAGAGAAAGTTTGCATTGTTGAGTCTACAATTAATGAGCATTGAGAGATGTGGGACTGAAGAGTTGGGTAGTTTATTTGAGGAAATGAGGGATATCTGTTCCCTCAATGGATTATCATAGGAGGACTTCAAAGGCCCAATGCCATGTGGAGTTCAGGAATTCACAGATGAGGATTTAAGGAATTCAGGAAGGAGCTGGTGTGCAGCAAAAAGGGATTAGCCGTCCTGCCAGTCTGCATCTAGTCTCACAAGCCACACTTATAGCAATTGGTAGAGAGTCACTAAACATGGACAGGAACTTTCAGACAAGGAAACCTTTTGACTAAAATGACCAACAGAGCATTTTTAGGAGAGCTAATGAGATTGTAGCCTGGAAGATGCTTGTGGTCAGCTAAGCGAACTAAATAAGCTGGATGGTCAGTGGGTGGAGCATCTGAAGCTAAGACTGTCCTGCATCTGGCTTTCTCCATAGAAGTGCTATATACTGTACAGCCACAATAGACAAAGCCAGACTGACAAGAAAGAGGTGTACTCAAATTTTCAGCCCTTTGCCTCCACCTTGGCTCAGGTTATTAGACTGAAACTTCAAAAGTTAAAATTGAGGCCAAAAGGTAGTTTGTAATTTTCTCCTTTTCCAACTTTCCCTTTTAAAGCTTTTTACATGCATGGACCGTGTACTTGTGGCTGAAGGTGGTATTACGTTTAAGTGATCACTGACTCGCCTTGGTATGCAATGGCATTACTGTCGAAAACCGTCCATTTGGACCTTTAATACCCACCGTTTCTGACAAATTCTGACTTGCAGCAGCGTGTACTTTCATCTGCCATCAAGTACCTGCTATATCTCTTATTTGCTCCCTCTCCCTCTTTCTGTATTCCGAAGTAAATGGAGCCACGGTAATGGACAGTAATTCACTTTAATGTCATGCTGTTGATTGCAGCACTGCTGAATGTCACGGGAACGCTTTGCTTGGCGCTGTGCAAATTCACGCCTAAAGAGAATACCAGGCAATTACCCTCAAAGAACCTGACATCTCCTTCCGATGTGGCATTATGAAGATGGACCTTTAGCTTTTTAATACTTTAGGTTCACTTTTATATGTCATAGTTGCTCTGGTACTGTTGGTTTAAAAGAACAAACATTTGTTTGTCACAACCTGTATATTTGCACGATATCTTTCTCTATTTTACATCTATAAATGGCTGCTTTTATCATTTTTCTGATGTGTAGGCAGAAGCTGGTGCTTTTGAAATGCAGGCTGTGGTGTGTGCAGTGCTGGGCGAGAGTGATAGATGATTTGCAGACAGACAGGGGTCGGCAGTGCTGCGGAGCTGTGGGGATTGGCGCTGTGAGGGAGGCTGCATTTAAACCAAGCGTTCTCTGACTGGCAATCATCTTCATGAGGGAGAGAAAGGAGCGTCGCTTCCATCCCATTACACCTTCATCTCAACCTGCCTGCCCAGCCAGCTGCTACCCACTCAGACACACACACACACACACACACACACATAGAGTACTTTTATAGATACTGTGACTGCTCCTATAGAAAAGAATAGCTCAAGCACAGACACAGAAGGTCACACACCCTGGAATGGAAAATGCACCAGCGCTATTCTCTTATAAGTCCGGAAATACACCTAAAACATGTTCTGCCCTAATCCCTACAAACAGCATAGTGAATTATGGATATCCTGTCCCAGCTCCATATGTTGGACTCGTAACTTATTACAGTGAATGCGCTGGATCTCCTCCCCTTTGCTTCCTGACATTACTCCAAAGTGTGTGGTGGTCTCCAGGTGAAAAGCAGGTTTTGACCAAAATCTGGAGAAGAATGATTGTATAACATACATCTTTAAAAGAATATAAAAAAAACAAGAATTTGGTTTCATTTTGGGTTTTCTGAAATCAGCACGGTTAAAATCTTACATACAAGGTCAAAACATTTACACACAGCTACTTAAGTCATTAATTCAGTGATGCTGGAAGTTCAGAAATATCTTCCGTTATCAAGGCCTCTTAACTTCCTGTTATTGATCATGATTTGCAATCTTTGCCGAGGTTGGGTAGAAGACCCAAACGGTCACCCTCAGCTGAGAAGACATTGGTTCTGATGGTCAGGACCAACCCAGGAACCACCAAGGCACCAGCCTGCCATGAACTGGAAGCTGCTGGAACCCTGTCTATAGTCTGAGAGGCTGCTGTCCAAGAAAGAAGCCCCTGCTCCAAAATCGATACCTTCAAACTTGATTAAGTTTGTAGCTGATCAGCTGGACATACACACCTGGTGTACCGAGCCAGATTAACAGTCTCCCTGTAGATGTCTAAAAAAACTTGCTAACAAAATATGGTCTTCTCACGCAGTGAATATCCAGCTTGTTGGCTGGCTACATGCCACAGCTAAATGGACATAAGCCTAATCAATACACTAATCAGTTTAGTAATCCTGGCTGTCAAAATATCTGTAAATTGGGTGGGGTTAGGGTTTTGCCCTTTTTCGTTTTTAGGCTGTAACCAGACTAACAGTTACTTCTGGTGGAGATGCATGCCAAAGAGAACAATCTTTCAGTTCTGTAAAAGTGTATAGTTTTCAGAAAAGTGTAATAGAAAATCTCAAAATTTCACCATGTAAAGGGTTTTCCAAGGCCACCACAAATATAGTAAATAGGGTGTGATTTCATACATAATGTGTCTTTCCTCCTAGTCCTACAACTCTTTACTTTAGATGGCTCCATTCACAAATGCTCGCTTGGGGTTTGTACGCTTGTCCTGTGCCGTAAATGAAAAGGGCACACGCACCCCTCTAAGACGATATGAAAGGGTCTGAGATTTATTCACCAGGCCCATCAGCTTTAACCTGCCTCTCTGCTTACAGAGCCTCTTTTCTCTGTAAATTTGCATGCTGTCCTTAAAAGAACTCAAGGTGGGTACCTGATAAGGAGAGAGTGAGAATCGGAGAAAGCGGGGAAAAGAAGGAATGGAAAAAACAGAGAGGGAAAAAAAGTGGGTTCAGGGAGTAGAGATAATTTTCTTAAGCCACTACCACCCAGACAGAGCAGCAGCCCCACTCCCCAAAGTGCCCGTCTTCAAAGTTTCCTCCATGGATTAGGAGAACAAAGGAAGGTGAATTCCTGGGAAGCAGGAGGAACGTACGGAGAACGATGGTGCCCGTAATAAGAGTTAAGCTTTTATTTATGCAATTATGAGTTATGCATTTAAGCAGATTTATCTTAAGGATTTAAGCACATATCAAAAGGCTGACTAGAACCGGCCTTTTTTAGTCTTTCCCACTCATTTGGCTTTTACTGGTAACGCTGCAAGTTTCTCGGACTTGGGAATGCTGCTATGTGAAAAGAGAAGATAAAATTAACATGGCTACTGGAAGCCATTAAAGGCATAATATGTGCCAACTCCTCAGTCGTTAAAAGCATCATTCTTCTGGGTATTGACCTTTAATGTCGTTAATTGTCTGAATATTGAGATGTGGAGCATGCAACATTTGTTTCTTTCCCAAAAATCCAATTTTATCCTGAATGTATTTGACATTTGAAATTGGGTATTAACCCAGAGTACGGATTTCAGATCCAAGATCTGTGCTGTCATGGTAAAGTAAATAAATAAACATGATCTCTCTCTCTCTCGCTCTCTCTCTCTCTCTCTCGCTCTCTCTCTCTCCCTCCCCCTTCTCTGTTTCCCTCCGTGGTCCCTCTCTTTCTCGAACACTCAGATTTAGAGTAATTAAATCTCAGAACCTTCTTCTCCGAGCCTAGTGAGGCTAGGAGGGTGAAAATTCCACCGACTGACTGTAGCGCAAATCTCTCCTAGGTTTTGCATAACTCACCCTGGCTGCAGAAATTAAAATTAGAGAGAAGTAAAATGTACTAATTTCTTGTGGGAGCTTCCATGCTGTAATATTTTTGCTCTTCACAGACCAGACACACTTATAGCTCCTTAAGTGTGTGTGTGTGGGGCTCCTAATAGCCACACACATCTAGAAACCTCCCCTTCCCCAACACTCTAAGGACTACACACACAGTTATGAATATTTTCTACAGCACTTATAAATGAACCAATTCAGTTTGTGTGTTTTAAGTTCATATCAATCTCCGTAAATGATTGAGGGGTTTTTTTTGTTTGTTTTTTTTTCATTTGCAGAAAGTAAATTCTGAAGTGACACGGTTACAGCACGAGCGTTCCATCTACTTCCTCTTGCCACACGGTCCAGTTAAAATCAATGCAAACTCATTAGAGAAAATTATGAAAAATTAAAGCTATCAGAGAGATCTTTTGTTGCCGGGTAGGAGTCTGGTAGCTGTTGCATCGGATATAAGAGGGACTCGCATTCAGAGGCTGTTGGGGAGATTTTAAGGACCCTTACTAATTAGGATTGGAAATTGATGGCTTTTCACAAGGCACAGCAATTACTGCAGTAAAGGAGAACAGCGCGGCGAAGTGGACTTAAATGAATGAGTTTGTTTTTAGCCCACAGCTTTATTGAGCGCAGATGCCTGCTGACATTCAGGCCGACTTTGAGTGTTACTCATTGAGATGGTATGTTGAAGAAAAGCGAGAGCCAGCAAAGACAAAAATGACCATTCCTCTCTTGCTGAAAGGTGAACAGGCACTTCCTGATGAGAATGTGACTCCATTTTGATTCCCAGGCTCGATGATTAATATGAACGGTTATTGTGTTTACCACAATCTGAGCATCTGAAAGATTTTATCCATCACTCGGCATTTAGAGAAATCAAAATAACAATGAAACATTGTGGTTTTTTCACTTAGCATCTTTCAAGGTGTCTTTAGTACAGGTTCAGGACCGCCTGAAGAGTTGAAGTGTTGTCGATATCAATTTCTCTGAGGTTTTGTTCAATTGCAGTCAGCTTTCATGTTTTTTAGTTATTTTCTTATTTTAGTGTTTAAATCGTAATGCATAATACTCGGTGATCTTAAGGACAAATGATCTGGTAGCCTGTTTTATGGGTCTTGGTTCTCATCACAACCAGAATGTTCTGTACCAAAGATTATTATTGTGGATTTTAATCAGGGTTTGTACCTCTGTCGCAGTGGGTCTGCAGTCGTACCTACCTGATCCGTACATTCGATCTGCACACCCGATATCTATCTCAACCTAGTTTGCTAGCAAAGGTAAACCCGACATTATCAAGTCAGCTCACAACCGTTTTATTTTGTCACTATTTTATAATTTGCTACTATTACAAACATGACCTGACATAAAAATTAACATAATACTGAACTAGTGTGTTTACTAGCGTTAGTACTGCAGATCAACCTGACAAACTCGCTAGCTCTACCTAGATACACTTTTTCAGTTGTTGCTTACAGTTTTGGAGCTCGCTGCCTTTTTGCGAGGTGGAAACTGATGAAAAAGATGCAATAAGTTGTTGTTCTCGATTCATACGCAATCCATATGCCAAAAAAAAGGCCAGCGACATGGGGCCATGGCGAAGGAGCACTCAAACAGCAACAGAAACGCTAATGTTGTACACACGTCACACAAAAGAATGAATTTCTGCATTTCTTTTTTTTCATTTTGGGGCATTGCCGCATATCATTGTTTTTGTTAATAATAAAATTAAGTTCAACGAGAAGCAGGTAACAAATTGAATATTTCTAAGCATGAAATTATTCACTTTTACTGACTTGAGAGCAAATCTCCATGTCTCACATTTCACTGGTATCTGGTACATGGTGCTCTTCCTGTTGTCTCTCCTGTGAGCAGCAGTGCTTTACATACACTTGTACTTATATTATTGCTGTGTGGTCGTCTGGCCCTGTGCACTTAATTAAATGGTAGAGATGGTCAGAGCATAGCTCAGTTCCCCTCTCTGCTCATCATGCCCTGCTCCTTCCTCCCACAAGGGAATCGATGGCGATGCAAAAGCTTTGTATAATCTATAACCCGCATCACTTGTGCAGTGCCAGCAGTTCAGCTAAACTCAATTAGGAAGAGTTGAGTTTGGGGCTGATTGGATGCATGAGTGGGTGTGTGTTCGTGTACTTGTGCAAGTGAGAGAGAAATGGTGTGTGTGTGTGTGTGTGTGTGTGTGTGTTTATGAGTCTGTTTGTTTGTGCAGGCCCAATCCCATCCTGGCTTCTCTTTCGGCAGTCTGTTACTGTTTCAACTACCATCGTGGAATAAAACATCTCGCCTCAATCAGTGCATCTCTTCACCTCCCTGCCTCTCTCATCTCCCTCCTCACCCACGCATGTGGAGGAAACCATGCATGTTCTTGCGCATGTCGAATTTATACTACCGACTCGGAGGAATAAATGATCGCCCTTCGCTTTGATTTGACATGGCCAGTAATTCATGTCCTCACGAGAAAGTGATCAGATGTCTGTGTGTGTAAGAGTAATGACCAGCACACTGTTCAAACAAGCACCTGCCTCCGCAGATGATGAAACACCTAAGTCAGCTGGAAAAAGCAGGAACGCTGTTTTCATATTTTACGTTTTACTGCACCTCGTCCTTTCTACGCTACACAAAGCCAGACCTTGCCAAATTGGAAATGCGCGCTATTACCTGTATTCGTCAGGGTTGCGCTTATGTTCTGCAGTTAATTATCTATCCCCGGTGCTGACTGTATTTTATAAGCACTGTTCATGATAGAGTAATGGAAGCTATTCCTCACAGCTGATATTAATAACCCTCTAGTCCTTCATTCGCCAGAGATGGACAACTCAGTTTAAAAATGACCTGCTGTGAAATCTCACCATCATCACAGTTCATCCAGCGCAGACATGCTATTTAATCAGAATAGCGATGTATTATTCTATGAAGATAATATACCACATTTCTCCACCTTTCTGCTAAGCATCTGTATTGCATTATACTATTTCTGTATTTCTGTGAGAACATCTGGACCATCACCAAGCTGCTGCTTGAGCCTGTTTTGGATCTGAGATGGACGCAGCTCTTGGTTTAGATTTTGGTACAGATTGTAGTGTGTGTAGGATGGACAGTCCGTGTCTGCTGTGTCAGTCTCTTCTGCGTGAGTTCCTCCGCCGACTGTGTTCCCCTTCTGCTCGCTATGCCGTGAAATGGCTTTCTGTAGACCATTAGCGCTGAAGGAACCGAGTCGCTAGGACAGGCCTTCCCTATAGCCTTCATTACTCTGAGCACTCAGCTTCACACTGTGGCTGCTGCTCTGCTACTGCTGCACGGCCATGTGTCGGTCACACGCCGATCTAGAGGAGCGCAACAAGTTGCTGCCTTTTCTGCTGCGTTTATAGGAAACAGTGGATGGACAGGGTTTCATTAAAGTCACTTATGTACTGCAGAGTTCTGGGAAGCATGGAAAGACAGAAAAATGTTCTGGAAAACTTGGCTGAGCAGCATTAAGGTCTCGACCATTTGGCCAGATTTGAGGTGAGAGGAATATTATATAAATTGCATACAGTTTAAACTCATAAAACACTCCAAAACACTGACAAAATGAACAGCCAGAATAATCCTGTTCCACTTGCCTTGTTTGTTAGTTTGGCAGGACCTGAAGATTGATTTCTTTATGTAAACAGGCCAGGAGTAATCATATTTGGCCATGTACTTACTGCAGCACCAACACATTTATCATTTAATGTATCTTAATGTATGTGTTTAGGCCTGAAATCAATACACCGGGGAAGGCGCAAGAGCGAGATTAATTTCAAAGCAGGAAAAGGTTTTTCCATGACTAAACTCATTTAGAGGTTATTAACATTTAACAAGTTCCATTTCCAGCCTGAAATGTTGGCCCTGTTTGGACAAACGTACAATAACGCCACAGGTGGGTGTTTTAGGTGGTCAGATGAGATTTATTCGGAGGCACCACCTGTCTGCACCGCTCTAGTATGGAGATTTGATGACGGGATGGAAAGCCACATATCCTGCCATTTGGCCGGGTTGTGACCTCGCTCCTCTCTGCGCAGCGCTGTTTGTTTGGCTCGCTCGCACTGCGCTGGTTTAATCTGAGTGATTGAATATTCATGAGCTCAAAACCATCATCTTATGGAGAAGTGGGAAATACGCTCATTCCACCGAGAGACCTGGAGTTCACAAATGCACACACTGGAGACACTGGATTGCACTCGCAGGCGTACACACACACACACACACACACACCCACACACACACACACACACACACACACAGTCACACTGATTATCTCAGGAATACACATAAATCTGCATACAGTCAAGCTCACAAAAGGGTTTTGGTGAATACCTATGACACTAAAGTGTTTTTAACTTGCTTTTGCAGATGATATCAGCCATGTTTGGGCAAAGTATTTATTTCATCTCAGCTAAGAGCCACTCTTCAAGCCTTTCTCTCTCTCTCTCTCACTCTCTCTCTCTCTCTCTCACTCTCTCTCTCTGTTCAACACTTCACCTCAAAGTGCATCTCACCTGAATCTCACCATCTCTCACATACAGTGTGGTGCCTGAATTCACAAGATAAACTTTGAGTGAGACTCTTCAGAAATCAGGTTGAAATAAGGGATGTTGTCATTAGGAGCTTTTATCTTACTCTTGTCTCTGACCATTACCTGGTCTCAGGGTTCAGGGAACTGGTAGAAGTTGTTTCTTCTTCAGTATTTATTTATTTATTTTTCCCCAGTATCTATTCCAGCTTTTTTTTTTTTTTTTTTTTTAAATCTGAGTGCAGGTTGGGTTCTGAGTGTTATAACCGTTATTTTCACACATCCTCCATTGTTTAGACTCGTTGTGCTGAGTATTTGTTTTTTGTAAGATTTGATCAGATAACATTTATTGTAGGAAGATGCTGCAAGATGCTCATCTTGCTTTTTCCCCAGAACACAGTTTGCAGTCTTCTTCGCTTTGCAATCATTAATTGTGAAAGAAATTCAGTCCACAGGCATTTCATGTAGCTCGAATTTCTGCACTAGCTAATGTCACACGGTATCAGCTGGTATCGGATGTCGGTGTGGGAGCAGTACGAGTTAATGAGCGTAGTATTGGACGGATACCAGTATAAATATCGATGCATTCTTTGCATATTAGAGTCAGTAGCTAAATGACGGTCTGCTCTGGAATGGCGCTTAATGTGTCACTTTGCGGAAATGATAATGCGAGTGAATGTGCAGTCCACTGCTTTGCCAAATCAAGGACATGAGGTAGTCCAAATGCATTCTAAATCTTTATTGCAGAGCACTTGGGAATACAGGATACCCATGGGAAAATGTGAGTCCTGCACTGGCACGCAGTTGTAATGTCAGGCAGTAGGAGCTGACTGTTCTTTTCCAGTCCATAAGTGTTTTGTTCCCCTTGGGCTCGCCTGCTACACAGTCTCAGCCTGGCCTTTTTCCACACTCGCCTAAAGGACTATTTCAACTAGTGGAAAAAAGATCCTTGACTCCATGTGAATTCAAAAACACTTCATTCTAAAATGCCTGTGAAAAATGTACAAAGGCAGGAACGCTGAGCATCTGACACTGAATAAAGGACAGGCATTTCCTCCGTCTTTTCATCAGGAACGCTTTGTCATTTACCTAGTCCATTCTTGCCCCTCTCACAACCTGTCTCTCCATTCCTAAGTAATGCATGCCTGTCCCTTTATCTTCTCGCTGTGAAGACATGGCCTCAAGACATATCCATGTTCAGAGCTAGTAAGGAGAAATGTGCTTAATATGCAGGCAGTGGGCCAGCCATTATGAGCACGGCAGAGAGAGGTGGCAGCTCAGTGAGCGTATATTTAAAACCAGTTCATTGAGACGGATGACACAATTTCCCACTTATTGCCCTCGGAAAAGCAGCCAGTTTTCCATAATGGCCCTAACCTTCAATCTGTCAGCCACAACTAAATCTACTGGAATAATTTCCTCATGGATTGTGTGTCAGTATTTATAATTTATTAAGTTGCCTATATATGTCAGGCTGAGATCCTCACCGCCCCAAACTTCCATCACCCTTATCTTGTTTATATGGATAGCAAAAGAATATTACGAGTGAGAAGTCTAATAAGAAAATTAAGCGATTGGTTTTGAATTTAGTAAAGTGCCTGAAAAGTATGAGTGGGTGTGGGGTATGAAACTTCTTCTTAAAAGCGCTGGTATTCGAACGGGTTTATGTTAAATGGATAAGCACCTCTCTTAAGAGATTAAGATGTTATGTGGCTCTTCCTCAGGTTTGAGACGGAGGTTAGGCCCGGACGGGTGCTGGACCGCTCAGCTGCTTCCTGTTTTTAGTAACATAATCTAACCTCCTACCCCCTCCTCATGACTCCTGATGTTAAATCCCCAATAAGCAGTCATTGTGAGCTGCTCACGCGCAGCCTTTCAGGCCTTGATTACAGAACCGGCAGTTCAGATCCGGTATTTCAGAGCGGGAAGGGAACTTTCATCACTGTTCTTAATGCGGAGGAGGAAAAGCGCAGGAATAAAGCTGAGCTTAGGCAGAACCAAAAATGACTCGCACTATTCATGTCATCTAATCAGTTCTGTAGTAATCCATTACAAGCAGTATGTGACAGGAATGGATGAGTGTGCAGAAACTCTGACTGTGTGTGTGGGTGTGTGTTGGTTCTCTGTCTGACTGCACACTCTTCTTCTTTTTAACAGATTGCTGTCAGGAGTCCAGACCCCAGACTGGCTCCCCGCTATGAGGATGTGGAGCGCCAGTATGCCTCCCTGCCCAGGTATGCCCACTCGTCTCCCCATCCAAATAAGAGAGGACGGTGATGGGAAGATCAGCAATGAGATAAGTGTTGGGGAGTCAGAACAAGAGAAAGAGGGAGTAACCTTTACTAGTGTAAAAAAAATGCAACTGTGACGGAGAGTCTAGAGAAGAGAGAAGTGTTGGAATGAATTAGACACATAGAGAAAGTAAAAGAACCATGATTAGTCGGAGAAGTGGAGTGAGGATGAAAACGCAAGAACAAAAGGGAAGTGAGGAATGTGATGGGGAGAGAGGATCGAAAATCAAGGATCAAGGAATAAATCTGAATGGAAGGGAAAGAAAGTGGCGAGCCGTCGGCCTCTCTCTCTCTCTCTCTCTCTCTCTCTCTCTCTCTCCCTCTCTCACACGCGGTGCTGAGTAATCCTCTTTAAAGCTTATAATTAAATCTGGAGTGTCTGCCTTCTGAGGCCCTCTCTGCCTGGGAATTCACCTGATCCTCTCCAGGGAGACGGGACGGCACTGCAACTCGAGATCACGCTGCAGCTCTGGGCTTGAATCGGGTTACAGCGTTGCTGTGTCTTTTACTCGTCTCACACTTCATCTGCACTGATGGGTGTGAAGCGCAGCGCGAGTCATTAACATCATCCCGCAAAACAATAAATACTAACCAGGATGAATACGCTCAGGATGACTCGCAGAGCTTTATGCAAGTGTCATCTTAGCATTCGTGACGTACTGCCGAAATAATACAAGACTGCATCACTTATAATACAGGGATGAATTAAAGCTACAACGCGTCAATCGTTTCGGAAATGTTTTTCAGTACAGACGTTTACATAATAGCCCCCAGGGCCCACTTCTAAAGCCATTTTCTCCCTTAAAGTTACCTTGTTGCGCCAGTCCCGTTATAATATGTGTTTTTATGCTGACATGATTGCGGTGGGCCTTAGCCACACAGCCCTTCACTAACCCTAGCCCCGCTTGTTATTCTAGCCCTGACTGTTGAGCTCTCCTCGAGCCAGAGCTGAGGTCACTGTTCCTCGCAGGTGGAGGAAGGTTGTTGGCCTGTTAGACTGAATGCACACTCCTCCATATGTGCCCAATTATACCAATTACCCAAATAATATACACGCTCATTATCCAGGCTACTCAGCCAATCAAAAGAGCTGCACCCCCCTCCCCATCCGAAGATTATTGGATTAGCTGGCCAAGTCAGAGTTCCGTTTGATTTCGGCAGGGTTTTCGTTGGATAGTTGGGGTGATAATTGAGTGATTAATGTGCAGATGGTGGCCTCTCTGGCTGAACTCGGGGTGATGAGGCACAGTGACGCACTTGCTCCCAGTTCTATAGAGTGTAAACCAGTCACCACATCACCTACGCTTTCTCACACTCGCTCACTCACACTCACACTTGCATGTTTCTCCCTCTATCTCAGTCATTACTGCAACCAAACAGGCTTTCCTAGATTTCTTCAGCCCTCTGGCAAAGGGTGTATGTGAGTGCGTGTGTGTCTTTAGATCTTGGTGGGGACCACAAAGTTTAGGACCAGTTTTGCCCTTTTGGGGACATTTGTCTGAACTTTTAAGGAAACTTTGTTTGTTTGTTTGTTTCATTTTCCCCCCCAAAAACTACAGCTTTAAGTTTAGTATAGCATTAACTAATGCATTAATGATTCTGTCAATGGAAGGTCCTCACAAGGATAGTCAGGTGTGTCTGTGAACCTGCGCGTGCGTGCGTGCGTGCGTGCGTGCGTGTGTGTGTCACTTACCCTGTGAGGTCCCATGTCGAGGCCCGCCTGCACAGCTTAAACGAGTTAGAAATGTGCTGCTCGGAGATCTTAACAGAGCTTAAGAGACTTGCTGGAGCATTTTTGGACATTTGTTAGTACAGCATTCACATGTCAGTCAGACGTACAGGAGAGCTGTCAGATTCAGAACTAAAAAATGCCTGAAAAAGAACTTGTGACAAGAAAGGGAAAGAAAGGTTACATTTGACGAGAGCTCTGAAAATAATGCCATATTTCCATTGTTCTGCCTGTTCGATGTTGCCTTGGCAACCAAGCATCCACCATCTGTGCTAGGCTGGACCTCCTCACCCCTTTTTTTTTTCCCCCACTGTCTCCCTCTTTTTCCTCTTCTCTACTTCTCTCGCCTGTAATTTCTGCCTCCATTTATTTCCTCTTTTCAGACACATTGAGTGGTCCTGTAGTGTTCGGGACTAAACGAACACCCACAGTCCCGGTGTGTTAGTTATGTTACTGCTTTGCATAAGGGCAGGTTATAGGGCATATTTATCGAATACAGTCATACTTGTATATATCATCCAACATTTCTTGTAATTATTTATACTTTTTCCACATTAAGCATTTTAATAAACTATTTGTTGCATGATACCTCTGGAATTTTCTATGTAAATTCATGAAACTTCCCATGATACCTTTTTGGATTTCCCCTGAATTTCAGAGGAAGGTATGAACGCCAGTTCCTCGAAGATACTTTCCATAACACACTAACACTGATCCAGAGGAATAAGTGAGTAACTGACAGAAATAATACTCTGCTGTGTAATATTTAAACTACAGTCGCATGTAATAGGTTGCATTATGTGTAATAACAGTGTTATTACACGTTTCACCCAGTCCTCTATCACAGATGGCAGTTTGCAAAAATGTTTTTCCACCATTCCTCCTCAATTTCTCTTTTACATGTATGTTTGCAAGTCTTCTGTTGCTGCAGCTGCTTTTTCTGTCTGTCCCTTCATCCATTCATTCATTAAATGCTTCAGCTCAGGCTCATTTTTCCTCTAGCCGCTCCGCTTAGTCCCACCTTTCCCGCAGGTAGGCTCTGGAAAATAAAGGTGCTCTTTATGTCCAATCAGCTGTGAAATCCAGCTCCCTGCTCCAGCCAACTTCTCCTCAATTGCATCAATAAGCACACAGGCGTGAGTTTATTAGAGCAAAGCTCATTTAGTACAGCTCGGCCCACCAGGCATCAAGCAGCATCCCATTAGCGCACCAGGCAGGTAACAGACGGAGAATGTTAGGTTAATGGCGTAATCAGGCACGGTTTAATTTATCGATGGTTTCATTGGCTGCTGTGGTAAAGAACAATCAGTCGTGATTTCGGGCGCTGAACGAGTTAGGCGCTTGGCATTTCTTACAGCGTTCCCGAAGCTGCACTACAAAGCCATCGGCCTTATTCGACAGGTGCCGACCTTCAGCATTCTTTTGCTGCCTCTCGGAAGGAATTCTTCCTGCGTGGGCAGCGTTTCAGATCAAAAATCCACAGAGCTATTTCTGCATTCACAGCAACACAGACACCGAGACCACTTAACCACCAATTCATCCTTTTAACCATGCTCTACCTGCCTACACACACACACACACACACACACACACACACGTGTACATTGTACATTTTTTGCCCTCCCCTTTTTTTTTTTTTTTTTTTTTTTTTTTTACCAAGTGTGTTTACTTAAATACCACTACAATATTTGATACTTGTCATATTTTCTTCTTATAGCTGTTAAAATAGACATCAATTCTCCTTAAAATTCATAGTCTTTAACCAATAGGAAAACACTTCTCATGGATGGATGTCTAATATGTTGGAACTGACAGCTAAAGCTTATAATGGTAGCGTGAATGTTTTCCTGGTTTCCTTTCTCCCAATAAAAGCCTGGAATTCTGAATAATCCTACCAGGATCTGGCCTCCTTCAGCCTCTCTGTTGGAGCCCTGCCGGTGTCTTGTGACTCAGGGGGGTCAGCAGCAGTGTGTGTGTTTGTGTGTGAGGGGTAAGGTGCACGGTTCCCGAGGGCAGCTGTGCAAACATTACCCAGGGTCCAGGGCGTCACTTCAGCAGCCAGGTGCTGTGTAGGGGATTAACACACGACATCTTTTCCAGATCTTTACCAAGATAACAGACCTTGTGTAAGAGCATTAGAGGAGAGAATACATAAAAGCACACTGCTCAGACTGAGCAAGATAAAAACCAAACAGTTCTACATGAGAGAAAGAAAGTAGATTCCAAAAGATCATCACGCTGAGAACCTGGTGTCGATATTAGAAGAGGAACATTTGAGAAGGACACTTTGAGCGAGTGTGTGTACTGCTCCCGCAGCAGAGCTGGATGATAAAGCCATTTATCTTTCATTACACGTCACTCGAGCTTTATTGCTCTTTTGTTTTGGTCTCTCTGTCGTTAGTGCCTTATCAAGTTGGGTAATGAAATTTCATTCTAAAAGTGAAACTTTGTTACCTGGAGTTTTATGAGTACTTAACCGAGTTAGAGAACCCGCATGAGCACTCTCTTCGGGATTGAACTTAGATATGATGAGTTTGTGAATGAGTCGATTGCTCTATTTATTATAACTGAATTGGCTTCATGAGTGTCATCACTGTTTTAAAGTAATGATGAAAATGGCATTTCTCCTTGGGCCTTGCCTCATAATACCTTGGTCATTTCATGGTGCGTTTATTTTGAAGGAAAGAATGAAAATTATATTTGGCCACATGTTTTAAAAAAAAAAAAAAAAAAAAATCAGCATTTACAGCCTTTTGGCAGAAGTGGAACATCCTCATTCTAATTTAAAGTGGTTATGGTCTAAGAATAGCATAAGCTTTTTAAGCCCTGCTAGTAGCGAGCGAGTTAGTACAGCAAAGTTTCCCAACTCTATTTGAGGATTTCTCGCTGTTCAGTCCTTCAGTAATTCATCTGGTCAGACAGCCTACACTCATGTCTGCCATTATTTACAGCTTCTTGATTTGCAGTTGTTATTTCTGAAAGTACCAGTAGAAGGGGTTTTCCGAACTGGCCATGGCTCTGCAGTGGATTACTGGCACGGTGTGGACTGAATGTGTTTATGCATCCACGTTGTTGTGTGTGGTGGTGTAGGATTTTCTCAGCTCTAGCTCGGTATCAGAGTTTTTCAGACAGCTGTTTCCCACTGACACTCCAGAAATCCCTCTGAGACCGAGTACCAGCAAATTGGTGACTCTTTGGAATTTCCTCCTAATTTCAGAGGCAGGTGTGAGAAATCCCAAAACAAGAAAAGGATTTTAGCGCCGTCACTGAGACCGAATTCCTCTCAGATGCCCGCCATGACGCGCTAGCACTGATGTATACGAATAAACGAGCCACTGACGGACATCGTTGTCTCCTGCATGATATTTAAACATAATGGGACTTATTATGTGTAATAAGAGTGTTATTACTCAATCCTCCGTTGCAGATGGCTGTATTAAATCTTCAGCTTCCACTCATTTCAGTCTATGTAGTAGAAGTAAAATGGGAGATGACTATGGGCAATTAACTGGACAAATTTTGTTAAGACCAGGGATTAAATAAAAAAAATTTTTTAAATGGAGCAGATTTGGCTTTGAGTGCCTTCGTATGCTTTGCACTTTAGCAGGCCAGAACTGAGATTTCTAAATGCTTGAGCTATTTTAGATTACTGTCAGGGAGAAGGCCAGACATGTCTGAGAATTCACTGAGAGGGGAATAAAGGGTTATTGTAAGTGTGCTTGGTTTTTCTTTTTTGTTTTTTTTGCAAGTGTTGTTGAACGTAGTTAGGACCAGGTGCAGACAGTCAATACATGTGCCAAAGCTGATAACCTTCCACAGTAAAGATATATCTGGCCTCTGCACTCCTCTCCTCTGTATACACGCTTATCAGAGCCTGCGGAAGTTGTGACATGGCAAGGCCAAGTCCCGTGTGAAGGGGTTCTGGAGTAGGGGACTGTGTGTGTGTGTGTGTGTGTGTGTGTGTGTGTGTGTGTGTGTGTGTGTGTGTGTGTGTGTGTGTGTGTGTG
>JAQQZR010000035.1:17823615-17841842 GCA_030068235.1 Notoglanidium macrostoma | reverse complement strand
GTGTGTGTGTGTGTGTGTGTGTGTGTGTGTGTGTGTGTGTGTGTGTGTGTGTGTGTGTGTGTGTGTGCGTGCGTGCAGACGCCCGGCTGTCTTGCTGGATGGGTGGTCAGCACAGAAGGAAGATTAAGGACATGCTGCTGATTTTTAGAATGCCTGTTTTCCTGCCCTCTGGGGCTACAGGTCTGGCTTGTTATAGAAAACTCCCCCTAATAATCAACATGCTGCAGCTAAGACGAGCTGGAAGAACAGGCGTCCTGCTAAGGACTCCTAAATATAATGTTCTCCACACTCAGCAGGAGGATCTTAAGATTCGCACTTGTGATACGGAGAACATGACTGCTAATTGATGCCTTCAGCAGCAGCTTGTTCGCGGACATGTGGCAGACACATAAACACACGGGAAGGGATCTGGTTTGGATAGTTGGACTAAATGCTTATGCTAGCGCTTTAAGATGTCACATGCCTGCCCTGATACTGATCCTGAACGGGAAAGAAGTGTTGCAGCTTAGCAAATGCAGCCATAATTATTACTGCATTTCTTTTCCTCTACCTTCCTCTCACACTTTAAACACTAAAACCTGAAGCCTGAACAGAGTGCTTGATTATACCTGCCCAGGTTTGTTACTGAAGAGATTATACACGAATCATCCAGATGGACCAGAGATGTCAAAAAGTGTTGTTTCCAACACACTCTTTTTCAATGTGGTTAATGTAGAACAATGCGTGTTAAAGGTGAAATCAGTGATGTAAAAAAAAAAATCATTAATTAATATACAGGAAAATTTCTCTCACGTTCTGCCAGATGTCAGCCAAATATCTGCTCAGCAGAAAAACTGTGGCAGGAACCCAGGCTTTGTGATCAAATGAGGCGGATCACAAATATCCCACCAATCAGCACAAAGAGGTGTGTCTACCTGCCTGTCGGATATATTGTCTCTCAATTCAAAAAGCCTCTCATCATGCATCAGTATTCCGGCTTTCTAGCCTAGTCTCTGCGGGGCATTAAATTTGAGTACCTGCTAGCTCCATCCAAATTGCTGAGTATTCCTTTAAACTTGTCGTCATACCTTTAAAGCATGTCTTCTTAACCCTAAACTCAAATCTGCTATGCAGCAGCAAATGGAGATGCCAATTTTGGACTGTAGCCCTTTTGCCCTCCTTCACACCATCCATCTCTGTATTTCAGCTGCTTGGATTAGGGGTCACTATTGTATTCCCATATCTCCTCTCCCTCAGGCGCTATATCCAGCAGTATTTCTCCTCTTCTTCTCAGCCATCCTGGTGTCAAACACAATTCAGTCCCTCCCTTCTTAAGCTCTTATTCACTCATCTATTGCCACAGGAGTAGGTAGCTAGCGACTCTCAGGCACACTGACAGGAAAGAAAGTTGAAGGGATTTTACTTCTCAGGTGAAAATTCCTACTCGGTAGCTTTTAACTTACTTTGTCTGTTCTTCCTTACAGAAGGGGTCCAGTGGATCCTTCTGAGTACCCAGGACAGGCTTGGCCTGGTCACAGAGACCCTGCCCACTTTACCAACCCACAGCCCGGTCACCACCCCAACTACCCCCATCGCCCCCTGGACCCACGGCACAACGACCCTGGTTTTTACCACCCCCACCCTCCACAGAGAGGCCCCCTACGCCAAGACGTTCCCCCCTCACCCCCTGCTCCCCTCCGAGGTGCCCGGTACGACACCATGAACCGCGGAGGCTTCCGACACACTAGTCCAGAGCGCTTCACATACGCAGATGGACGCCATCCTGATCCGAGGCAGAAGAACGCCATGACTGCAGCCGTTTAAGCACAGCTCTTTGTATGCTGCCTGGTATGCTACATGTAAAGAACCACACAGCAGCACCGTGTTCATCATCTCTTCAGTGTTGTTTGTGCTTGACCTGTAGCTCACTCTGCCTTTTCCCGAGAGACTTGCTGCCCAAGGCCACATCTTAAAACATACCCATAATACATTCCTGTCTTCCTGCCAAGTGAGCATTAATGGAGCTGCACTCAAGAGCTCCTCTTTTTCTCCATATCTGTGTCTCAATCACAAAAGGAGGGTGGATGTGTACGAGCATACATGCTTCAACTTCCAAGTCGAGCGAGATTCCCATGGTACTATCATGACAGAAATGTAATCCCATTCCGCTTTGGTATTCAGCTCAGTCTAAAGAGGGTGCCATGGCCTTCACTGCAATGCAGCCCACACCACTGTATAGTACACCATATAGTATACACTTTAGTGCACACCTACAGTCCTGTCATATTGGATGAGTCTATTAAGTGTCACTCTTTGGCCCTCTGCCTTTATACTTTAAATCATTTTCTTTCATTACACAGTCAGTAAGCAACATTTACATTAGGACATTCATTGTTATCTATAGCCACACTGCAGCTATTAAAGGAGACACCATACAAATAACAGCATTTAGAACCACTGACACCAAAAAGAGCCCTTTTTATACCTTAAAGGGCTTTTTTAAATAATTTTTCACGTAAAGGTACTCTCTTCTATCTATTCTGACTGTTGATGAGTTTGTATTGTATGTGAAGTCTTGTGAAAAAAAAAAAATAATAATGGAAGATTAAGAAAGTGGATGAGTTTGTCAAGAGAGGAAAGAAGGATTCATCACATCTGAAGGATGAGAGGATGATGGAGATGTTTCTCCACACACTTCTCTCAGCAAGCGGCAGCTTTCCGTTATTATTTTTCCGTTCTAGTTATACTCGCACCTGAATCCTTCGCAAGTGTGGTTGCTTCACACTGGTAGTAGTCGCACACTTTGAATGTATAAAGGACACAGTGGACGTTTGGAGAGCCGATAACGGACAAATTGAATTGTGATAGCTTCATCATACGCGTTTCAAATATATTTCCATAGCTTGGTAGTACGATATCTGTAATAAACAAACTGAATGTTAATTCTGAACACATACGTTTTTTTACTAACCTCTTTTATAACACTTCTTTATTAAATATGCATTTAAAATATGATTTGTCTGTCTTGCATTGTTTTTACCTTTGTTAGTAATTAACATTAATAATCAGTTACGATTGCAAGACATACATACAGATATGCAATTGAGTCCATAAGTATTTGGACAGTGACACAGTTTTCATCCTTTTGCCCCTGTACACCATTTGAAATGAAGCAATCCAACATGTGATCAAAGTCAAGACCTTCAGCTTTAATTCAAAGCATTTAACAAAAACATCTCATTAACTATTTATGGAATTACAGCAATTTATTTAATTTAGCCGCTCCAGTTTCACAGGCTCAAAAGTAATCGGACAATTGCCTGATAGGCATGTTTACTTCTTGTTTCATGACAAATAAATGTGATAAAAGGTCTGGAGTTAATTCCAAATGTTGAATTTACAATCGAGGAATGCAAGTGTACAATCCAGAGACTCCCTGATGAATGTTAATACAGAGGGTTTACCTCAAGGTGCAAATCACTGGTAACACTCAAGACGTGAAAGGCCAGATTATACTTTGCTAGAAAGCCTGCTGAGTTCTGCACAAGATTCTTTGGACAGATGAAACCAAGATTAACTTGTTGCATAATGATGGGAAGAGAAGAGTATGGAGAAGGGAAGGAAGGGCTCATGAGCCAAAGCATACCATATCATCTGTCAAACATGGTGGACATGACATGTGGAGCTGGGCCACTGGTGTTTATCGATGATGTGACCGCTAATAGAAGAAGCAGGATGAATTCTGAAGTATATAGAGCTACACTTTCTGCTCAGATTTAGTCAAATTCTGCTAAACTGGACACCGCTTGACAGTACAAATGGATAATGACCTAAAACATGCTGCAAAAGTGACCCAAGAGCTTCTTAAGACTAAGAAATTGGATGTTCTTTAATGGTCGAATCAGTCAACCCAACTGAGCATGCTTTTCACTTCAATGCAGAAAGACCCAAAACCCAGCAGCAACAGAAGGTGACCGTAGTAAAGGCAGGGCAAAGCATCTTAATGGAGGAAACCCAGCATTTGGTGAGTTGTAGGATTTGCATCCGAGTATTGTAAATAATCCTTACATTTATAATTGTTAGTTTGTCCAACTGCTTTTGAGCCTGTGAAAATGGAGGGAACTGTGTAAAAATGGCAGGTAATTCCTGACAGTTAATGCAATATATTTGTTAAACTCCTTGAATTAATGCGGAGATTCTGAACGTCAATCACATCTTCATGACTTCCTTTCAAATCCGTTGTTGTGGTTTACAGATAGAAAATTACAAAAACCGTCACTGTCAAAATACCTATCCTGACAGTATGTCTGTAATCATGGACCAATTTCTATTTTTCTAGTGAAGCTTTATAATTGGAGAAATAAAAGTTTTTGTGATCATTATTGTACAAACTCTCTTATCTGCTAAATTATTGGCTGAGTGCTCTGGCCTAAGAAACATACACTATTTTCACACATAAAACCCAGAACATTGCCAAGTTAAATTTTCTGGGATTTCTGCTATAATTCATTTTTTCACTCTCTTGGACAAAACATTGCCACAACCAGCTTTCTGACATGACTAGTTGAATTTACTGTATATGGCTCCTTTCTCGAACCCAGGCTTGACAAAATGGTGATGAAACAAACAGACTGGTTAACAGAATCCTTCAAACGTTGTTTTTGTGATCAGATTTCAACAGCACAGCTGATCAGCCCGGAGACCACGCAGAAAATCTTGGCACCAAACGGTTAGAGGAACGGAGTAGAGCAAAGTTCCCTGCCATTGACGACAGCAACAGAGAAGCTGATGGAGATCGGGTTCTGCATCCAATCTACAGCCAACAGACTCTCAACGCACATGACCAGAGGAAACCTGCTGCTCAAGCTTGGGTCTGGAGCACCACCACAAACAAAAAATAAATTACACCAGAGGACGTATTGAAAAAGAATCATTAAACAAATAAATGGAAGAGAGAAAAAGTTCTGGTGATCAGCAGCAGCAAAGCCGTGCACAGTTTTTACACTCAGCCAGAAGTTGCAGAAAATCACGTGGATGCATGATAAGAGGTGCACTTTCGGAAAATGTTCTCTCTTCGACAGAGTCTCAGTTTTACAACGTTATCCGTATAGTTTTGTAAACGGCTACGTTCTTTCAAACGAGGGTAGGAAATGCACACGAACAAGCTTCCTGGTTTGACACTCTTTTCAAATTAATAACTCCATCCAATGCACTAACTCTAGATTACTCAAACGTCAGGTCTGATAACTTCATTTCACCAGGTCTACACACGCCGTCTGCCTATCCAGTCCTATACACACAAACACAATTTCAGTGATGGGGGCAATTTCATAGATTCAATTTGAGACCATTTTTCGCCCAGCTGCAGGTTTGTTTGTATGCTATAATGAAATTCTTGCTGCTTTTCTTATTTGTTTTTCACTTTTTTTATTGTTCTGGTAGGATTTTGTGAGGCACAGATTTCATTCATATTGCCCTCAAAAAGAGCACTGCTGTAATTACTTCGTCTTCCAGCTTTCCTAGAATCCATTTGGGATGTGTAATTATTGCAAGTTATTATTAGGTGAAGTTTTAATTAGCATCGGAGGCCAAAGTAATTGCGCTTTTGTGTTTGATGTGGCTTGTTCGCACACCGTCACGGTTGTCAGGAAGGGAGAAGGGTGCGTTGTATAATCGTGACCCACTTTGAGATCGGGCTGCTGAGTGTGCCGTTTACATGATGGACATGCTCCATATTATTTGTGCTTTTGTCTGGACTGCGTTTTCTCCTTGCTGTAACACAAGTCATTAATGTCAGATTCGCTGCCATGCTGCGAATTATGCAGACTGTTAGATTATTGTTGTATAATACCGCTGAAGTGTTGCGCAACTTTGGCACTGAAAATTCGAAATGTATGTGGTCTTACTCTGGAGTGTTTACAACTCGATCAGTTCTTTTGGCAGTGTGTGTGATCTGGAACGTTCTTCCTGAGCAGAGCAGAGGCCTTAGAGAGATGTTAAGCTCGCTTGGTGGAAATGTACAGTGAATTGAAAGTGACTCTGCGTGAGTGTGTGAACGAGAGTCGCAGATCAAATTTATGATGGGAGTGAGGGAAAATCCAGACCCGTTTCCTTCCAGCTCTCCGTCAGGGCTTTAGAGCTTAACACCCGAATAAAAGAGCGTTCTCTCTCTGAAGCTTGCCCTGCTGTTTTACAGTGGCTATAATTTGTAATTTTAATGCTAGTAGAAGTGGTGCTGTGTGTGTGTGTGTGTGTTCGGATATTACGTTCAGTAAGCACTAATAGGATGCATATGCAAGCCTGTAAAAGTATGAGTCATGCAATACACTGCCTCTGATCTGTCTGTGTATTTTTTTTTCCACACTTCCTCAGTCCCTGTGGAGTATGACCTCTGTGTGCTGGGAGTTATGAAGGCAGTGTGGTCAAACTGCTGCGCCAATGTCAGGTTCGCAGAAGTATGAACTAGCGCCGAGAGCAGGCTGAGCTTCTCACACCTGCGGATTTAGACCTCGTCAAGGTCACTGGCTGTGTGTTAAGATAACACGCATTACCATATTAAAGTGCACTAGCATTTGGGCACTGTAAATTCCATTTTGCGTCCGTCGTATCAGTCTCATGGTGCCTGTGAACACCACAGCAGCTGTTTCCGTCCCCTCTCTGCCTGACCCAAGATTACAGTAGGGAGAGTGTGGTTTGAGTTTCGTCTTGCAGTGAGCGTGCGATTTTACGAACACAGACTTTTCTTTGTCTCCTGAGCCCAGTGGCTAGGGGTTTATTTTATTTCTTCCATTTTTTCCACCCCCTTTGTTCTGCGCGCGCACACAAAATTCATTACAATTTTCACCAATAGGACAATAAAAAACAATCTGACTTTTAAATACTGGGTTATTTATTTACTTATTTTTAATTCATTTGTTTGTTAAGAAATGTAAGATTTGCAAAGAAAAAATGTCAGGTGGAAATTGGCAAAAACAAAAAAGCACAACGAATCATGACTACAATATTTAAAAAAAAAAAAAAAAAAAAAAAAAAAAAAAACTTCAATAAACAGATAAGGGATAACCCAATACAAGTCGGAGTGTCTTTCAAAAATGATATGATTTAAATGATATTTTAGATTTTTTTTTTGAATCACTGTAATTTAACAATGCTTGTTGCGCACAACTCGGTGGTCTGTATTCCGTACGCATATATATTCAATTTCTTTTCTCCTGCGTAAAAAAAAATAAAATAAAATAAATGAAGATATAAAAATATGAAAGAATATAGGTAGGTAGAAATCAGCCAGCTGTTCACTCGGCAGGAGTTTTTCTTATACAGCCAGAGCGACTCAACATAATAACACAACATAATGACACCAAGCCACGTTTGCAGTGATTTACCATGAAGGAGTTTTTGTTTTGCTAGATGATGACGTGTCCTGTGAGCGGTCTTTCAGCCTGGCGTTATCTTAATGCAGTCTCTATTGCTATTAAACTATTACGCTATCCGGAAATTTGATCACAATGCGCGCTGTGTGTTTACACATGGTTTAATAATAATTCTATCTGATCAGGATCAGAGCGCTGAAAATGCAGTTCACTGTAAGGTATGAATGTTGCCAGTTTGTATCTGAGCTTAAAATCCCGGCTGTGCATTTCTCAATTTGTATCCAGTGTAAAAAAAAAAGAAAAAAAAAAGAGACGCACAAATACATTTATATTTAAAAAATCACGTCTGATCAGCTCTGCTTGCTTGCTTCTCTCATTAAATCTCTTTTTTTCCTCTTCCCCTTTTCTACCCTCTGACTGTTGTTTGATAAGTCGGCTGTTTTTGTGGAATTGAGTTTGGAGGAAAGTGGTCTGAATAGTTCCAAGCTCTTTGCGAGAGCGGAATAATGAGGCTGGCATGCAGGCAGCTTCGTGCATTTCAAATGCCAAAGGAGCAAGGACTCACTCGTTTAAGCTCCTTGGTTTTTTTCCATCTCTTCTGAACACGGAATGTGATTATTAACTGTGGTTTTGTTTTTCGAAAGCTTAGCTGTGATTAGGCTATGTCCATAAATGGAGTGGATAATACTGCAGTTACCAGATGGAAGCAAAAAAAAAAAAAAGAAGACATTAGAAAAATACCCTCTTCTCACATTGGAAGAATCCTTTCTATCCTTATAACACCTTAATGGATGTTACCTGCATGTCATGGAGGTCACTCGCTACCTGCCCATGCAGTGCTGGGGGTGTGAGTTCTGCTGCACAGAGTCTAATAATCATTTGTTTTTTGAAGCGTGTTACGGTGAGAAACACACTGATTTGCAGTAAGTGGCCATGGTCAAAGAAAATGTCCTGTGAAAATGCCTGAGATTCCTTCACCTTTCTGTGACGGTTCGGATGGTCTACGCCCACATGTGCTCGCGTTAAAATAACTTCAGATTAGTGGATGTTGGAATCTAATCCAAAACTACTGAAGTTCCCAAACAGTGTGATTTGAAAAGGCAAAAGTTGCTTGAATCTGCTCTTCACAGATACCGAGTGTCAGAACAGTGCACAAGCTTGCGTTTTACAAAACTGGCAGATCACTTTCACTCTCCACAGGAAATTATTTAAGTGAGTAAAAAGCCAAAAAGAGATTTTCCAGCCCGAAACATTCCAGGCCTAGATTACTGCCATGTGTTGTTTTGTGGCAAGTACGATAATGGAAATAAATAATTAAATAACAATGATGATTGCATAAAGAAATCCTGGATTTCACACTTTGCCACGAACTTCAAGGTCTCCCCCCCCCCAGCCCAGACTCTCAGACGAGGCAGGAAGCAGGAAGAGAAACCAAAAGAAGAAGAGAGCAGAGAATAAGGAGACGCTTCGTTAGCAGCTGCTGTGCCAGGGAGGTGTGAGTCGTTGCCACTCATCACTCCGTCACGCACTCCACATTAATCCTTTGTGTTGTGGAGTTATGCTGCTTGTTAACAGAGTGTAAATTCAAATCCCCTTCAGCTGGCAAGCGGAGAATTATTGCTTTCCTTCCTCAACATCCTCTCCTGCTTTTTGGATAGAACAGATAGGAGCGTAACTGTGCCAGCAATGCCAGCCATCTTACAACTAGCGGTCGCTATGGAAACCTCACAGCCACTAGAGCCGGCTCGGCCTCTTTGGTTGTCTTGGCTGGTGTGAAGGCTGGGAATCAATGGCCGCTCACAGATTCTCCTCGAGGGGAGAGAGTGATGAGATCATGGTGGAGCGGTGTGTGAGAAAAGCTCTGGATAAAACTGGAGAGTTTTGAATGCTTGTCATGTTTGCTAAAGGATTTCCAGGAGATAATTGATGTGTACCTTACACCTGTGAGGTACGACCCAAACCTCTTTCACATGAAAAACTCAGGACATTATTGGAAAAGCTGTACTGATAATGTTCATGCCTCATTCTAACTCGCAGAATTTAGACAGTATTTTTCCAGCACGCACACTTCACATGTAAATATTCTTTCACACACAGTCAATGGATTTGGAGGATTTTTTAATATAATTTGTCAGTCATCATCTTTCAACTTCTGCCACATTCTCAGAGCCTGCTGTTGATTTAATCCACAAATGACCACTCGTAAATTTGACTGTGCCCCGTTCATTTGACAAACACTTTGACCTTAACACAAATGGCCAGCAGTTCCGTTCCGTTCAATTAATTTGGATTTTTATTTGTAACAATAGGCATTATCACAAAGCAGAAATCCAGATGTAGATTTAGATCCCCAGTGAGCAAACCAGAGGCAGCTGTGTCCAGGAAAAACTCCCTGAGATGACATGAGGAAGAAACTTTGAGAGGAACCAGACTCAAAAGGGAACCCATTGTCTTCTGGGTGACTCTGTATAGTGGAACTCATTGCCATATACAGGTGTATTAATGTGTGTTGAAAGAATGTTGAGTATGAGCATATTGTGAATTGGAGTCCTGGAATGAGCACAGGACAACCTTTACGATTGAAGCATGTCTACAGTTTCCTGATGACATTATCTACTGAAGAAAGGGGGGAAACGTTATGAGAAGGTATCCATATGGGGCCATCCACTGCAACAGAAGGTGAGTCAACAGCTCCTGGTTTGTTTTTTTTTCCTTCGTTGACTTTCTTCATAGTTTTTCCTCATGTTGTGACTTTACTGGGATGTATTATTTCATCAAAAACCTTAAAAGGTCTTAGTGATTACCATGATGCATTTTGGCTTACGGTAAATTCCTTTTCCTCACTATAATGTCCTGGGAATTGTGCTAGGTCTCACTGGGCCTCTGTCAGTCTACCCTGGACTGAACCCTGGTTTGTATTAACATTTAACTCCTCCCAGATTGTCAAACAGGACTCAGGTTGAGAAGGTAGTCTGGCCAACTGGAATAAGTTTAGCATATAGTACACTTCATTCTTATAAAACATAATCCTTTAAGTCTTCTTCACTGGTTTTATAAATGTTCTCCCAAAGGGACAATGGAAACTCCCTAATTTGAGATCGAATTCTTTACTGAGAGCGTGCAGCACTATTGTTTTAAGACTGATTCCTCCGATCTGAGAATGTTTAACATGGCCTAAATGTTTTATGGTGTTACGAAGAGTTATGGTCTGGAGTAGAAATGAGTTGTTCCTGCCCAAGTGAACTTGAGGACCATATGAAGTCTCACATTCCTTCACACGCAATAGTGTTTATGATGCAGCATGCCTAGCAACAGTCCTCTCAGTGAAATCCAAACATTATTATTGTCCTAAAATCCATTTAGTCTCACTGCTGAGCAAACCAAAAATAGAGCACCGAGAAAAATGTTTGAGGAACCAGCCGCACATGAGCGGGCTGTTGGTTTTCTACCATAATGGATGTTCAAGAGGATTATTCCATTTGGCTGAGTGTATTTGAGGATTCATTTTCCCTCTTAAACACTTTCAAAGGGAACAAAAAAACCCCCCGCCAATGTAGAGAGTTGGAATGAACGTTTTAAACAAACGGACAGCCGAAGTCAAACATTGTGAGGCTTTAACTCTGTGTCCGTGCGTTTGGACTGTGTCCGTCTTGTTGTTGGCTCTCCGCTGGGATTGAGCGTCTGGCAGAGAGATAAGCGGAGAGGACACACCAGCTCTCTGTTCCAGAGAATGTAAACAACATGACACCTAGTTTGACGACGGTGTACTTGTCTCTACCGCTCCCTGTCGCTCTCGGTCCCTTTTTTTTCCCCTCCGCAAGCTTTCTCATTTCCAAGCTTGCTCACTCTCAGATCCACACTCTCTCTCAGGTTCATCATCTCCCCTGCTGTTTGCATATATGTCTCAGTTAGCAGGTCTGAGTGGGCTGTCATGGTACACAGCTTAGCCCTGTTCCCTAGAGAGTGACCATATGGCATTGTTGTAACAGTGGGGTGTGTTTGAACCAGCAGAGTGTGCTCGTACACACGTAGAGTGTGTTTGTGCAAGACAAGGTACTCGCTCGGAGCATGCCTGCGGGTTTGTCTGCTTCGTCTACAAGCTCCAGAGTGCTGAAATCGAGCGGTAGTGAAGCTGCTATCGTTGATTACCTCTAGTCAGAAGTGTGAGAGGGATCTTCTTCGTTCTGTCTCAGTGAAAGCAGAAGCACTGTGGTGGTCTGTGGCCAGACATCAGTTAAATGGGACACGACACACCAGTCTGTATCTGCTGAAACTTCACTTCATCAGCACGGGCTCATTAGCAGCACTTGGCTGTGGTTTGGTGGCTGCTGTTCCTGCAGATGGCCCGTGTCATGTGTTTTCTTGGGCCTGCCGGTACTGCTCCGGGCGCTCGGCTTCAAGTGTCACCGGTGCACTGTGACTCATTCCAGCCGAGCCGTGAATAATGTCTCTCACCTGGACATTGACTCAGTTTCAGCACTACAGCTTTTACAGGCAACTTAACTACACTCGAACCACCCTCCTCCCTCGCTCTCTTCATCTACTAAATGCTTTGACATTCTGTAGACTGCTGTTCCTGGATATACGGTTACTTGGACAGCTATTACTGAAGCCCTTGAAACATTCCAGAGTGAGAATTTTAAACAAACGTTGGGGTGGAGTGGAGAGGCGCTGGAGCCCTTCTCTAGGTGAAGATGGATATATTTCACACAGCAACACACTCTGAGACTTCCTGTGTTCGCTGCCATCAGACCCTCACTAGGACTGAAAAATGTCACACTCATTAAAAGCGCAATTAAACTTAATTGAGGCCTAAACTGAAAATAAACGACAGGGTCATGTTTATTATCTTACTCTCACCTCAGACATTTTTCGCTCCTCTTCGATTTTCACAGTTAGATTTCACTCTTGTCTGGATTTGCCTCTGATGGTTGGCACTTTTTTCACCAAAGTGCTGCTTCGTACTTATTTTAGTTGTCGTTCAGAAACTTATAGAGAAATACACCATAGTTTACGTCCCTCCTGCTTGTGAAAGCTGTATATTTGACTTTGTAATATAATCTGGTGATTTGTTTGTTGCCTTTTACTCAGTATATCATAAAACGTCTGATACTTATTTCTCTACTGCAGGTCTTCCATGTATCAGTAAGTGTTCAGTTCGCATTTAGTTCCAAACGCAGCATTTAGTGACATTAGACATTAATTAATTAGCATGCCGGGTGTTTCGAATATTGCGGATGTGGATTATGCACTATTTACACACTCACTCTGATTTGATCCCTAATAGGACCTTTTATTAATACAGGCAATAAGCTTAAACTACTGTAAAGACTAATTACACACAGATAATAAGTTGTAAATCCAGACTAAAACTTCATTTATTCTGCCTCAAATTTATTTGGTTTATAACAAATATGGTATAACAAATTACCAGCGTAATTAACTTCCATTCATTTTTTTTAAAGGAATTTTGGTGATCATTTTATAGTGTTATTTTACTGATATTAAACATACTCTTCTTGTTATTTTCCATTTAGCTTTCTTTGTTTTATACAAAGCCTCTTGAGGTATGTGGATCTCTCGGAAATGAAAAACGCTTTGATTCGGTAAAGTTTAGTATTGTGTTATTGTCTATTCTAGTCCACACTGTTCCCTTCCCCGGCATCACAGAGCCCCTGCATTCTGCCTTTCCAATATCATACACACTCACCAGAAATGAGCTACATGTAGCAGATATTGCAAGCTTTTGTGTGTCAGTGTGTATATGTAGAGCTCTTTCTGAGAGCCTAGAAATAGGAATGCATGACAAGTACGTTGCGGTGGGGTCATAGCTGGTCGTTATGATGACACTGTTTTTATTAAGTAATTGGTCAGTTTTTCAGCGGTGGGGGTCAGTTTTTGAATGATTTTGAACCGTTAGGGTTAAGTATATGTCACAACATTATCTTAGCTACAGTAATACAATTCATTGGAGATATATCACATAGTGCTACAGGACTGTGTGCATGTGTTTGTATTATAATGGTACAGATACTGTTCCTCCTCAAGTTCCTGCTTAGCCTGATCAGATCTCTGTCTCTTTCTTTTTTTTTTATCTTTGTCTTTTTGCTCATGTTTTATCCAGCCTGGTCCAGTTGCAGTCTCATACACTCCGCATGTAACTCACAAAACAGAGGTTAGAGGAGACATACTTAAGTTAACGTGAAGTTGGGTTTCCTAATGGAGCCTAACTTTGCTGCTCTGTAGGGGAAATGGAACATTTAGGCAGCGAATTCCACACGAAGCAAGAAATGAGGAAAAGACAGCCGTGTCAAAAATGAAGCTCTGGAACCTGCCGTGGCTGCCAAATTGTTCAGTTGCTTATATTAACAGGAGTACTGGCTGCAGATGTGGTGATCAGGTATTTCATTTCCCCTAGAATAGTTTCACCACTTTTCTGTTACTATTAGAAGATACATATAGAAAGACAAATTATGGCATGCTGTGGTCCACTATTTGCCTTGTTTCGTGGTCCTCTTGCAGGTGATGAGTGGCAGAGGCAGTAAAAGCCACTGGCCCGAGACCAGTTTGGACCTGCACTTGGCCTAGCCGGCCCATTTGCAACGCTGTGTGAGCTGCTTTACTGAGCAGCCAGGAATAACAGACTGTGCCAACACTCCATGCACAGCAAGCTGGGAGAGGTCAGAGGTCAACGTGGTGGCGCTAAACCGCAGCTGTGCCGACACCAGAGGAAGTGTGGTAAGTCAATCACCCCTCACATCACCTCTCTCCCTCAACTCCCATCACACTCACCATTGAAAAAAGGGAAAAAACAAGCCGGATGGAAATCCCAGAGTTATAAATTTGATACGTACCATGGAGCCAAGCTGTGTAACTTCCATATAACAGGCGACCATGAGAATGTGCAGCAAATAAGTTGATCCTGAGCCAGAAACAGTCAGCAATGCTAGTGCAGATGCCACCCTGCCTGCCCTGTATAATAAGCGTTTGCTGAAGCGAAAACAACCGAAAGCCCCATGACCTTTGACCCACCTTTCGTGGGAGACAGATTACTCAATTGACGTGCCTGGTGCTAAACCTTGTTAGTTTCCGAATGCAACACAAATGAGCCTTTTCCATTATCTAATAACTCACAAGCTCCCTGTCAGCTGTCGCCCGCTTCATCCAAACATCTGCATGCAACCGCACACCAATCTGCATAAGCTAATTACAGCTAATCTAATCCAGGAGGGGAGAGGTGGCTGAAAAGACCTTTACAAATATCAGCTGTATCCACAGCTTCAGTAATGAAGAAAATGGCTGGTGCCCAGAGAGGTTGAGCTGATGCGGCTGGTGTTGATTTTCGTGTGTGTGTTTTTGTGCGTTCAGTGTTAATCGCTAAACACCAGTCGACATTTACTGTGGCTCGCTCTCTGGCCAGCCAGAGGTCACCATGGCAATGGCCAATGAATACTCATCAACGTACTGAAACTCGGCTGCGGTTTGATGTTCATTTTAATAAGCCTCCTAGTTCAAGAGAGTAGAAGAGTCCGGGAGCTTTGTGTGCTGAACCACTGAACTCCTGACATTTCTGTGGGTCCTATCTAAGCACAGCACTTCCAACACATTGTTCTAATCTTTTTTCCATGCTTTTCTACACTTTAAGAGCATCTGTTGGATGATGTATAATAGCTGAGATATCTAAAGGTTTGCAAGGAGCAATGGTTTACACACAAGCACACAGTTCTAATCAGAGGTTCTGTATGAAATGCTGCTTTTCTCTCACTAAACCAATTTACTGAGAAGCCTGTAGCCTTCTGCATAACCACTCACTCTACCAATAAAGTGCAATTATACACATTGCCCATATTAATGCTCTATTATATTGCATGCATTTATTGTCTTTATTTAATATTTCCATGATTCTATTAGGAGTAACACATAACAGAGATAAACCTTACGGATTATTACGTTGGAAACTTAATTTCCAAATTGCAAAACTCCGGCATACCGTAAATGGTTTAAAGTAATTGATATTCAGTTATGTTGCGTGCTCTGCCAACACTGTCTTAGCCACACAGTGTAAGTGCAGGAAATTCCACTTCCCAGGGTGCCCCAGCTCTAATGAATGTATAATAGCTACTTTTCTACTTGAATTGACTGGTCTGAGTTTAGTACATGCTTGAATGTGAATGCTTCAGCGCTAAAGAGACTTCAGATAAAACCTTTTTTTCTGAAATTTTTGATATTGTATTGGGAAAAAAAGCCTTGACAGTTTGATTGATGATCTTTTAAGATGATTGAAACAAACATCCCTTAACTATGCCTTCCATCTTTGCGAGTGTCTGTTCTTTTGAACGGTAGATTTCGGTATGAGACTCCGGCTCAGGTAGAGCACTCTTATGTGCTGTCTCTGTGTTGAGAAATTATTAGATGAAGGCAGATTCTGGTTAAGCTTGAGTTGAGAGGACTTCTTGTGAAATTGCATGCCATTATCTTCTCGAAAACCCCTCCCTGAAAATCAACTCAACCATGTGTGTGTGTGTGTGTAGATGGCTGCGATGGATGGCTGACCGCTCTCACAAACAAACATGATCTCTGACCTCCTGGGTAAACATGGCTGAAAATTGGCTTTTATACACACCTCTTATCTGTCTTCCCATCCTATCAGTGCCTGGTCCCCATCAGGATAGCCAAACATACTCTAAGCTAAAGTCCTTGTGTGATGGTGTGTTTGCGTGCATGTTCAGTAATGGTTTTCACAGAGCGCTACAGTCAGTGTGAACGTATCCATTGAACCCAAAGCACATGCTGATGTTGTTCAAAGCTCCGGGCTGCACAAAGAGAGGCTCACTGCCCCAAAGGCCAGCCTCAAGCTCCTTCAAGTGCTCCATGAAATACGGCTTTTAGAGCTACATTTGGCAACACTCACAAATAAGGTGCAATATTTCCTTCTCCTTGCTTTGGATCAAGATAAGTGTAGAAAGAGCGAGGTGTTTGGTTCCACATAAGCACAATAGTCCCATTCTGAGCAGGCAAAAGATTTGCCGTCTAATATCCTCACTCTGAAAAATCCCCCGTTATTAACCAGGTTATTATGGCTCAGCTGAGTGTATGCGCTATAGGAAGAAAATGATCTGTGGCTCACAGAACTGAGGTTCCTCATACTTATCGTGTGTGGATTTGTATTTAAAGGTCTGTTTGTGTGTACGTGTGTGTGCATGTGTTAGCTTTAGGTTATAGCTCTGAAGTACGGTGTGAGCACTTTAATATTCTGGGATAATTCTCTGCAAATATCCTCTGCAATTCCCTCCACTCTGCCGCATGCAAAAATCCTCTTAGCCAAGGAGACTGCTGCATCTATTCACAACATTTCCTCCCTCTCTCTTTCCCTTTCTTTCACTCTCTCACTGCACTATAGGAGTAAAAGATTAAAAAATACCATGCAGTCATCTCCTCTCTAATTTGTTTGTGTTTGCTTACACTGTTGCAGTTCATCAGCTGTTCATTTTTCACAGGAAGCGATCAAATTCATACCACATACCTACTGTAGGAAACACATTCAAGACAAGATGTTGCTGTCTTGTACATCAAGAAGTCCTACTAACATGACATATCCCTTCAGCACACTTTAAGCATTCAGTTAGATTAACTGCCAGTTAGACTGATGTTTAAATCGAGAAGATTCTGCTGACCATGTCAAGCTGACTTCTTGTCCTTGATCTGGACACATGCGTATATACAGGTTAATTCCAGTTCAATATCATCATCCATACATTTCCATGATAATATTTTTTAACCCAGGAGGAAAACTGAAGTGTTTTGGTAACATATAAATAATGCAAGATGAATATAACTAAAATGAAGCTTAAGTATAAATGTAAGATAAAGCTAAGGATATAGTAAGCAGAATAACCAGTGATGACGCTGATTATTTATCATGAATAGCAAGTCCTGAAGTTTTCATCTCTATTATTCCCCACCAATTTGCTGATGATATAATTTCTTATAGGTTGGCATGTCATATTTTTAGAACTAGTTGGTTCCTGTAATCTTGTGTTATAGCAGCTATAAACAGTCATTCCTGCACTTTACCTTGAAAGAAATAAGACTTTTGACTGTTAGGAAGTGCTGACCCTGGAGATATGTCTCCTCATGGGAAACTTCACCTTATCAGTGATTGTCATTTTTTCTTTGTTAGATAGCACGTGTTTTTAATCCATTTATTTTCCAGGCTGGAGACTCCACCATGCATCCCGGTGAATGATCTGTTACTACAGACCAATTTTACATTAGCATACCATAATAAGCACATTAATATGAATCTGATTTGAATTTACAGTAAGCACTATTGTCAGAGTTGCTGTTATAGAAAATGAATCAACACCTTCTGACCAATAAGAACAAGAATTCAAGAGCGCTGTGGTATAACGGTATATACAGTGCAGGTATGTAGCATCTGTACAGCAGGAAAAGCAACCGTACGCCAGGGAAAACCTCTCGTATATGTTAAAATGCATTTGCCCAATGCATTGTGGTATTGTAAATAAATAATTAAATAAAGTTGTAAAACTCCTGAACACTTTACACCCACTGCCTGATCTCCCATACATCTGTTTTTACTTAATTATTTATGAGTACACGTGATAAACACATGCATTTATGCTCAATATATACACACAGGTGTTGTTACCATGACTATTCTATGTGCCCATTTATCTTGTTTATAGCCAGGCAGGTAGACTGGCACAATAATCAGAAGCTCTTGAATTATTAACTAAAGGACAGTGGACATCAATTAACTGCCATTCTCTCTCTCTCTCTCTCTCTCTCTCTCTCTCTCTCTCTCTCACTCACTCACTCACACACACACACACACACACACACACACACACACAC
>JAQQZR010000035.1:17776527-17823515 GCA_030068235.1 Notoglanidium macrostoma | reverse complement strand
CACACACACACACACACACACACACACACACACACACACACACACACACACACACACACACACACACACACAAGGTTTTCAGTCAGAGAACATTTTCCTCCATCCTGGCATAAATGTGTGTGTGCATTCGTGCGTGCGTCTGTATGTGTGTGTGTGTGCACACGTGTGTGTGTGTGTGTCTAAGTGTATATTTGTTTCTTATGTGCATCTATGCAGCTAAGTGTGGAAGAGAAACAAAGATAGACACACTGCCAATTAGCTTTATTAAAAACACCATCAGTGCTGTGTTTGATATTGAAATGATGTGCTCCTATTGGGGATTGGTGTGTTTGCCTGACACACACACACCCACACTCTCACACACAGACACACACACACACAGAGGGTGTTATTTCAGTGGGGGGCGGTGTATTACTTTCTCCGGTCATTGTAGAGCATGCTGTGTGAGGGTGCTGGGGGTATCTGATGATCTGATCTGATAAGGGAGACAGAAATGCTTATTTTCCTTTTCGCCCTCAGTGTGTGTGTGTATGTGTGTGTGTGATGGAGCCACTGAGAGGCTCCAAATACTGGTGTGTGAACCAGTGTTTTTACTATGACCTTATACTTATACACTAGTACACTAGAGACTTCGGAAGGAGGCCATCCATCCATTGCCTTGAAGCCAGAGAAAGCTGGAGCCAATCCCAGCTGACTTCAGACAAGAGGCGGGGTACACCCTGGGCAGGTTGCCAATCTGTCAGCGGGCTAACACGGACACAAACCACCATTCACACCTATGGGCACTTTAGAGTAGTTTTGACCTAATCAAATGGAGGAAACTGGAGCACCCAGAGAAAGCCCATGCAGTCACAGGGAGAACATGCAAACTCCATACAGAAAGGCCTCAGTCATCTGCCCAGTTCGAACCATGAACCTTCTTGCTGTGCACTAACCACTGCACCACCGTGCTGCCCGGGAGAGAGAGCATACTTTTTTTCTGGGTTTGTACTTTCATACACTGTCTTGTACTTGGTGATAATAGTCCTGAATTGTTATTATTGCTACATGATGTTAGACAGCTAAATTATACACCAGTGTTTATTGTTAGTGTTCATTATTAACAGCTTATTGACTATTTCTTTAGATGGAGGCAGAAGCATTGCAGATAAAAGATAGCCATCAAGTAAATTCTGTCTGATGTCTGTGACAAGCCCCTCCCCCTTCCATTTCATGGTGCATTATGGGATGATGTAAAAGTGTCCATCTGTCTACACTTCACATTTCAAGCATAGGCCATCATTAAGACCTTTCTAGTGTGATACAATTGTTTGTATTTTTTGGTGTGGAGACAGTCGACAGTTACAATTAAGTGCAAAAGTTTGTACTCCCCTAAGGTTTTCTACTGCTGGACATTGAAATAAAAAGTTGGTGTATTCCGTGAGATAAAGAGAATAAGTAAAAATAGCTTTGATATGACAACTCTCTGTTTTGAGACCTTTATTTGAAGAATTTATGTAGTTTAGTCTTAAGTTATTTAGCTATAGAAATGCGTGTCGATGGAAATACCCTGCAGAAATTGTCACATAATACCGAGTACATGCATGTGTATGTACAGTTTGTAGTATGTGTTCATAGTGAAGCTCAGATTCCTGTCGTCTCACCCACACCAGGCACAGACAGGGCACCCTACTCACTGGCACCAGCCTACTGCTGGACTTGGCAGCAGGTTACACATGCTAGCTTTGAACAGGACGCTAAAAAGGTTCATATCCATTACATAGCCCACTAATCGTTTTAAATGGTAAATGTGATCCTGACGCAGGACTTTTCCTTGAGCCCTATCATGATGAATGTAACAGGGCCAGAGGGAAAGAAGGGAGATATAAGAGAACTGAACCCAGCCAGTACCACTGCTCCTGTTACCAGGCAGTCAGGACACAGCGTTGGAGAAGTGATGGAGAGGGGGAAAGAGTGTTTAAGATTTTTCACAATGCATTTAAAAAATTGGAACATGCCCAAATGGGAGCCAAAAGTACTTAGGGCTTTGGTTCATTTTCTAGAACTAGATTGCTTACAGTGACAGTACAAAAGAAGAAGACCTGCACATGTTGTGTGTTTACACAAATGTAAATCTAACATGGAAGAATTAACTTTATCTGATTGGTCATATGGTTATTTCATTATATTTTACTGGAGATCAGATTAGAGTCTGTTTCCCATCATACCAGTGTTCAAGTGTTTTTGCATTTTCAGGCTTAAAATATTATTTTTAAAATACCAGCTCTGTTCCTATGTGGTGTCATATGCAACCAATTCACAATGAACAGTGTTGTTAGCCCTACCTTAGGGTATCATGAGTTCCTGTTAGTATCTGAATTTATCAGTTACTAGAACTTACACAAACAGAGCATTTAATACTTGACTAGTGACCGAAAGGAAAAACATAGTCTTTGTTGCCAAAAGTTTACAGTACTGTGATCAGTAGTCTCTAAAGTCTCTTTTTTGGTGTGTGTGTGTGTGTGTGTGTGTGTATGGATGTGGGTGGGTGGGTGGGTGTGTGTGTGTGGGTGGGTGTGTATATGTGTCTGTTTGTTAAGGTCTGCTCAACTAACCCCTCCCTTTGCCCAGCCACTGCTGTGGTGCTGCAGTAATTTACTGACAGCCATTTGTCTTTTGTCTGCATTTTACAGCAGTGTTATAAAACCTGTGGTGTTACTGATGCCATAAAGAAATGGAGTTGTGTGTGCAAAAGCGCTTCATTAAATCCATTGTGACTGGCCCGGGCCCTCGTTTGGATAGAGAGAAGATGAAATTACAGTGTGCAGTTGGTTTCCTGAGCTCATCAAACCCTCATTCCCTACTTCAAATAAGTCGCACTCTTTTCAGATAATGCATTAACTACCCATCAATACTCTATTACTCTGCTGTGAATCTTTGTTATGTAAAATAAGCTTTGCTTTCATTTCCAGGATACATAGTGTGGAATGGCTGTATGTCTTTTTGTCTCTTTTTGAATGGACAAAAAAACACCTCTGAGGAACGGATATAAGTGTTTTGGATGAGATCATTTGTGGCCTAGTTTCATGATGAAAGCTGATTCTGGTTAATAACAGAGCCACTGGGCTAGATTAGAAGGATTATTGTAGCCCTCTTCAATATGTGAACAGTTTCTGGTTCTGTGTGTATGTTTCTATAATTAGATACTTCTCTTTTTATTCTAGATGTATTCTCTGCATCCATATATCATTCTATGCTGGCCAAAATACTAAGACTTGCTTCGACATTTTTTCTGTTCCACTCAGCCGCACACATACACTTAAACGCTTTTTTATATCACTATGTCTGTGGAAACTGCAATCACCCTCCCACCTTCCAGCTTCCGAGACTAATGGAGGGACATCAAAGTGTGTATTGAACAGCCTCCCCAGGTCTTCTTTTCTCCTCACCCACTACTCCGGAGCTCATTCATTGAGCCAGCCGGCTGCACATCAAAGATCGCCTAGCTACTGCACTTGGCTATTATACTTCCTTGTTAAAAGAGCACAAAAGCAATGAGATTTTAAATGGAATTATATTGGTGTGTGCACATGTGTCTGTGTGCGCGTGTGTAAAGCATAGAGAAAGACACCATATGCTGCTTCCTAGAATAATATGTGCCGTGTTTATTGAGTTACTGGTAAACTGATGAGTAAAGCAAAATGCTCAAGATGAGCAACGGTGAGCTCTTACTCACTAACATCCATTGTCCACATGTGCCATCAGTGATTGGTTATCTGTGTATTATCATTGTCACTACACAGCCTCGTCTATTGAGCCCTTCGTTATCAGCTTCTCATTCCACAGTGCACTGTTTTGATAACTTGCTCAGAGTGAAGCCAAAATCCTCTTCCCCAGTCCACAGTCTGGGCCTTGATTAATATTGTCAGGTAGATAAATTTTGTTGGCTTAGCTGAAGTCAATAATCAATAGCTATTCATTTCTGTATCTGAGTTTCCGCACGGTGTCATATTAATCACAGCCTATTTAAACAGGAAATTTTCAGCTTGAGTAAATTCCCTCAAAGCCATACAATGTAGAGGTCCAAAGAAGTGTAAAAACTCTGTAACAGATGAGGTGGATGCCGTTTCACCATAACAGAGCAAAATCAGTGTCATTAATCTGTCATTACTGCTTGTGCTTATTGATTAAAATGTCATTTTAGTCTTAGGCAGGGTTTTTAACGTTAAAGAAAAGTCCGTAAAAAAAAAATTAACAGCACTTTATTTTACAGTACAGTATGCATCAGGTATTAAAAAGGTACTATAAATACATACTGACTTCTGGTGCAGTTTAGATTTATGTTTTAGTACATAACGTATTTGAAACTTGGTCTCACAATGCACGTAACATACGGTTCTGTGTGAGATAAATATGTACGTAAGTAATTACACATACACTATATGACCAAAAGTATGTAGACACCTTACATCACACCCATATGTGCTTCATCCCTAAAGTGTTGCTACAACATTGGAAGCACACAATTGTTTAGGATGTCACTGTATGCTGTAACATTACAATTTCCCTTCGCTGGAAGTAAGTGGCTCAAGCCTGTTCCAGCATGATGATAACCCTGCGCACAAACTGACCTCCAAGAAGACTGCAAGGTTTGCCATGGTTGAAGTGAATGAACTCAAGTGGCTTGCGCAAAGATCTAACCTCAACCCAACACCTTTTGAAGACCAGCTGTGCCCCAGACCTTCTCACAGGACATCAGTGCCCTACCTCACTAGTGCCCTTGTGACTGGATGGGCAAATCCCCATAGCCATGCTACAAAATCTGGTGGAAAGCCTTCCCAGGAGAGTGGAGGTACAAACAAGTGTGTAATAATGCTTAAACTATATAATACTTCTATATTCTGCTGAATGTAAATATTTCGTGACATGTAATGGGTCAAAGACTGTTGTATACCTGCTACTGTGATGCATTACAGTTGTTAACTGTTTACTTTATTTTTTAGAAGTTGCAAAATCTGCCCCAACTATTACATGTAAGTACTAAACATTATCCGTTAGAGTAGTTATTATTGTAGCACCAATACTGTCATATAGACAGACTTTTTCAAATTCTGCGTATTTAAATATCTGACATACGGTATGTAATGGACTTTAATTAATTTTACATATACAGTAAGGAACAAAAGTCTGAGACCACAGGGAAATGTTTTTTTTTTCCATTTAAAATTGACATTCAATAGAAGGTTGATATTTTAAACAAAGGAAGTAAATGTTCAGTAAATTTTTTGATATTTAATCTTTAAGATTCTGCACTATTTCTAGGTCTCTACATTTAATGGAAACAAATTTGTGATATTGACCATACTAACTGCTTTGTACAAAAAGTCAGATCTTCCTCACGCCTAGTCTCTTCTTTTGATTGTGTTCAGACGACAACTTTGATGTATTTTATCTAAAATGGACCATAAGGTTTGGACGAACTTATGATGTCCATGCCAGCTTGAGAGCACCCTGTCATTAAAGCAAAAAGGGGAATAAGTAAGAAATACTACAATCATGCCATGAAAGAACGTAAATGAAATCTGAAATGGGAAAAGCTTAATGTGGAAATTGGCAGCTGGCTGAAAGAGAGCTATGCTACATAATGTGCATTTTGTACTCGTATCTCCCTCTTAGATCATACACAGTAAAAAGCATTAACTCATAATAAACACAAAAATGACAATAAAATTAAAATCAACTTCAAATGAGCATTAAAAATAACACAGTTCATGAAAAAAACCATCTAATCTATAATGACACTGGCCTAATGTTAGGTCAGTCATGTGGAGCCACACACTTTCATTTCTCATCGCCCTTCCCTTACTTTCGTCTCTTTCCGCTTCACTTCCTATGACTCCTGGCAGCTCCTCCGTGCTGTGTGTGTCTGTTGGGGACTTTAAGGCCACAGTGACCTTATGCTGGCTTTAGGGGTGAGATCTAAGGTGAAGGGGGGTAAGTTGGGAAAGCGGCAGATGTTGCCGTCATCTCTTCGATTCAGCCCATTGCTGCAACGCTTTTCAATCAATTAAACAGAGTTAATCAGTCACCCACATCAGATGGCTAGTGAGCTATCTCACCGAGACTCCAGCGCCAAATCAAATCTGAGAGGCACACACTCATGTCTCATTTCCCATTCTCATCTCCTGTTTCCTCTCTCTCACACACACACACACATGCACACAGTTGCACTGTATGCATGAGTCAGTGTCTGAGATGCATAAATGAATGTGGAAAAACTAGCACTGTTAACAAAGAATGGTAAATTCACACGAGCATCAATTCACACAAGCGTCAGTCATTTGGTTTTGTAGTAAAAGTAGTCAAACAATAGACAGAAAGTACACTGGCTTTATTTTAGTCAACTCTCAGTAAAAAAAATCTAATGGTATCTTCAATGGTACATATTCTGCATTTTTTTTTTTTTTTTTTTACATGTATCTTTCACCTTAGAACGTGAATGCAGTATAATTAAAATTATAATTCAACCTTGTTATGCCCTAAGTGAGGTAAGAATTCACTTTACCAGAAGAAAAACTAGTTCACTACACCAGATTCACTTCCCCAGGAGGAAAATTCATACAAAATATACTACAAGCTTAGTACTTTATTTTTCTACGAGTTAGCTTCATCTTGCCTTAATTGCTGAAAATCCTGAACTTGTGTGTCATCTAGCTGAGTATTATATCGTTTCATATCACGGTGCGGTTGAACGCTCGATTCGGCTTGGTCAGAAGGTGCTGATAAATTTTCTATTACAGCCAGGCTTGGCTTGTGCCGATTTGTTTATATTATAGTGCTCAACACTTTGTTGTGTCTATAGTAACAACTTACACTGAGACTTATAGGGCAGATGCGCCACATAAATATATTAAACGAATGTGTATAATTGTTGATGTGGTGGCTTTCTGTGAGGACATGTTTATTTAATAATTCAGCAGGAAGCCTGCCCTTTGTAACACAGAGATAAAGCTATACATTTCAGTTTTCTGTAAAAGCATGATGACGTTTTGTGGGTTTTTCTCCATAATGTGACAAGCTGCATTTTCATAAGAGAGGAAAAAAGAGCAGCTGGTCAGGGGACAACGCTTTGTTGCTGGTATAAAAAGTGATATAACTTTTTTACAACACAAACTAACGTGTTTCACAGACTTTCCACAATATTAAATGTAAGTATAAATAAATTTATTCTATATTATAATATAAATATCTATATATATAATATATTATAATATAAAACATAATTTAACAAATAAAAAGTGTGATGTGCCCTTCTTTAATTAATAACAATTGTAATCATTGGCACGTTACTGTGGTACTGCTGAGGGCGTGTTGTTATATGAAAATAATCAAAAAAAGGTGACAGAAATAAAGGGCCATCACAACACATCATTGATTGCTTCCCTATAACTGCATTCCCAGTCGGGTTTTATTCCTCGCATAACAGTAAGTGACTTTCCTAAATTCATGTGCTAATAAATCCTCATACAATCAGTCTCCATTTGTCATTACCTGTCCCTTGGTTTTTACCCCGTTCCCTCCCTCTCCTTTCCTTTTCCAGTGGTTAGAGAGAAATCACACCCCGCTTAACCCGAACAATGGGATGAGGAGATTCACTCAACTAAAGTGCAGTTTATCATTAACATGTCGTGTCCTTCATTGTTATGTGCAGAAGATTTGTTAGGGGCCGTTTCTGAATAGTTAGACTTTAAGATAATCCCAGGGCTCTAAACCGTGGTGGCCTTTCAAACTCCCCCAAGTTAATTTCCTCTCTTGGAAAACCACACAGATCTAAAATGTCATTTCTGCACATTATTTCTTTTGTAAAAACAGACAGTGTGTACGCCAGATGAAAATAATGGTCACTAGCTGCAGGGCTTCAATACAATATTTATTGATTTAATTCTTGAGTTAGTAACAACCAAAACAGTTATAACTGAAACCGTGTCGGTGACAAAATAAACACTGTAGTTCTGACATTCACTGTTTCAGTATTGACACCTCATTTCTTTCTTTATTATTTTTTTTAATTGAAAAAACCTGAAGTGTGTGGTTGAGCTGTGGAGGCATCTAAAACCCGGTGGATTTAATTTCTACAATGCAGAAACAACAAACAGCTCTCATGCGGTCTGTCAGACACCCAGTAAATCTGTTTTTACTGCTTAAAGCCACCTCAGGGCAGACTTGGAGCGAAATGGCAGAAGGAGAGAGAAAACGCAGATGTAAGCCTTATTTGTGATTTTATTAATCAAATTAATTACACAAATGGTTACTTCAGTTGATGAAAAGCTATGAACACGCAGGAAAATGTCTGAACTGCAATTTTGGGTGATTTTTTTCAAAAAAAGACCCTTTATACAGTAGTGTGGTTTTTGATCAGCACAACTTATACGGCACGGCGCATGCTGTGCCAGCCCAGTGTTAATGGTGTTTAGTAGGAGAATGCTGTATTCAGTATATATCAGGTGTAATGCAATCTGGTGTATGTATTACACAAAACAAGTAATGCACAGTCATCAGTATCCTCAGCTATTCCTGTAACTGTAGTTGTATACTATATAAAAATCTGCTGAGAGGAACACACAGTTCTTCCTTCTGAGATATTGTCTGGGAAATTTGGCTTTGTTGTTAGGACTAGAGCATTGGCAAAGTACTGAAGAGCTTCGTTCTGCCAATACAGCAATATACATTTGAGTGAAAAAGTTTGCAAACTCTGAAAAGGCAAATGAAGGCAAAAAAAACCAAAGATATTTGCAGAACCTGTTTTGCCATAGATAGTAAAATAGAACATTTATTTCCCCTTTCCCCATTCATAGACTATAGGGGAAAAGATTTTGTACTCAACTGTATGATGTGCCAGTCAATTACTTCCAGGTGTTTGTGTTTTAGCTATGGCAAAGCTATAAAGGAACATTCTACCAATACATCATTTTAACTTACTGTCACAGTGAGCTAAAGTGTAAGCTTCTTTTTCCTCATTCAGCATCCATGGGGGTATAAACTTTTGCACCCAAATGTAGGTTGCCCCAAACTGTGCTACCTGTTCTCCTCCAATTGTTTGTGTTTAAGTGAGCTACAGATAAAGTCATCTTAGCTTGGATCTATTTTGAGTGTCTGTATGTGTGACCAGTTGTGCTTCATAAGACTTGAGAGACAAAAGGGGGAACAGCCTGAAGGCATTGTAGTCATAAGACTTACTTCCCTCTGTCTGTGCATGCGCTCTGGAAGATGAGATTTACCATAAACAAGCTAATGGCTTGCAGACAGAGGGCTGAGCGGACACCACTCGTGTAATTAGGGCCAGAATAAATACAGAGCTCTAGGTGCAGGATCCACCGCTGAGAGCGTGTCAGGCTTTAGATAAGCATGCTGTAAGAGAGACAGAGACAGGGAGGGCGCGAGGACAGATGAGGTCGCTCTCATTGTTTGATCAGTGTCCCATCACTGCCTTGCGTCTCTGCTTGCTCAGATCCCAATCAGCCCAGTGGGGTTCCATAGACGGTCTTATCAGTGTTCGAGGCCCTGACCTGTGACCCCAAGGCTTATCAATGGCCAAACTAGCCCTGATGAATAGAACCGCCTGGCCAAAGCAACTCATCACTGAATACCATCACAGGCAATGGTGTGCTGTAATGGAAATGCCTTGGGTGAGATTCATCAATGGCTGTGATGGTATTCTTTGCAGACGTGTGTGTGTGTGTGTGTGTGTGTGTGTGCAGTGTTTATATCCCAGTCATTGCTGCAGTGGTTGTAAAGATAGATAATTAAAAGCAAGATTAAGAGATATGTAGCTGTGATCTCAGTGTCCCAGAAAGTAAATGCACCTTAGGCATTTTACTAATTTCTTTCTCCCTGTTGTTACTGCCTGTCATCCTAATTGCTTACTGTTTATTGCTCCATATCAACAGATGAGAGCATCCAGAGACAGCAAATAAAATCACATATCAAAGAGGGGGGAAAAGTGCATAAGGAATCATGAGCATACTAGTGAGAAAGCAGAAATAGCTGGAGGGGAAATAAAGAAGGGCATCAAAAATTTTATTAAGGCTGGGTGTATGATTATCATAGAAACATGCAGGTTACAGGATATAGTTTATATCTACATAATATAAATCTCTCTTCTATCTGGAAAAATAATTAGCTATAGTTTGCTTTTGGAATATTGTTTGTGTCCAGAACTACCTCTAATAATAGCTTTGCGCTTTGTTTTTCTTTTAATCCTTAATCAAAATATTCCTTTGATTCTGATGATGTCTTGTTCAGGCTTTTCTTGACCACTTGTTTTTCCCAGGCATCCCTTGGCAGACATCTGCCCCCTTATGGATCAACATGGAATTGCCATCACCAAGGGACAAGCTGAAGACTTGACATTAAAGCAGTTATTCATTAGAATTGCAGTATGCTTAAAATACAGTACAATTCATAGTTAATCTCATGCTTCACATTTTAGTATTCATTAAAGCAATAGAGAACCGATAGAGTTCCCCAACACCACCTTCCTTTGTCATTCAAACATAGTCGGGCCTGCAGCATATCTACAAGTTGGTACTGTATACTGGCTGAATGAATGTGAGTGTACAGAGCAGATAGGCCTCAGGGGGGCTGGATAGCTCTGTGGATAATGAGGTCTGCAGTTTCCTCAACCACTATTGTACCGCATGAACCCCCGGACACCGCTTCATCCTACAGTGATAATCATGCCAGAGGCAGCAGCAGTGACACACGGCTGTAAATAGCCAAATAAAAGGCTTCTCCTGCAGAGACCTGGCCCAAGATGTACTGTGCTGTGATCTCGGCCTGCTGCACACAGCCTCTGTGCTCTGATGAACAGATCAGACGAGGAACAGCGAGCCGAACGGCAACCAGGATGCGTATGTGGTCCGTGGGCGGGTTTGAAAATTCGGTCACACGTACAGCTTAGCTCTTAATGAACATAGAAATGAAAAAAAAAATGCAGTGGCAGTATGTGTGAAAAGAAAATGAACCCAGGATACAAGTGTGTACATGCGTGTTAGTGTGAGCAAATGTTGTTTTTTTTGGGGGGTTTTTTTTTTTCAGTTAAGGGAAAAAGATATCTATCAGCCCAGCCGGGCTGTAAATTAGATTGTCGCTGGCGTCCATTTGCTGTTGACATAGTAATTTACTGTTCTCATAAGGTGAGGTCAGTACAGCTCGCTGATGGTAGCCTAGGGGAGGTTGTGCATGGGAGCATGTAAACAAGAATATCTTGACACCTACAGAATTCTTATATTGAGAGCAATGCTGCATATGGAGCTATACATACTCCATAGACCATCAAAGGGAGAATGATTGACGCCATGTTTTCTTTAGAACGCCATCCACTGAGTGTCCCACCCTTAATTTGCCAGGAGTGGGCATGGCCCACTTCAAGTTCTGATAAGAACAGAGAGAGAAACAGCGGGCATGTTGTAAACACTGATAACACTGCTTTGTGTCTGACCTTTACCCTATGAAAGGAATTTCTGATTCAGAGTTATATTTCAGAATGCTTAACATGTCTACATGCCAGTCCAGATATTGTTGCTCAGTGGCAGATGTGGGGGACATGACACAGTTGTCTGTTGCTTCTATTCCCAAGCTAATATGAGATTAATTAGTGTGATACCTCCAAAGCTTAATGCTTTTAGTGCATCAGCTACAGTGCATAATTTCTTATGCTGCTGTTTCAGTAACTGATGATAAAGATTGTGATCAAAGTGGCAACAGGATTGTAAACATGTGAATGCACAGGGTAGCACTTACCACTCTTAAAATAAGCCTTACACCTTAATTCCACCCCAAACTCTGATTTCAAATTGCATCTTTTGCTGCTTATCAGTAACTGAAAATGGCCTATGAAGCATTACTAGCCCATCATGATTTGATATTGTGTAGGAATAATGAAATATTTAAGTGGTTACCCATTTATTTTGTTATACAATGTCTGAAAATCTGGACACACCACGATGTTGAAAACATCCACCTGTTCTGGTGTGTACACTGAAACTCAGACAGCCTAACACATGCAGGCAGTCTCTGCACTCCTCTTCCTGTGAGGCGGATAGTGCGGACAGCTCAAACCACCGGACACAGAGCCTCCACTGTTCTTCACAAAGATCTCCATACTCAGCCTGCCATTAGCCCTGAAGATGGATGATGTCAGGTCGGTGGAGGGTCGAGCTAAGAGTAGAGAGGGCCGAGCTGAGCCAAGAAAACTATTTTGTACTGTCCCCAGATCAGCAGCTCATCGGCAAATATAAACTTCAACCATGGCAGAAAAAACCTGTATGACTGATCACAAAACAGTGAACAGGGACAGCCTCAATCAGCACTGCTGCTGACAGCCTGAAGCTCTCGGGTCAAACTGGTCAAACTGTATCGTGGCCTCCAGAGCTCAGAGCTCATTCTTGGCACTCTCAGATGGAGATAAGAGCGTCAGTGAACTGGGACAGAGACCCCCTGAGGATCCATCCTGCTGACTCACTAACCCTCAGAAAGCCAACGAATTGTGCCTTCATCTCTCTATCACGATGAGTGACTTTTACTCATGTGTCTCAAGCATGCCACAAGTACTGACCGGTCATGTGACCTCAGGAAAACTCAAACTGAGAGTGAAACAAACCTGAGGCAAAAACTCCAAAGACCACAAGTCATATGCAGCTCGAAAATAATTTAAAGTAATCTTAATGACGCATTGCTTTTGGTCCATGTTTAGAGTGTCAGCGGGTGTTGTGGTCTCAAGCCGTTGATCTGTCATATGCTGGTTAGTATGCTTGAGGAGGAGCAGCTCTTGGAGTTTATTTTTGGAGGTTGCTGTGTTATTGAGGTCTGCGTGTGTATATAGTTAGATTCGAGACAGGGGGCCAATGAGGACCCAGTGCTGGGTGCGGTACATGTGAGCATGACAGTTGGTTGTGGTTGATCTTAAGGATGTATGCTAAAGACTTTGATGTGTGCAGTGTGGTGTACATGAGTTTATCTATTTCTGTTCCCTTGAAACTATAATTTCCCTTTTTCTTCTCTTTATTGTTGAGCCTCATCTCCATAGTGTTGTATCAACATGCACTTCCGCACACCGCTGGGTCTTAAATTAGAGACTGACTAAAGGTGGTGTGGGTGGAGACTTCTCAAAATCTTTCTTTTGCTTATTACTTAATAAACAAACAAGGAACTTCCTCTACTTTCCTGTGTTGGTAAAGAATTGTGTGTGTAACAGTTTTCAACTGGAAGTCAGTCATAAAGAATAGCTGATGGTACCAATTGTCCAGAGGTTTCAATATATGTCCAAGACCAATCTGGCCTGACTTAAATCATCCGGTATGGAACCATCGATCTGTTTTTGGTACGTTTTGATTTGGCAGCTATGTTTTTGTTTTCTTTTTTCTTTCCTGATATCTTGCGTACAAGTGAAAAAAATCACAGTGACTGAAATCCAGACACCTCATTAACATCCATACATACTTCTGGGCATCATGACCTTGCTGATTGTTTCTTGTCATGTTGTCAGGTACATGTTCATTCATTCCAGCTCAGCCATGCATTGCCATATCCATCCCCTTCACCTGGCCTCCATAGATACCTAAACCTTAGCTCAGCATTTTAGGTTTGTGCTACATATGTATTTTTATCCATGTTTTTTTAGCCTGAAGACCACTCAGTAGTATCGGGTTCTTGACTCGGGGCAGGACACCACACTAAAGACAAGACATGGTGATGTGGGCAATTACAAGAACCATGTGCATTTTCTTCTCCTTATCTTTTTTGTTGCTACTGTTTTATTATAGTGTTAATAACAAGGGTGAGGCGGCCATCGCTTTCCAGAAATACTTTCTAACTGATCTGTGGGCTTTTTTCCCTTTTTTGCGGCTATGGACGTTGGCGTGGCGTTTGCGTGTGTCTCCTTCGCCCTGTCTTTTTATAACTCGGCCGAGCGCTCCTCTTTAATCACACACCGGGTGGGAAGGAGAGAGAGAGAGAGAGAGAGAGAGAGAGAAAGAGAAAGGGAGGGAGGGAGGAAGGCGGTCCGAGGCGCTGCGTGTGTGTAACGCGATAGCTGCGCCGTCCCGATGCCATTACACACACTCTCACACACACACGCTGTAGGCTACAGCTCGGAGCCACATCTCTTTTTTCCACGCGGTGGAGAGGAGTGAAGGCAGCCGATTAGCGCACGCGGACAACTCCGGACACGCACGCGCTCCATGCACGGAACATACGATTCATCCCTCTTTACCATCCCCTCACGCGCTCGCGTTCGATTTTTTCCTACAAGTAAGGAAAGTCAGAAAAACCACAGACAGACACCTGGTGTCATTTGGATTGCGTTGCATTGGATGGAAGCTTCAGTCACTTTCTCTACCAGCGCGAGGAGATCACGGCAAACGAACTTAACGCAGCACAGTTTAGCGCTCTCACTGCCATGGTTCCAGCAAGAAAAGTTCTTTAGAAAGCTGATTTAGTAATGCTTTATTCTTATTATTGTTTCTGTGCCTGTTTAGCGTCATGGGCATGTTGTTGAAGCGCGCGCTCTGATCTGAGTTTCCCTGCGTGTTGAAGAATAGCGCGTGTAACAGGCGAGCGGCGCAGAGGACAGAAGTGATCATCACCGTGCTGAAGTGCTCTTCTCGGTGGATAAAGCCGTTTCTCCACGCCCAAAGAGTGCCGGGATTCAAGAAACAAGACTCCATTTACACGCTTTTTTGCCTCCAAGGGTGGCACATTTCCCCCGGAAAGATGGATTTAGCCAGCAGAGTGTATGGATGCTTACTCGTGTTTTATTTCTCGTGGCTGGTTTACGGAGAAGAGGGTAAGTTAAAGAGGAGGGATTAATCCAAACCTGTAACATTTTCCTTCACACCTGTATGCAACAGACGGATTTGTTTGTTTGTTTGTTTGTTTCTTTCTTTCTTTCTTTCTTTCTTTCTTTCTTTCTTTCAGTTTTAGTAGTCTGTGCTTTATAAGCCTTGTATATGAACCATGAATGTGTTGTGTGTGTGTTTTAATGTCAGAAGGTGTTTTTGGGGAAAACCTGAAGGCAACTGGTGCTTAATCAGCAATACATTTTTAAGATGCGGAAGTAACATAATATGTTTATACATTAGTACAGTAAAGCTTTTGCACTGTAAGATGTGTAATATTTTTCTCAGTCAGTACAGACTCAGGAGAACAGGAGCGCACGCTGGAGAACCTTCAAGAACCCAGATCCGTTTTTTTTATTTGATTTGATTTGATTTGATTTTAGCACTTCGACACCAGCAAAGCGTTTTCACATTTCTCACTGTTCTATTAAAGCTCATGTACCTTTATTTTAGGAAAATATGCTATCACATATGCATCACACAGAGGAAGTGTGTGGTATGTCACTTGGTCGCGAGCGCTCATTAAATCCGGCAGATTTCTAAAATTAGTTAATTAATTTATTTTTGCATGAATGGGATCGTTTCCCAGTCTTCATTAAGAAACCATGTATTAGACAGTTTACACCGGGTAATTAAAGCTATGCAACGAGCGCCAGCACTGAGGAAATGTGCTATTCTGCATTATTAACTACATTTTTCATGATCACTTTCTGAGCCAGGATTGTGCGTTAAGATCTCACAGTTTTTCCATCCACACAGATTTATTTATCAAGCCCTAGACTTGTGGATAATTCTCATGTGCTAGTGAGCTGCTTTCGTACCAGAGCCGGGATCCTCGCACTTCTCCATCAAGAGTCGGTGTTAGATCCAGCATGAGTGCTAGTGTGGAGGTGTGTGCGGAACATGTTCCCTACCAAGTCCAAGTCCAGTGTTTCAGAGGAAATCCATGCACACAAGACCTAAAGCATGTCGAGATCTGATCTCTATTAGATCTGCTCATTTCACTCCAGTATTATTTGGATTGGTGACAGACTTGTTGATGTGCCTGGAAGGCTTCTGATATAGAGCTACACATCCTAGATGTGAATTGTAATGTAGAGATGAACTTGTCCAAATCACTTTCGTGAAATCCAGGTTGGGTTCATGGCAAAAAACTTCGTTACAACCATTAACACATTTATTTTCCCTGACTTAAAAACTCATTTTATTTACCTTAAAAGTCCTGTTATCTGATATATCATTTTAATTTTATTTTCTTAAACCGCATGTGCGGTTATCTTTCAATGTACTACAGAACATTGAGTTGAGATTGAGTTTCTCAATCGTTTATGACCCTGATTTTAGTAAAAATCTGTTTAAAGTGTTGCTAAATTAATTTCCCTGGTTACAGACTAAATAGCATCTTGTTTTTATTCTTTTCTGACTAGAGCTGTAGCATCAGACCCACAAGGGGTTTTCCTCAGGGATCCTTTCTGAAAGCCCAGATTTCTCCCCAACAAACAGCCACTTCATTAGTCTAGTTATCCTTCTGAATGGCTGTGTTGGATCTGTTAATGCCAAAGAGAGATGGTGAGGAAGAAAAAATGTTCCAAGAGAGCATACTTGTCTTTAGGGTGGCAGTCATGCTGAGAGCTGCTGTGTTTGAGACGTGTGGCAGAAGACTACAGCTTGCACTGGGCTTAGGAGTAGAAGAATGGTACACTGGGATAACGCCTTTTGATTTGGGAATCAGAAAACAAGACAGGAGAGAAGCAGTGATTAGTTGACCTGGGTGAAGAAGCAGTTCAGTCATCAGGGATATGTGAAAGCATGGAAGAGCTTAAGCTCTTCGTCTCAGTGATTAAAAAGGAGTTAATTATCAGCTGAAGTCCGCTTGGTGGAAATGGAAAATCTTGTCAGTCAGTCGCTTCTGTTTTCTTCCTGCCGCGCTTTCCCCTGGTAGTAGCTCTGGCCAACTCATCAGATTTGAAAATCATTTTTGTATCTGTGTGTGTGTGTGTGTACTCTCAATGTAATCACTGATCCTTGTGCACTGCATTTCATTGTCCAATCTTTGGGTCACCTGTACCTGCAGGCGGTGCTGGTGGTGTTTATAGGCTGGGGCAAATACACACACTCACCTGGCCACCTGCGCAGCACCAGTACTGTAAACAAGCACCAACACGGCATGTGCAGGCTGCTACTCGTGGCATTTTGCACAGCGTGGCTGGAATTTAGCTTTAATATCTGGCCTTGCTAGGTTTTCTGTGTGCTTTCAGTTGGCTGATAGCCGGTTGGCTGCACTTTCATCTGCCTTTCTGAGGGGACTTGGAAAATGTTTATTCTTTCTAGCCAGTTGTTTCACAGGATACCAAAGGGATATGATCTCTTTAAAATTTCATCGGAGGGTTTTATCGCTGTCCTGCTAAACCCATTTGTCATTTTCTGTTTTTGCCGTTCAGAGGTTTTGGGTGTTTTTTCCTATGTGCTTTTCTTAAATATCACTTTTGTGCAAGAAAGTCAGCAGCATGTTTTCTCGACCCATCTGTCCGTGTGTGTGTGTGTGAGAAAGAGAGAGAGAGAGAGAGAGAGAGAGAGAGAGAGAGAGGTACATAGTCAGGTTCAGTTCAGCTTCTCCTCTTATTTCTTTATACTGTTGACACACACACTGATGAGACACAGATGTAAGACTTTGGCAGCCACTGAGCAGCACCGGTGTGTGTGTGTGTGTGTGCGCACGCATATGTGCTAACAGCAGAATCACAGGAGAGAGCAGATTAGTGCATTCCTTGCATAGGGAGCAAACCCTCAGTCAAGGTTATGCCATGGAACACCGTGGATAGTCAAGAAGGCAAAGCTCAGTGGAAAAAATGGCATGAATGGTGAACCCTCTCTGTGTTGTCTTCACTCAAATTTATTGCCACCCCACAGTATCAATTCAGAGGTAAAGCAAGAATAATTGCCGTAGGTTGAGTGGCAAGCCCGTTAGAACAGCATCTGTTGCTGTCAGATCTAATTGAGCAGAATTGGATAAATGTTTGGTATCTGTGCAAAGAACAGCTATTATGGAGATTGTAGTTGCCTTATCTTGTTGTCAAGTTGCTTTGTTTTTCACATCTCTTTTCTGTAGAACAATAAAGTCCTCTTTAAAGGGGATGAGACTTTAAATCTGCCAAAAAGAAGGTCAGCTATTTGCATTTGGGCCAGTAAACAACTATTCCTTTATTCCGTCTCTGTTCCTGTATGTCGGGCTTTTTTTCTTTCTCATGAGGTCGATAGCAAAAACGTGCTGAAATAGTGCTATCGCAATGAAATTCAAAACAAGAAAGGAAGCCATAAATAATGCAGCTCTGTTCTCCTTCTCTGTACCATTTACTTTCCCTTATGGCTTAAGAAGGGGTGATGAATGAGATAAGTTTAGGATTGCATGCGTACGTACAGGCGGCTCTATAGTGCGGTGCAGGGTTTCCTTTCTGAAGAAAGGAAATGTGGAAAAAAGAGGAAATCTGAAAGCCTGTATTGACAAATCATTGATCTTCTCTATTTCAGGCCAGAGAAACATCTCAACTCAGCAGATCTTCATGCTGACAGAGACTGTCGTGTATCCCCTTGCATGTGCACATGGTTAATAAAAGGGTGCTCGTTGTTGCAATCGATCAGTCTTCGCTTGATCAGTTTATAGGAATTAAAAAATTATTTTGAGATTCTGTGTGGGCGTTACTAAGATACACTGCAATCATTCCGCCGACAACGACCCATAATCTTTTATTTTTACTGAGACACCCAGCAGTGCAGTTGCGCATCATCCTTTAATTCAAATCGGTGTAAGGAAATGCAGCATTCCAGAATCTACATCGTGCAGTTTTAGAAATTTGCATCCATCATTAAAATCTACATATCACTTTAATGGTAAGAACGACATCATGTCAGATTTACACGGCAACACACACACGTCCACACAAACACCGAGCTTCGAGTGTTTTCTTGCCGTTGCCCCAGTCCCCGAGGCTGTGTGTTGCTCTGATAGCATGTGGCACAGTGTGTAGATGGATCGACTCCTTTAGCAGCACAGGCACAATAATTCATGAGGCCATCACACTGCACAGCAGCATCTCTCTCTCTCTCTCTCTCTCTCTCTCTCTGTCTCTCTATCTCTTCTTCTCACTCCTTCCTTCCTTTCTGAACTGAAATAAATTCTCACACAGTGGCAGGTCGGTGCTGCTGAGACCTAGAGCCAGGAGAGGAAGAGCACCCCCTAATGAGAGCTTGCAGCCTATCGACCCTATATGCACACACACTTGCATAGAACAAGGTCTGTCAAGAAAGTGTTAAGGTGCCAGGAATTTTAGCACAAAAACCTGTACAAGCTAAACAGCCCTGAACAAGGTACAGGCAAGGTGGGGGTCACTTAATTGCTGTCAAACAGGCAGAAGTGTTTCAGGCTATTTCTTTTTGTTGTTATTGTACGTATTTTGTGTGTGTGATGTAGTGAAGTGCTCTGTGGCCGTCAGGGAAACAAGAGAAGGGCAGCCTGGCATATTAAATGCAATGAAGCAGAAAGCACACCTTTAAATTTCTAATAGCCTTCCAAATGTCACCTCTTGAAAGTCGAGTACATCTCACCCATCTGGGTCTTTTTTGCAATATTTGACATGAACAGCTTTGGAGAGGGGTCCAGGTCTTAGAAAAGTCATCTGTATAAGTGGTAGAGTAAAAAAAAAAAAAAAAACTGATACGAATGCTATTATAAAGTTTTGGGGTCTTCATGACACCCGAGCAAGCACATCCGTCATGTATACGAGTTCACAATGCATTGCGGAAACCCTCCATAACACGTGTCACTTCCTCTGAGCCCATTCCCAGCATCCCCAACTGAGCTTCTCCATGTGGCACTGGATCAGCCCCAGATTTGTACTGTAATATACATGTGTGAGGTTGGGTTGGTGTGTGTACTGTATGTATGTAAGTCCTTGCTGAAGCATTGGCAGTTTACTGTAATGGGTGAGTGTGTATTTTTAGATCAGAATGTGTGCGATTCGTCGAGTCATGTGAGCCGTGTACCTCCTATCAGTATGAGGCATGACTGCAGTTTATCAGGCCTCCCTCCCTCTTGGTTAATCTTTAATATGTTGCATTCTTCTAATATTTAAAATATGCAGATGCTCTGCTTAGAGCTATAGCACAGGTTAAACTGCCTGAAAAGTACACTCGCGGGAGACAATAAATGAAAACATTATCAATTATTTGAGCCGAGGGACCTGGAGTAATGAATAAACCTGGTAAAATAGATCAAGGCTGAGGAGAAAGAACAGAGAGAGAGAGGGCACGAAAGAACGAAAGAATGAATGAGAGAGAGCCCTCTCTGCGCTCCTTGTACAGAAAGGCGTCTTTGTGGCCAACTGCTGATCTCACAGCATTAAGGTGACCTTTGACCTGAAGCAGACACAGCCTGTGTGCCGTTTCCTGTGACAGGATAGTGACTCTGTGTACTAGAGGGGTTATTATTCTAAAGATGTGCAGATTGAATCAGAGATCATGTCTCAATGTTTGCAAATGGCCTGCCCTTGCTTTTAGGTGACAGGAGACAGGGACAGCCTAATGGACGCAGGACAAACTGGCTTTAAACAAGTCCGTCAAACACGTACACATTGGTTCTAAATTTTTTTTAACCGGATTTACTGAGTCACTTAAATCGTATCTATTGTATCAAGTGATGACTCATGTAGTTTAACAATATAGATCCTGTTGAATCACTTGTGTTGAATCATTTGAATTGAATCTGACCTTTGCTTCATTTCCAGAACCATGTGGTGGGCACCGGGATGCAAGCAATGCAGGCTATATCACCACGCCTGGTTATCCACAGGAGTACCCACCTCACCAAGACTGTCGCTGGATCATCACAGCTCCAGAGCCCTCGCAGCGCATCGTCCTCAACTTTAACCCCCACTTTGAGCTGGAGAGGCTGGACTGCAGGTTAGAGGACATCGCACAACACGTGCAATTCAGCGCTTAAGTCCAAATAATTGCAAATAATACATTCTCAAGTGATTTAATTACTGCTTATGTATGAAACGTCTACATTATTTTAGATGCTGTCTTAAACAAAGGTATTTATACCTTACACCATATACTCTGTTCAATATGCTATGAAGCAGAAACGTAAGTCACAGACACTTTTACTTTGGTGTGAGAGCTATGAATCATGGGCTATGGAGCAGATGGAGGCTTTTAAAGTTGTTAGTTGACACTGGGCAAAAGGCCACTGATATTCTGCTTTTTTTTTTTTTTGGAGCAATTTCATGTCACAAGAATACTGCGCTTCTCTTTTTTTTTAAACTGTTAACATTTGAACAGAGCCTCCAATCTGGCAACAATCTGCAATTGGAGGATCTCCCAGTGCTCAACTGGAAACTACTGAGTCTGGCTTGCAGACACCTCAGTGGATGCCTGTAAAGCCTACACTTTAATTAAATATACAATAAACAAAGCATTGCTGAATCCCAGGGATTTATGGAAATGTACAGTACGGATTTGAGAGCATTTCAGAGGCTTGGTGGCTGCTGTGGTGATTCCTCCCCCTGTTGGTCAGTAGTGGAAATGCATGGATGATGAATCAGAAATGAACTTTATTTTAGCATATTTCTCTGCTAGTACAGTTTTAGTTAATGAAGTAAGACTTATCTATAGAATGATATGGTTATGATTACTATGTTACAGAGCCAGAAATATCAGCTGACATCTGTAGCGGACTCTTCTATAGCCACTTCACACTTTCTGACTCTAGATTAACATTTTTACTATATTAATAATACCTAGCTATGTACAAAAAAAAAAATTATAAACAGGCTTGACATTTCTTCGTTAGAATTAGAGCATTAATATTTTACCAGCTGTTGTTGAAAGACTTCCCTGTCAGTGCTCTCCTATCTCAGATAACATGAAAGGAGAGGGGAGGGACGGATGTAGATTTTGATCCAACTCTCGTTCAGCTATTTTAGTTACTCCGCAGTGATTTGTACAACGCTGCCATATTTTGTACTTTTCCTGCGCTTCGGCATGATTTTTATAAGAGTCGGCATATTCCATTACATCGCACATCTCATCTGGAGCGATGCTGTTTTTTTTACACAAGTGCATTAGTAAACACTACTTTGCAGGAAGACTCTTATTTATTTATGGAGACCTGGTGTACGTCATTCTTTTAGGAAAACAGGTCAGCCAGCGTTTCCCCTACTTACTTGGAGAGGATGTTCATAGGTTTAGATAAACAAAACTAAGACCAGCAGCTAGGAACATTTCGTTTCCATCCCTATCCCATTTACCTCCCAGCTTGAACTTCTCTGTTATATTGCACCTATAACGAACCTTGTTTAAAATTTAGTGTACCGCTCTTGGGCTGCTCCGAAGAGAAGTGTAACACGTTGGCACAGTGGTGCATGTTGGATTGCCTGCTTGGTGTTTGGCCAGAGCTGAAAACAAGAAGAAAGCTGAGGGGCTAGTATAGAGATGAGGGGAAATTATAGAATCTCTCAAACTGAGATTTCAACAGTTAACTAGGGATGCTAGTTATGTCGTAAACTAGGGAGCTGAAGCCAGATACTCAATTCCTCATAGTGATCAAGCCTCTATCGGCAAGCTTCTGTTGGCGAGATATGTGAAACATCAGCGGTATGATTGTAGTGTGGTTTAGGGCAAGCAGAATCCTGTGTTCATGTTCAGGATAAATGTTCTGTCAGTCATCACAACATGTTTGCGGCATGTAATAGGCTTACATCTGTAGATCAGACCAGAATATATTTTACAATTATGTTTTATGCATTTCATCCACTGTGACTTATAAATGAGCAGCTGAGAGTTAAAGACTTGCTCAAGGACCCAGCAGTAGCAGTTTAGCTAGAATTTGAACTCCTTCTGAGCTTTCAGTAGCCTAATGTTTTTAAATATTGCACCAACACGGCCAAGTCTGGGCCCAAACCAGCCGGCACTTAATGCCAGTGTCTGAATGCTACATCTCTAAATTCCAAAATAATTCCCCCCCTGCATTTCTCCTTGTTTACTGCATTTCCATGTATGATTAAGTTTGTTTGCTAGATCCAGATGGCTGAATTAAGGGCAGAGCAGATAGCACTGAGGCAGCTTTTATAGCTAACCATGATCATAAGTGAGAAAGTGCAGTCAACACAAGTGTCTCATTAAAAACAAGCAATAAAACTTGTACCCACTGGCACATGGTAACACAGTCCCCATTCACAGCTCTATGGCTAGAGGTTTTCTGTCTTACTTCTTTGCTAAACATCTTCATGAGTGTAAATAGTGTGTCCTAGCAGGAGAGATAGCTGAAGGGGCTGCCATATTGGATATACCTAACAGTGATATCTTTGTGAAGAGGACAGGCATTTCTATTGTAGTATACAGACTAATAGTTAGACATCAATGTGCCACGTGTGTTTGTGTGCGAGTGTGTGTGTGTGTGAGAGAGAGAGAGAGAGTCAGGGGATTTTGAAGATGAATTAAAAGCAGTGTTGTACTGATGGTTCCTGTAGTGACAGCCCCTCAGGCTAGAGTCCAGACTTCCAGAGGAAGCTGAAGAACAGCACACTCACCCATACACACAAGGGTAGAGGGGATTCCTCTACTCTGCGCAATGTAGACTACATAACCATTCTAAAGGCCACTTAGCCTGTGGGAGTGTGTTTCGTTAGCTTATTCCAGTGTGTATATGCACACTGTTTAATTTTTTAAACATTGAAAAACGAGTGCTTATTTAAGAAGAACCTTGACTTGTTCACCTGACATTACATTGCACCGTATGATTTTTCACTTCAGAGTCAATCTCTGGATGTACGTTGCTCTCCTCCACTATATATGAACCACGCCAACATCCGGCCACGTTGTATGATGTAGACATTGTGAGCAGAGCATACAGTATATCTGATCTGCAGGCCCATTTATCTCTCTCCTGCCAACAAAGCCACTCCTATAGCAGCTAAGTGCCCTATTTAATTTATTTAACCTGAAGATTTTTAACTGTCAGATTCTATTATATAGCTCTGGGATCATGTCCGTGTAAGCCAGACGAGATGAACACAGTCTGGAGTAAATGTAGACACTGGTGTGGCTGTTACCATTACAGATGTTACCAGATAGAGAGGAAATATGTTCCACCTTGCCCGCATGCACAAAGTTTAGACTTTTGTGGTCTGGTCTGGAGACACACCTTTGGCCTTCTTTTTCATTTTGTCATCTCTGTCTCTGCCTCCGCATTTTTTCCTCCAAAAGGGAAAATTTTTTTTCCTCCATCCTCATTCCAAAGATGCAGTCCATTCTATTCTATGTTCCCTGCTTTGGAGTAAACAGTGTTTCTGATCCAGCCGCACCGCTAGTGTTTAGCATGCTTACTGACGAGACTGCAGTTTAGATCCTGTAGTTTGTCTCATGAGTGGGGTAAAACAGAGAAGGCTGTTTTGAATAGTTTTCAAATAGCTGTTGGAGATGCGTGCCAGAGTTCATCTAGAATGGATGAGTGTGCTGAGCAGAGGCAAATGGTGTTAAAAATGCAAATACATTCACTCTGCCTCACGAACAATGGAGCTGAGGAAACGATATGAGACAAAAGAAGATGATTAGATAGTGTTTTCACATTCTAAACCCTGGACATTATCGATTCAAAAGTAATAACTTGCTTTGTTCAAACTTGCAGCAAAACTGCATTTTATAGAAATGTGAACATTCAGAATCCTGTTACACATGATAAGATGCAATGTATGAAAAATTCCACATGTAATGGGCTTATTTGACCTTATTTCTACTTACATTCTGTCCGTCTGTGTTTCCTGCGGATTTTTTGTCCCATCATGCGCCAATTTAAAGCCAGGACAATGGTGTTAGTTTGTATTATTTAAGTGTTCTGTTGACGTGCGCTGTTTAGCGTTAATTAGGTTAATATTTTAGGGTTGTCTTTAAGCTGCAAGTCTTACGGTTAAGGCTAGGGTCAGATTTAGGGCTAGGGCTAAGATCGAATTTATCCTCCGTTCTCCATGAAAAATCACCATTTTCAATGCCATTGATCCCAAAAACAATCCACAACAATCTGGCAACATCCTAGGCCAAAGATTTTAAATTGTAGACCCGGACCTGGATCGGACTCGGGCGTCTTGTGGAAGACCACGAAGGAAAGAAAGGATAAGGCATATTTTGCCCAAAGCTTCCACATATGACACATGATGGAAGAAAAAGTTCTATATGGGTTTTGAAGGGGACACTAACAGGTTTTGCTGCACAGAGAACTAGATAGCAGGTAGCGGTCATGTGTTTTTAGATCAAAAACAATGCATTGGATTCTGGGAAGGGTGAGCCAGCTTCTTTAATGAATATATTTGATCTCCGCGCGAATGGCCAACATCATCTATATTTCGGAATCACTCCAATTTTCCAGACCTTCCCTCTGTTCTTTTTTTTAGTAAATGTGGGTTTTCTTCCTGTTGTAAGCTCACTGTAAAAATCAGATGCCTTGAAATGTGTCAGTACAAATAGTCATCGAGTCATTATTCTCTTTCCCAGTAATGTATTGGCTTCTGTTCACTTATGAGCCGCTGGATAATTTTCCGTGAATTGTTCTTGTTCTTGTTGATTGCTGCATCACTCTTCATGGAATTTCGGCTCTGTATCACATTTAACCTCTTCCTGATTAATTACCATTTTCCACATAAAAGCGTAAGTGTAGAGTGAAGAGACAAGATTAGGGAGAAAACAATGGTGTCAGAGAAAACCACAAGCTCTATCAGAAGAGTACAATATTTGCAGATTGAGTGAGCTGCAGTGTCAGTGTTTGCAGTGAGAATATTTCAGTGATGGTATTTGCGTTGGGAAGAAGTGCAGTGTCAGGCTGGGCAATCAGGTCCAGGGCTCGGGGCTCAGCTGGAATAATCATGACAGCATTGCCCCTGTGCCTTACTACGCAGTGTGCATTATAATTCAGCAGATCACTCCACACAAGCCTGGCACAGTGCCAACTCCTTCCCGCCCCTCAGGGTTATAAATAGATTGATGTTGAATGAATATAAAAAGAGCTACATGATTTATTATGATATATCTGTAATTTAATCAAGCAAGCCACACTCCTGAATAGCATGGATAATGGATATAGACTGAGGATGAGATGGCCGAAGGTGCTTTTCCCTTCTCTTTGTCTGTCTTTCTGTCTCGGTGTACTCCTTCACCACCTTTGGAGCGCTCTTGCTTTGTGACTCCTGCTGTATCATTATGGCTGTAAGGGATTTTATTAATATGGAGTATTACGGCACATGTCTGGAAATTGCTTGCTTTCGTTTAGTAATGGATGTCATGGTGGGTATGCACTGTGCATTAAGAATGTTGATTAGGTTCCAGTTTGGGAACAATTGACAGATGGAGGTCATTATTCCCTTTGTTTTACAATTCATGTGGCACTGTGAGTGTATTTACCCTGAAGATTAGCACTAGTGCCACGGTTATCCAGTGTTCAACCACTCCACATGTGCTCCGCTGAGGGCTCCGTGTGCAGTGTTGGCCCTCTTTTAACATCTCTCAACAGTGAGCTTGGATTGTGACAGTACCCTTGGAGCATCCTCAAAGTTTCGGTTCCTGATGCATGCCGAGCTGCAATGACAGACCCAGCAGCATCTTAATGTCCTCCAGCTGAGGACAGGAGACAGCTGCCTGGGCTCTTGTTCCATCAACACTGGGGAAAGGAGGTTAGCATGACTTTAATGCTAACCTGCTACACTAAATACTGCTCTCAGCTTGTCTGTGGTGGATGATTCTATGACATGGATTCAGCTGGACACCAATCTACCCTGACTAGGCTGAGTGCAGTGTAGCAAACACAGTCCTGCTGTACATAAAGCCAGATTTTTCCAAATGGTGAAGAAAAGCTCACAGACAAACACATGTCTCCTATCTATTTCCCCTCTGATTGTCTTCTCAGTTTAAACCCCTGGCTGTGAAGGATTTGGTGTAAGAAAGAGAGCAATAGGGTGCTGCTAGCTCTTCTCCAACGTGAAGTGACACATTGATGATAACCTTGTCTTACACCTCTTCCCAGGGGTCCACCTGATCAATGGTTATTTTTCCACATGTAATGAAGAATCAATGGACGGTATGAAGGAGAGCTGGACTCCAGGGGACTCATTAAAGTCCCCAACGTATAACAGTCTTACTCAGGTTGCAGAAACATTTGTTACAGACATTGAAGACGATTAACTTTACATGGCAGAGCCGGAGGACCATGGCCTTGTCTATAAGCACAGTTGTTCTGAGATGTAATAGTAGGTTAAGTGACTTAGCAGGACATACATCTATAAGGTCATTACTATAAAATATTTAAAACCTCCCTTGATATTAGTTTCTGGCCACACACATACTGAAAGTAGGTTTGTGCCTTTTTATTTCTGCAACCTGCTAGTGTTTCTTTCTCATTTCCCTTACTGGCTGTCAGTAATAAGAAACTGACATGTACTACTTACTCGCACACTCAATGAAACCACCAGTTCAATATGTACTATGATTTAACTCAGAGTTAATGATTTAAAGGCATTTTCAGAATCTGTCTTTTTCTCAGGTTTTTACAGGTTCTGTGCAAGGTCCGTTTGGTTTTCTCTTTTTCTCTTTTGGTTTTTTCTTTCTTTTGTGTAAGCAGCTTTGTACCATGGGAGAGTGTGAAGATGTTTATCTACAGATACTTGGCAGGACATTGGGCTGTTTGCCAGGGATTTTTTTCTCATTACTTTTTAAAAGCGTTGTTATTTGTTAGCGCTCCTGATGTGTTCTTACTGTAAACAGATCGTTGCTTTGGTGTGTGACAGCGAAACACTGATGGTCATTGTGCCTCATTCTGTAACTGATAGGGGCCTCTCATTAACCCAGTGTTACCGAGGGGGTGTGTGTCCGTGCTTGCGTGTGTACGTGTGTGTTTGTGTATAGTAGGTCTCTGAAGCTTGATGGGTGTGTGCAGGTGTGAAAAAGATTCCTGCTTGAGAGCTAGAACGTGTGAAAGGCAATTAACAGGCAGCTTAGAGAGCAGGAGGTGAGGTGCGTGCGCGTGCACACACACACACACACACATTACCCTGATCATGTCAAACAAAATCTCCATGGAGATTTCCCGCAGATACACAGGTGAGGAAAAATACTCCACAAAATTACAGTAATAATGGAGCAAAAAACGGTAACTACAGAATGAAACTTTTCTGTGCCCTTAGACAAAAGAATTAAGTTAAGCATTTATGTTCTCACAATCATGCAGCTTGACAAAGCTGATATTCCCGACATCCTTACCGAACTGATGTGAAACCACGGCAACAGCATCCCATAATGAAATCTATAGAAATCTAATCATCCTTAGCATTCGCTTTAAAGCTGCTGGTCATGTGACTCAAATGATTAGAGAGCAAGCACCTTATGTGTCCTCATCACTTCATGAATGCTGCTATTGTAGCCTGTGTATGTGTGTGTGTGTGTGTGTGTGTGTGTGTGTGTGTGTGTGTGTGTGTGTGTGTGTGTTAATTGACGGGTGGGCTAAATTGGAATCTGAAGGCAACTAGTACTGCCCAAAGCCCCCTGTAGCTCCCCCCAGAGTACCAAACCAAATAACAAATTGCTCCTGACTGTCAGCACAATGAAATATTACCAGAATGATTATGAGGAAAAGGATTATGATTGTTATTATTACTATTACTTATATTGCTGTTATTGGTTGTTTTTTAAATATTCTTTTTTTTTTTCCAACTGCCAAATGTTCCATTCCTTCATTTATTATTCTTTTGTATCGAAGGCCAAGCTCCGGCAATGCAAATATACCTTTAATTGTCGTGCCAATAAAGAGTGTTTAGACATTGGAATGTGAGTGTGAGAAAATCACATGCTCATAATGAGTACTGCCTCTTGCGCTAGGTTATAGCAGGCACACACAAATGTTTGCTGCCAAGGACAACTTTCAGTGTTAAAACAATTCCATAGCCCACGTTTATTTTATAAATGTAATCCAAATATTTTAATACTAAGCACATTAGGCACAATTACAGCTTTTTAGTCCTTCATCCACAGATCCCAAGCCAGTTTCACTATTTTAAAGTCTGTTTATAAGCCATTGTGTATCATATTTACAGCACCATGTTTTACTAACCTAGCATTTAGAACAACTTGATATTATTTGGAGTTATTTTTAAGTCAGTTAGGTTTAGATTGGTATATTAACAATTTTTCTTAAGGGCATCTGGAATAAAAACCTTCCCAAATCAGACATGCGGACAAAAATGGATCTGCTCTGGTGACCCCGGACGGGAGCAGCCGAAAGATATGATGATGATGATGATGATGATCAACCTTTCTTAACAATTTTGAATCCTTTCTATTCATGTGGAAAAAGAATGATTATATATTATTATAATTGATTTATTTTTTATATTTTAAAATTATAATAAAGTCACAGACCACTAGTTTATACACCAAGGACACCTGGACTCCTGCTCATGATGATTGCAACCCCCACAGCTGTCTCAGTTTTGTATATCTTTGAGCAATCAGTGCTTCTTTGTGTCATTTTTGTTCTCGTCATGGAGTGTACATGCTTGATGGTTTTGAAGACACCTGCTGGTGTCTGTCACTTAATGAAGCAAAGGCAGTGCTAGGTTTCAGTGTGTCTTTTCCTCCCCCTCCTTTTCCTGGCTCACAGCCTCCACCTACTAAACTGTGTCACACCTTCCTCTTCCAGCAGTCAGACCTTTTTTTTTTCCTTGGGTATATATAAAAAGATAGGAAAAGGAAAAGGAAAGGTGGATCTCCCCAGCAGGGGTCCTAATGAGGCCAGTGAAGCATTCAGGTCAATGGCAGAAGGTGATGCTTGAAAAGTAGTAGAAGAAGAAGTGTAGAGAGCTTTATTTCCTTTCTAGCCAGAATGAAATAGCATTCTCCAATGCCTGAAATATGTTGTAGAAAATTTATAACAGTGTGGTACAAGATAATCATCGGACAACATGCAGAGCAGATAAGTAAACGTTACAGTGCAAATTGACAACAAGATAGAAGACAATATATACATGCTGTGAAAAACAATAAGCACAACACAACAGTTGAAACAGTGTGGAACATACAGTACATCCCATGAACAGCAATACAGTGACTGCAGTGGTGTGTGTGTGATCAGTAAAGGTCTTTACAAATCCAAAGTGATGCGAAGAAACAATGCGAATGTGCAAAAAATTGTAGGCGAATTTAACACAACATTAATGTTCACATCAAACACGACACTATGTGAGCATTCCACAAAACTAATTACGTGACCACAGCCTATTCCCTGATTGGTTGAAGACGTTTCTCTTGTAGACAAAACTAAGTGAAAAAACAGATTTTTTCGCACATGAACATTCATATAAGGTGTGAAAGTGTTCATTTACAGGATAGTTGTTTGAAAAAAATATACTGTCAGACGAAAAAATTGTAAAAACAAATTGTGCCGTATCTGTAAGGACCTTAACGTCTTAAAGTTTTTCATAGAAAGTCGAGAAAAGATGCTAGTCTTTAGCTAAATACCAGGTTAAAAAGAAAACAGTAATATCTGCCGATTTGATGACATTCTCCCTGCATTATGCTCTGGACAGCTGGGAGTTTACAACCCCAAGGCCATCCAGATCCAAACCTAATGACTGGCAAAACAAATGTAAGTCATTCATACAGGCTTGAAGCCAACATTTAAACAAAACCTAACCACACATGCTGCTTCTCATTTCCTACCCAGGAAGTCCGAATCAGCCTAAGTGATTCAGTGTTCAGAAGACAGCAGCCTACAGAAGTGTCTTTTCTTAGCAGCCTTAAGCAAAGACACTCATCACTTATTCTAAAAGCTTTATACGTGAGAACACGACTTGTCTTCCGAGAGCCTGAGTGATGTGTGAGCAGCTGGAAGAAGAGAACGAGACACGAAGCGCCTCACTTTGGGGCTTGTTGACTTCTCCGGCAGGCCACTCTCGACTCTTCAGCTGGAGTTGATTGTTGAACAATGGCCCTCCTCAGCTCGAGTGCAGTGAGGAGTCGCTGGCTCATTAGACTGTGGTCAGATCAGCCTCAACACACTGGCACCAGTCACGCTTTAGTGTCGAATGAACTTGTGTGAGCGGCTCCATAAAAAAATCAGCCATGTTAGTGTGATTGCACAGCCCTTAGCAGGATAGCCGTCTTCCTTTATATCCTCATTAGACTTAATGGGAGTTCAGTCTTTCCCTCTGTTTCGTTCTGTCCTTGTTGCTGTTGAAACCAAAATTATTTCAATTTCAACCTCAAAAGAAAAGGCGGATTAATCAATTTGATGTAATTCCATTCATTACAATAGGAGAGTGTATTGAATCTCTATCTCTCTCTCGCTTTCTTTATTTTTTCATACGTGTTGCATTTTAGCTGTTTTTAATTTACTTGTCATTAAGGTCAGCTTTTTGTGTCTTTGAAGAATGGAGTCCATTTTGTGTAATCAGGCAGGAAATGTTCAAAGTACATAATAGGCATGTTTTTTCCTTAGTTAACTAAGATCGAGCCCCCTTTGACCACAGCGTGCATAAACTCCTCAGGCAACGGCTGCTTATAAACTGGGGATGTAATGAGAAAAAACAAGAGAGAACTCATTACAGTGGGTGCTGCTGAAGAAAAACTGACAGGCTATAAACACACACACACACACACACACACACACACACACACACACACACACAAGGTTATAAATACATGGCACGTGCATGTTCGCACACACTCGCAATGTGTTTGTGTGTGTACCATATTTTTTTAACCTTATGGGGACTAAATGTCCTCACAAGGCTAGAAAGATATGACAATTTTGGCCTTGTGGGGACATTTGGATGGTCCCCATATAGAAAGTGTTTGGGTTTTTATCCTTGTTATCAACCAAAAATAAGAATAAAAAAGGCAAAAAGTTTCCTTTTCATTACTGAGGTTAAGCTTAGTCTTCAGGTGTAGCAAATCATTATGTCAGTAGAAGGTCCTCACAATGATAGGAATACCAACATGTGTGTGTGAGTGAATGTGTGTGTGTATCTGTGCTGAATATGAGCACAGCGTGGGAATTTTAGCCTACAGGGTTCTTTATAATCATATCAGGTTTTGTTTTTATTCTGTTTAGTGCTAATTGTGTGTATTACTTTAACCCCATATTCAGTTATTCATCTTAAAGACCATTATTCAGTGATTGCAGTGATTTCTCAGTCCTGTCGATACTCTTGTATTTACAGGAGTGATAAAGTCTACACTTTGATTTATTTTTGTGTTACACTGATCCCCCAACCGTGTTGTCTGCTGCCAGGTTTTGTTAGAACAAAAATGCATCTTAGGAAGCAGCTGTAGATGTATATGTTGCCATTACTCAGTTTACTGACAGGCAGGAATGTGTGCGTAACACAGGTCACAGGGTCAGATAGACTATTACTAAAGCATTGACCCCACTTGATCGCTGCCCTCACATATGCCCTGGGTGATTGGGTTTGTTTTGCAGATACGACTTCATCGAGATCCGTGATGGCAATTCAGATACTGCAGATTTGCTGGGGAAACACTGCAGTAATATCGCGCCGCCGGCCATCATCTCATCAGGACCAGTGGTCCACATCCGATTTGTGTCCGACTATGCCCACCAGGGAGCCGGCTTCTCGCTGCGCTACGAGATCCACAAGACAGGTAAGAGAACTGCAGCACTAGGGCCGGCTGTTATTGTTATATAATATTCATATAGTGGGGAAGTGGTGGCTCAGTGGTTAAGGCATTGGGCTATTGATCAGAAGGAGCAAATCCCAGCACCACCAAGCGAAAATGGTTGGGTCCTTGAGCAAGTCCCTTAATGTTCATCTGCTTAGTTGTATCCTGTCTCAGGTGTAAGTGTATTTAGCTAAAAAAAAAAAAAATGTCAGCCAAATGAACAAATTGTCAACGCATGATAGCACAACATCTTTTTAGATCTGGCATGTGGCATTTGTACTTTTTTAATACTAATAGACTCCCACTGTTAATCACAGATGTTAAAATCTGTGTAAAATGGCCTGGACTTTAAACCAAAGTATCAGTGAACTCGCATGTATTAGCAGCACTTCTATTTGTCTTCAAGTTTTATGATATATTTTTTCCATATTGCCCTCTCTTACTCACCTCATTGCATGACAAGTCATGTCAATGTGTCTGGCTTCATCTCTTTTCAACCGTTTCGGTTATCACCTCTGCATTTTTGAAGGGATTTGAAGGATTTTCTAGTCTTTTTTTTTTTTCCATCTTGGGCAGTTTTTTTTAGAGGGTTTTTTGTTTGTGAGTGTGAAGATTGTCACCACTGTATGATCTCTGTTGGAGCTGCCTGTATTTGCACTTAATAAAGAGGTCTTTCACACAGGATACACACCCTTCAACCTTTCCAATGTTCAACCCAACATCAGCAGCAGTGTGCCAAGTCCCACTTAAATGACAAGTAGTGATTGGCTTTTGAAAACTGGAGGGAAAGGATCTTATTGGTCAGGTTGGTGTCAAGTGCTGTTTTGTTCAACACTGGAGGGAAATGATGCCATTGGTCAGGAACTGGCTTGGTAGCAGAAATCTGATAGCAGACTACAGTGTTGTGGATTGGAAGGAAAATGTTCTGTTGGTCAGGTTTGGTTCAGTAGCAGGAAGATCATTGTTACGGTAATGCAATGGTGTCTTGTGATACTTCTTGGGGCTAATCACAGCTGCCCTGTATGATCCTACCACCATACCCATGTGATTCACCTCTCCTTCATGGGTCTGGTTCACACACAGCATGACAAATTCAGATCAAGGCAGCAGCGGGTAAAGATAATAAACAGCGGGCATTCATCTACTGTCCCCTTTTCATCCTTCAGAAAGCATTCCAAGAATGCCTCTTTAATTGAGTCCTGATCTCCAGGCTCTGAAGCAAGCAAGGGAACTAGTGTTACTTAACATAATGTCTGTCTGTGTTTCTGTGTATGTGCCGTCAAGTTCAAACAGAAAAGCAGACAGCAAAAAAAAAATCACAAAGGGCCTTTTTCCACTGCACCAGAAATCAAGAATTGCTTTTTCTATTGGCCATTGGCACAGTAATAAATAAATAAATAAATAAATAAATAATAAATAGAGGTGGGTTTTTTTGGTGCTTAAAATGGTGCCATCAAAAACTAATAATACTGAAGTTGGCACCTGAAACAGTATACACACAAAAAACATGGAGTAAGTGAAACTATAGAAGAGTGTGTTTTGTTTCAAGCAATTGTGTTGTTATATTCCACAACCTGCACATTTAAGTTTTTTATTTCTCAAAAATCAGCACAATCAGTTACTTTTAAGGCACAACACTTTAGAATTCATAGCCTCTCACAGTGCAGATTTTTCATATTATCATTGTCGAACCTTTTCGTCAGTAATTTTGTTACAGCTAGTGTAAGCTGGTTAACAGCCAGTCAGATTAAGACACAGTGCTCACTGAAGCACTTCTTCCATGTTGGATTTAATAGTTGTCTTTCAGACTGGTGGATAATGATCCAGAAATTCTGGTGGCTTTCATTGTTGGTTCTTGTTTTTGAATATGTTTTTGAAAATGCCTTGAACTGGTCGGCTAGAACCCGGATGAAGCTCAACAGTTTGCAAAGCAGCCAAGCTCTCCCATTAGTTCATGACACCCTCTTCTCAGTGAAATCAACACTTTCAATTAACTTCCTCTCATGGGAAGAACTAAAGACATGCATTCACACGTCCCCTGATCTTGCACTGAGCGTGTAAGTGATGCACAGAAGTACTTCAGTGAACCCTAGCATGGAGAGACAAGCAAATGCCAGGATGAATGCTATCATATCGGCAGGTCGCAGGCTTTCCATCATAAGCAAGCAATAATGACGAAAGCCTGTGGGATGTGGAGGCTTGCGGTTGCCATGGCATTAAGAAATTCTGTAACACCTTAGAGGATTCGGGTAAAATTGTGTGTGGGAGCGTGTGTGTGCTGGATCTCAGCACAAAGATAAAGAGATTTATAGAATTTGAACGTGTGTGTGCTGGCAAAACCCAATTTGATGATGCGTGGAGCGCCTCCCCCAACCACCGCTATTTAATTTGAACTCGCCAGCCTGTTGCCAGAGTGTGCCGGCAAAACCATGTTTTATGAGATGCAGAACAAGCCTGAGGAAAGAGAAAACAAAAAAAGACAAGCAGGATGAACAGAAAACAAGCAAGCATTGAGAAAAAAATCCAATGAAGGAAGAAATGGACTAAGGCTTGGGGTGTGAGCTCTGTTTACCATGGCTGTGTGTTGGCAGAAGCAGTCCAGTATTCTCCAGCAGTGATAGAAATCTTGAGTAAATACACAACCTGGAGGTGTGTCTGCCCAGCATGGCACGGATTGCTGGGGAAAAAGCCTCTATCAAACTACCTCCTCCTGTGGAGAGGAAATCAAGCCTCCACTCCTCTGCCCAGGTCAGTGCTGGACTGCCCCTTCTCATACTGATCTCGGCTACACCAAGCTCTGCCTCACAGCAGGACAGAGCAATTCTGTGTTCCTGCATTTTATCATCAGATGTCCTGGATGACTCTCCTGTATGTCATTACACAGCAATTTGTAATGTGCTGTATTAGCACCTACAGTGGAAAAAATCCCATATGAGCTAACAGCTTCCTGATGATAGCCTGCCATTTGCAAAGCTTTATATTTATATTTGTAAATATATATATATATATATAAAAAAAAATATATATATATATATATATGTCTGTAGGAGCTGCCGTTTTCACATAATCATTAACCCATCAAACTTGTTTACTCTGAAGTTGTTGGTCTGTGGCCCAGTGATTATGTGAATTTGAAGTCTAATACCTTGCTATGCTTTCAGAACAACATACTGTACAGGTAAATTTTTGCTCCCCAAGGTACATTCAATGTAAATATATCCTCACACATACTGCAGCCTCTGGTCCTTAAATGTGGTTTAACAGTACATTACAGTACAGTACTTTCCAGGTAATGAAAGGTACAAAAGATGTTCCCCTGAGAGTAGCTCCACTGTGACATGTTTTGTTCGCCAAGGGCTGATATATACTCCTGCAAGATACACATTTTTATTTGAATCAAGCCACAGAGAATGGGGTTATGGGAAAGTGGAACTCGCAGAGGAGCCCTGGGGAACACCTCCAAAATCTCAGCGACATGTTGGATGAATCTGATTCTCTGTGAGTGAAGCATATGCTGATTAGTTGAGTGGGAAGTTTATCAGATATTGCTAAAATTGGGACTTACCCAAACCAGAAATAATGCTAACGTAAGACAGAGCAGTTCAAGAAGGTGCACTTATAGGACTCACCTTTCAAAACATTACAAAACAAAACACAAAAAAAAAGGCAGGACAGTGAATTGCTGGAGGTATATGCTTGGGGAAATCTTGGGCATGAATCTGAAGGTGTACATGGAAAAAAATGGAAGTCAATTCAAACAGAGACTAAATGTAACATAATATTGTCATGCGTTATTAACAAACCTATTCAGCTCTTCAAGTACACTCAGCTCTGCCCCCTAGTGCACACATTTATGATTCTTATTATGTATTGTATGTTGGAAGGAACCTGTATGTATTCCTGCATGTACATGTTCACAGATTTGCAGTTGCAGAAATACAAACCAGTCCTACATTTTGTAGTTTACTGTATATCTGAGCATCTGTATTAAACCAATTTTCAACCTTTAAAGTTCCTTTAAAGCTCCCCCACAAACCAAGCTTTAGTTTACTCAACCGTACGTATAATCCAGTCCTACTGTTGCCACGGCTACAGTTGGGAGACTCAACCAATTTGTTTTCCACCATTAGAGAGCTGGAACAGTAGACGTTGGGAGCCCAGGAAAGCCAGTGAGAGCTTACTATCCAGCTTGCCCACAGATATTGCTGTATTACCCAGTTGCCCCTTCTCTCTTTCACTCCCCCTGGGCTGTAGAGTCTGCACTCAGCTATATCATGCGCTTATTTGAATTAAAGTCTGTTGACGGATGGTGATAATGCACTCGGGCGGTTTCTCTGCACTGTATTACTGATCACATCACACAACAACCACTCATAATGGTTCGGGATTGTTAATGATGACTGAGGTGGATTTGTTTTTCTCTGATCTATGTCTGCAAGCTGAGTCATAAAATTGTTCCACTTTGGGTTTGGGTCTGTGTAATACATTTTTTTTAGCTGCAGACAATGTTCAGACATGTGGAACGCTACTGTATCAGCATGACACGAATGCTTAGATTTGAATGAATGCCGGCTCCCAGAGCTAGCACCCTCCAGACACACACTCGCACACATTATATGGCGGTGAGAATCTGTCTCATACACATAGAGTTCACTCATCCATGACAATCGTTTCCAGTTCTACCCAGCAGCGCTCCACAATAACAATCCCCCCTTTCCCCCTGGAGCTACAGACAGCCCAGGTTCGAACACATGACCCAGTTATGGCACGTCTTTGCAGTGGATCAGAAAGGAACCCCCCTGTGCACTGAGCTGCCGGTTTTTCCAGTTTCACAAACATGAATTAATGAGTGCAGACAAAAGGCTGATGGCGTTAGGTTTACTCAAGCATACACAGTGCAGTGCAGTACAGAGCCATGGTAAAGGTCTGCTATACTGTCTGTTTCGCTGACTGTGTAGGCGAAGGAGGTCATCTTGGGTCACACTAAGATACACTTTTCCACAAGGACTCAGTGTAAGAAAATTGCTGAGTGGGTGAGGGTATGCTGGGGTAACTGACCAGATCTGCTGCCCATGCTGAAGCACTGGCAGCAGAGACAAGCTGACCCACTTTCGAATCAGATTTGAGTGACTTTCATATGTGGTCCTAAATCCGATACGTATCCTATTTGCGGCTATGCGACCTGAATGAGAACGCTCAGATCGGAATTCATGTGGCTTTTTGTTTATACGCATATACTGAGCGTGTTGTCATCAGCCAACACCGTGTTCTAGCGTTTTGTGCTACCTATCGAGATATGCTACTTAGCAGTTGCGCGTTAGGTTTAAAGTTAAGGTTTTAGGGTTAACTTTAAGCTTTAACTGTTAGGGTTAAGGTTAGGGTTAGATTAAAGGCTGCGGATAAAGTAGATTTTATTCTCTGCTATCAGCAGCATTTATTCGCACTACAGTAGCATTTATGCCAAGTTACCACAAATCATCAGAATGAAAAAGTCAGTGTTGGAGAGGGAAGTAGAGTAAGAGTCCAAAACTCCTACTGATGTAACTGTTTATATATCACTACTGTGTAGTGTGCAATTTAAGATTTAATTTGCAGCCATAATCCAGCATTACAAGTTCTATAAGATTTTTATGACAGTATTTATCATTGGCTAACAAGGAAAATGAAACGGTCAGTACAGAATTATTTCAATGTCCAGTCAGCTGCTGTGAATAAAAATGAAGGAGTGCGATTCTCAAAAACATTCACAATACATGATGGGTTTCACGGTAGTTTTGATAAGTTTTTGCCGACATAGAGCCATTAAAATAGTATTGCCTTATTCAGAAATTTTTTGAATTTTAATGAAAGATTTACCAAGTATTTAAGGAAAATTTAAAAAATGAATCATTTCTACAAAAATGGATATAACATCTCATATGACATGGTTAGCATGCATCTCAGTACTGATAATGAAGTCATTCATTACCTATGATGCCCTGAAAAAAGTATATTATGAGGTCATTTATTGCAGTATCAGTATATTATATCAGAATAATACCCTACCCTATTTGCATTCAGGTTGAGATGGAACAGATAGTTTGTGACAGAGCTGAGTTTTGGCTGTAGTTGACAATAGTAGGCTTTCGGAGATGGTGAGATTAGTCGGCTTCACATGGTTGTGTGCAGAAAGTCTTTACAGACTCAGTCTAGGACCCTGTGTTGTGTAAAGAATTGTTATAGTGGTGTCGTCCTCCTGTGCAGAGGCATGTAATGTGTTATTTCTTTCTGATTGCTGAGAGGAGAAAGGATTGGAGCACTATTGAGATGTTTATGTGAGTGTGCATGGGCAGGAGGAGATCTTACAGGCAGAATGCCGTCATTTTTAAAGTTCTCATCAGCTTTGGCTGCCCTCAGTAAATAAATGAAATAAAAATAAATAAATTCGCTGACTGTATATTATAGGTGAACGTATGAATAAGCAGGTGTATGTCTGAAAAAAGGCACAGATGCACACACATGAAACAGATACTCAAAGTGGTTGAGGTGCAGGAGATTGAGGAGAAGGCACAGTGTGTAACACAAACCGAGGCCAGCTGGTCCCTGCAGCTCGATCTTTCTATAAGCTAGACTCCCTGCGAGCTCCCTCTGAAGAAGCATATAAGACTTTGTGTGTTTGTGTGTGTGTGTGCAAGTGTGTGTGTTAACCTAGAGTCTAGGACAGGTCCAGGCTTGTCCCACTGGAGGGCTGTGACCTCCCATTAAGTCTTCAGATTGTGGGTCACTGTCTACTGCTCTAAAGCCTTATATAGGGCTCTATTAATCTCCGCATGGTGCCAGGAGCCCTGTAAGGACCAGGCTGCTGGGAGCCGAGAGAGGAAGACGTCGCCTTGTACAGTGTGCGTGTGTGTAAACATGCATATTCAGGTGTCGGTCTGTGTTTGTGTGTGTCTGTTTATAGCACAGTTATTGCTCCTTCTCAGTCTGGGTATTGTGAGAAGCTGCATGTGGTGCTGTCAGGCTTGCAGCTGGTCAGCAAAGTATAAATAGTTAAAGCATTACAGCTATTTAGGAGTTAAGCGCCGCAGATTACTGCCTGTTTGTTCTTCGATGCCCTGGTATTTTACCCCTTCCTGAGCTCACACTATCTATTCCAGGCTCGTGTCAACAGATCACGTACAAACACACATACTTGTATGAAGTTTGTTTCTCTTAAGCACATGAGAGAGTAACTAGTAACTGTGACTAGTGACTGATCATTGCTTGGCTTTTCTATTTTTTTTCTTGTGTTAACTATTAAAATTTTTGGAAAATGTTGATGAGAGAAATCTTTGAATTTATTTTTCCATGATATGATTTGACTGTTTTGTTAGCAGAACCTCCGCGATATCACCAGTGCTACATTTGGTTGTTTTTTTGCCAGGAAAGTACCAAATAAGGACATGTGGGTGGAGCTAGAAATAACTCCAAACATGGATTGGTCAAGCAGTTGTTACAAGAATTCAACCTTCAGAATTGCCGGATATTATTCCTTTGAAGTACAACCTGGAAATCCGAAGCTTGTCTAATCTCTCTGTTGTTACCGTTTACTGTAGTGTCACATAGGAAATGATGTCATCACTGAAGGATACAGGTATGTCATGGGAAACAGATGTCCAGCGTATGCGTAGTCCTGGATTTAGTAACCATGCATCAGTCAAATCTTTTTGGCAGAGTTCTGTTGAGATGAGTAACAGATTTAAAGCCTCCCATGAGATATCATATTGTGTGTTTGTGTATTCATGAGTGTTTCTCCTCCTGTGCACATTAGTATTAATACGCGACTGTGTGTCTCCGTAGAGTCGGTTAAGGGGTGTGCCGCCTGGCATTGTGTTTGGGAGCCAGAGAAGAGTTGGCATGTAGAACACGTGTGGAGCTGTTGAAGGTGAAGCATGACTGGGCATATGTTTGAATACCCAGGATTCTCTGAGAGAGCAGCCCGACCCTGAGTGCCTCCTTTGGGATTGCAGCTTGTTTGGTTGTTGTGCTTTCTCTGTCTCCTTGAAATGAAAAGTCAGTTTGGCTTTAACCTGGCATGTACTGAGGAAAGGGGGAAAAGTGGAGTGAAAGAATACTGGGAGAATGAGAGAGCACGGATGGGGCACAGAGAGTCACAAACAACAGCGGTATGAAATATGAATTAGAGAATTGCTATGCACGCTTGCCTGCTCTGAGCGAGCTGATCACACAGACAGAGATTTCCGCTGTAGAAGTCGGTCACACATCTTTTATAGAAGCATCCTGGAGCGCTCAGCACAGATCCCCCATAAAGCCCTGCTGTCTGGGTTTGAAACAATAACACTGCAGGTGGGCTAATTCTCTACTTTTTGCCTTTATCTTCACAAAGAGGCGCGCTTATGGTTGGGAAAAAGACTGATGTTCTCATCTCTGAAGTGTGCATAAGACTATAAGACTGTAAGACTTTGTTTTCTCCACTCAGACAGGGGCAGGCAAGCTTAAGCAGCAACCCAAATGTTTAAAAGCTAAATAAATCAACTAAAACTTACTATATGAACATGTCAATCAGCTATATTAAAACTAAGCTAGCCAGCTATATGGCAAGTATTGCTTTAAGGCACCATGAAATGTTTATCTTTATTTTATTTAAGAAGGGACAATGCAAATTCATTAACATGAGCACTTAGATCCATCATGCAAATGTGCAGAATTTTGTATCTTGACGTATTTTCTTCTGAAAAAGGAAGTCAGAGCAACATCATTTTGAAGTGTTTGACTTACACAGCAACCAATATTGTATAAATATCAAACTTTACGCATCAGAAATAGTTGATGCATCATAAAGACCACCATTCGCGCTTATGCGGTTGGATAAGATTATAAAGTTTTAGTCCAATACTTGGTTACCTCTGCTAGGGGGTTCAGACTAGGCCATAGACGGATCTTTCAGCAAGATAATAACTTCAAACGTACATCCAGATCTGCACAGAAAGCAGTGGGTAGAACATTTTGAATGTTGTGCTTCTATAATGTGGCTCAAGATGTGCAGCAGTAAAAAGATATTTCTTAGATTTCTTCAAAAGTGTCAGTATTATCAGTGGCTAGGAGTCAGAGCCGTAGCAGGTTCTCTGTACAGGCAGTGAGTAAGTATTTACAACAGCTCCAAGGTCAGGATATCACTGTCATTCAGCTCTTTTGCAGATGGAGCATTTTTCAGTTTAGATTGAATGCTACGCTGTGATGAATGATCTAATATTCACAGGCTTCAATGTGTTCCATCAGGCAGCTCACTCCGGTACTGTCGACCCATGCTTTTGTCTGCCTGTGTGTGCATGTAATGGATTCAGTTAGCAGTCAGCTCTTAGATTATCGCAGCAGTGAGCGTGTCCAATCTGTACCGTGTTTCTGCTGTTCTTTAACCCCATTTATCTCCTGTGTTTTTAGGTTCCGACTGCTCCAGAAACTTCACCAGTCCGACAGGAGTGATCGAGTCGCCCGGCTTCCCTGACAAGTACCCTCACAACCTGGAATGCACCTTCATCATCATCGTCCCTCCCCACATGGAGGTCGCACTTACCTTCATAACCTTTGACCTGGAAAATGATCCATTGCAAGGCTCAGAGGTCGAGTGCAAGTACGACTGGCTGGAAGTGTGGGATGGCCTGCCGCAGGGTAAGTCTAGACGCTGGTAATCCTACAGTATGCCGTGTGCCGTGTTTTTTTCTGCCAATTGGGATTAGTGCCCTGGTGTTGTCGAGTCTGGAGCTGCCAGTGGCGCACAGCGGAGTGCATTTAAGAGGATTTCAATCCACCATCCTTTTGACCTCATTGTCTGGTTCCATGCAAATCTGCAGCCTCAATTCCACATAAAACCGTAATTCAGTCATCATGCCGATGTTACGGCTGCATAGCAACATAGTGTGCTGCTCTTGCTAACCATCTGGCTAGGCGGTGTGCCCATCTCTGAGCCGAACGCCTTGTGCCCAGACTGACATCAGCCATGCCAGTGTAGAGCTGAGCCATGACGCTGCCATGATGCTTAGCCCACTAGTCTAATTGTTATTTTAGAGCAGTGCGTTGGAAGATGAAAGCACAGCCTCAGGCCTCCCTGCCTTATCTTTACCAGTCGGGCCAAGAAGCCACTACACCCATATTATTCTATAAGGAGACGGACTGAAAGGGTAGGCAAGACAAAAAACACTGAAGGAAAGAGGAAGAGTGGTGGTGTTAACCCTTATCAGTAGAGTAAAAATAGGGCGTGAATAATACAGAAATAGGATTTAATTCTTGACTTGGATTCTTTCTTTTCACGTTCTGGTATAATAGGGTCACTGAGTCATTTGCTCCTCAGCCCAATACAGGCCCCTATACTGGAACCAGATTTCTCTCTCTCAGACACCTCGTACAGATGAGAGCTACTTACTAGATAAGCTACTACAACAGGATTTGAAGATGACTACCGAGTACTGAGAGTCATTGAAGTCTAAAACGACTTTCACCATCAACTTCATTACAAACGTTTATCCTTCACTCCTCAAGAGCTGGAGCTCTCCTCCTCCGTAACACACTGCGATCAATCAATGAGCCGTCCACTCATATACGAGTGGATACATCCAGAGATCTGAAAGCAGTGAGTCCTCTGAGGATAGAGCTCAGCTCTTGGATCTAAACTGGCTGCCTCACATTTATTTCACTATACATCTTGTTTCGCCGACTGTCCTAGCTGTCAGCAGAGAGAATGAGTTATCCGAAGCGTTTGTTCAACAGACATTTCTACTTCAGATCTCCTCTGTCTCGTAAAGGGAGGAAAATCAATGTGTGTAATCAATAAAGAGCTATTTCTCTTGCCTTTTTGTGTGTGTGTTTGCCTGTGGGTGTTATGGGGTCTATATTTTAGGATACTAGGTCACTAGGAAAAAAAATTGTCAAAAATGAAATTTACACCAAAAGTAAAGGCTCAGCTAAGACAAAGACCCATAGGATAAGGAAAAACATGTGTGTGTGCGAGTGTGTGAAAGAGATGGATAACTCTATTTTGAAGATGAAGGCCCTCGCTGTGAGAGGAGAAAGTCTTTGTCATGTGACTGAACAGCCAGACCGGGTAAAGTGAAACACCTCATTAGAGAGAAATCCTTCTCCACCTCACTGGGACTATAGTAGAAACACACACCTGACACACACTGGTCTTCACATGGGTCTGTTTTTCCCTTGGGCACCATCATCATCTGCCTGGCTAGATTTAATGCTTTAAAGTCCAGCCTTGAGTGAGACTGTCTGAGAAAGCTGAAGAAAAAAGTCTGTTGTTCATTACACAGCTGTGGGAACAGCTCAGGATGCAGGATATTGGTGTAATTGCTGAGTGGGATGGTCAGATATTTTTTTTTTATTTGTGTGTTTTGCAGTTGGCCCTCTCATCGGACGCCACTGTGGGACTAAAATTCCCCCTGAAATCCAGTCGTCCACTGGGATTCTCTCGCTCACCTTCCACACAGACATGGCTGTCGCAAAAGATGGCTTCTCTGCTAGCTATAACATGACGTTAAAGGAGGTTAATGACAGTAAGTATTGTTTGTTTTTGAAGTACTTTTTTTTTTGCCTGAATTTACCAAGCAAAAAAAAAAAAAAAAAAAAAAAAGCCATTTTTGCTGGTTTGTTCTAAAGAGGTGACACAAATACAATCCGCTTTAGTAAATATAGGATCATTGCTACTAGCATGTATAATATTCATCATCATCATCATCATGAAATATGGTGTATAGAAACAACTGGATTGTTTGTTCCTTGAGCAACGTGTTACATATTTGGGACGATGTAGTTTGTGGCTGTTTGCACTGGTTGGTAAATGAGGCAAAATCCAAAATAATATATAAGAATATTTTGTGCGAAGTAATTATACACACACTCACACACACACACACACACACACCATGACGTACACATTTTTATGGAGAAAGTGATCTAATAATGACTACTGAAAGACTCTTTCTAAAAAGGCAAATGAACTGAGTTACTAGAGTCTCATGCAAATTTACATTTTACACTAGAATGTTTTTTCTGTAACCTGCAATGTGACAAACCAGAGTACAGATATAAATATTTTATAGTGAACAATAAAGAGGTACTGTGTACCACAAACTTTTCCAGCAGCAGTGCAAAAAATGAATAATGTTCATAAAATACTATTAAAAGAGCCATAATTTATTTGGCTGTCGGTCAGCACGCTGTGAGCAGTAAAAATGTGAACTACTTTTTAATAACAGGGATCGCACCTCATTCATCATTCACTCAGCACTAAAAACTAAAAATACCGTTTTAGTCCGCATGCAGAAAACATGGCACTTCCTTAATGGTTAAAGATGCTTTTAATCATCAGTATGTACGTCTTTAACAGCAGTCTTGTCCACAGGAAGCATGTTTAAGAGATTGCATATCTACACTGCATGAAAAAAATAAACCTGAAACAGAAATAAAGCAGTATGGACATCTACTCTTTGTCTTGAGTATCTGATATGCTATGTGTCCTATTTCAGATTTTCACTGTAGCAATCCTTTCGGGATGGAGTCAGGTCGGATCACAGACGACCAGATCACAGCGTCTTCATCATTCAGCGATGGACTGTGGTCTCCACGACAGGCTCGTCTTAACTACGACAACAACGCCTGGACACCCAGCGAAGACAGCAACAAAGAGTACATACAGGTGAGCTTATACCAGCCACATGCAAAGATTCATTTCTGCTGTCTTTCACACATAACCCTTCTCTATTTCTATCATCCACTCTCTCTCATACACAGAAGAAAATGCCATAACCTTTTCCTTTTCGTCTCTACATTTTATTAACAGGCCACACAGGCAGTGTGCACAGAAAGCATAGACTTAGGAGATGCTGGGCTATTGTTAGTGTGCGGAGTAATGAGAGCTGTATTCTCACTCACACATCAATCTGTCCTTTTTCATTTTACAGCATGTTGTATAGTCCCAAGAGGGCTTTTGGAAATAATTCTGTTTTAGACAAACTACAGCAGGGGTACCTGTGAAGGTCCAGTTTCATGAAATTCCTTGCTTAGAACATCCTGGAGAAGCAAGTAACATGACTGCATGGGAGTTTCCTTTTAAGGCGTAGCCATTCCTGATTGGTTCATGCATTTTGTTTTGTAGTGCTGCTTCATGTTGCCACTTTTGATTAGCCTTACAGACTCTGAACAGATGAAATAGATTGGTTTTGAACATTCTTTACCGACTTAATGTCTCTGGCCCTGTAGCTTTTTCTGGTCCAATGAGCTTCCTTCAGTTAAACAATTTACATAACTGCCTGTATTATGACAAGGTGCAACGCCGGATCTGCTACAGAAACAATGCTGGGTTACGTTTAGAAATCTGGAGTCACTGAAGAATGGCCCGTTCAAATCCTGAACACTCAGCTACGGAGTTCTTTCAGTTCTGACTGCTAAAATACTTATACGATATCACACCAGTGCTGTGGAAGCAGTGAAGTTTCTGTCTGACAGATTTGCCTACAGTGAAGTGCTTTTCAGGCTTTTGTGTGGATATGTTTGGACTCAGTCTTGGCATTTGTATTCAGCCACCAGCTGATGTGCTGTGTTCACACCTCACATCCCTCTCCCCTGCGACCTTGGACACTCAGCCACAAATCTCACCACACTCTAACCTGATTTAAATAACCATGTGTTACTCAGGAGGTGTGTATGTGTGTGTTGAGATTGAGACTGTATATGTTTATGTGAGTCTGTGCACACTTAGAGGTGTGTAAGCACAGCGGTTGCTTTCACACTGTTGCCCATGGTGGTGTGTATGTGCGTGTCTACATGTGTCTGTGTGTGTGTGTGTGTGTGTGTGTGCGTGTGTCTCAGAGGAGGCCTTCTATCTGAACTGCCTGCGGTGGACATTAAGATCTCATCACTTTCCTCCCCTCCTGGCTGTTTTACAGGTGTCACAGAGACATGCACAATCTGGCCCTATCGCCGTCCCTCTGCCTCTCTCTTTCTCCCTTGCATGTTCTTGTTCTCTTTTTTTCAACACTTTCCTTCAAGAACTGATGTGTTCTGCAATGCCGTGTTTGCAAGAAGCTCACTCTTGCTTTCTCTCAAGATTAAGAGGCTGCTACATTTCTCTCTCTCTAACACACACACACACACACACACACACACACACATTCACACTCTCTCTTGGGTTGATGATGCGCGCCCGGCTCTGATGGTAACAGCCACTTGATTGATGATGGTCCTTTACCAGGAATAAATAGTTAGCAGCAGTCTTCTGTGCTATTGATTTTTTTGTGTAGGTGTGTTTCTTTGTGGCCCTAAGCAGCTAAGCAGCAACTCACAGGGAGCTGTGTGTGTGTGTGTGTGTGTGTGTGTGTGTGTGTGTGTGTGTGTGTGTGTGTGTGTGTGTGTGTGTGTGTG
>JAQQZR010000035.1:17740133-17776427 GCA_030068235.1 Notoglanidium macrostoma | reverse complement strand
TAATAAGCTTTTAACGAGGCGCACCTGTTCACTGAAAAGCATTCCAGGTGACGACTTCATGTAGCTGGGTAAGATAATGCCCACAATATCATCAAGCTCTATGGGGCGACTTTGAAGACTCTAAAATATGAAACATTTTGTTTGGGGTTTTTTTTTTGTTTTGTTTACTACATAATTCAGTATATGTGTTGCTTCATAATTTGAGTTATTCAGTATTGCTTTACAATGTAGAAAACAAACAAAAAAGAAAAACCTATGAAAGAGAAGGTGTGTCCTAACCGTTGACTGGTAGTGTAGGTAGATGGATGTATCTATTAACAAATGTACATATGGTTGGATGGAGAGTGTAATGAATGAATGGAAAGATTAATAACGTATAGCTCCGAAAAATAGGTGGATCCTACAGATAAACGGATGAATTAATGGATGGATGAGAGATAAATAGATTAACAGATGGTTAGGCAAGTGGATGGATGGATGGTCAACACTTGGACATGTGGTTAGATGGATGAACAAGACAGATAAATAGAATACAGCTCGGATGGATAAATGGATGGATGGATGGATGGACAGGCAGAGGAATCAACAGGTAGACATATGACCTAGACTACAGGTCAAATAAACAGAGAGAGAGACAGATCATGATCTTACCTCCACAGCAAGCTGTTAAAGTATCAGACAGATTTTAAAATTAGAGAAGGTATGTTTCCTATATGTGCTTAAACACATGTACAGCAAATAGTTTTAAAGCCAATAAATTTATATAAAATGGAGTCGTACTGAGAGAAAATTCTCAGTATGCTCATTATATTTATATATTCTCATTTAACACAATAGGTTAGTAAAAAAAAAAAAAAAAAAGATTTTATAATAGCTAATCGTGCGTAAGGATTACAGTAATAATGCTTTTCTTACCGCAGTTTTCACGCACGTAATTCACTAGTTCACATTCCTACGACACAGACCAAAACACTCAAATCATTAAACAGACCTGCGTTTGTATGCAGTTGTAGAATTAAAGGTGAAATATAGAAACCTACGGTTTTCACACTGGTTCCTGGTGACCCTTTAGGACCCTAAAGCACAAAGAAACATTCTATAATGACAACTATTTTAGCTTAACTGTTACTACGTAGTTTCCACAGAAAAAATTTTTTGGTTGAATATTTTTATTGCTTATTTTGCAGTTTAAAGAATCAAAACAACATGATGCACTGAGTTACTGGATTATTACATACATGGCTGTAGTACCATGTAAACTGGCAGATCAGTGCAGAGAAAAATTACATCATAAACACCCAAAGTTGCAGGATGAGTTGTTTTCAAGTTCAACTCTGCCCAGAGTAAATAATGTCTGAATAAAGCACGCCATCTAGCTGTGAGGTAAGAAATTAAACACATTTTTAAGAAATTTTTTACCTTAAGACAATTCTTTTATATAAGAAAGATGCATGCCTTGATGATTTTTGGTTACTCCAAACTATCTTAATGAAACAAATTTTTTTTTTTTTTTTTTTTGCCATAACTCTTTTAATGATTCACAGTGAATTTTAATAATGCTTTTTATTAAAGGCGCAAGTGAAGCACTCGAATTCATGCCTTGAGGACAAAAAATGTGTCAAAGAATATATAATGTATTCTCCTAATTTAATCGTTTTTGGATAATGATGAGACAATTCAACCGATTATTATTAGAATATTTAGAGAAATATCCGGAAATACCGACCTGGGGTCCGATCATGCCTTTTTCTCCAGGATCGCCAGGAGCTGCCCGGTTTCCGCTGTTCCCCTACTCACAGTAATACAAAACTATAAGTAATTACTTCTATGAAATTAATTACTGGTCACTTTTTACATATCACAGCAATATTAACTTAAAACATATTACTTAATGCTAATTCTTAAGATAAGACCTTACCGGCCGTCCTCTGTGTCCTTTGGGTCCTCTTTCTCCAGAGGATCCTTTAGTTCCATCTTCACCCTTGATTTGAATCATGTTTTATGTTTTTAATCTAATAAATGAAAAATTACGCGCAGGTTTATTTTGATCATTTAAAAGTAAATACAGTACAGTAAAGATTTATTCAAATGTACCGGCAAACCAGGATATCCGGGAAAACCAGGATTTCCCTGCAAGAGTCCAAAATTCATAGCTATGATCAGCTAGTCATAATCATATAAGAAATTCCAAGTTATAAAACAGAAAATTTCTTCGATGCAGTCCCCTTCGACAGTATTGGAATGATAACGAAGACATTCGGGTTTGAGATCAGAAGATGTATATGAGATGACGGATCAAAATTTCAGCTTTCATTTCCTAATATTTAAATCTGTATGTGTTACACAACTTGGAAGATGACACCTTTTGGTGGTAGACCACCATTGTCTGAAGTTCCTCCCAATTAAATCAGATGCATTTCTGTGTAAATTGGCAGGCAATGTTTCCGTAGACTCCTGGATTCATGCTGCTACCGTCTTGAGTTCCATCGTCTATATAGATTAGTGAGCCTGTTCCAGAAGCAGTCATGCAAGCCCAAACCATGACCCCACCTCCACTGCGCTTGACCGATGAGCTTGTATGTTTTGGATCGTGAGCAGGTCCTTTCTTTCTCCGCACTTTGACCTTCCCCCTCACTCTGGTAGAGGTTTATCTTTGTTCCAGAACTTTTGTGGCTCATCTCTGTATTTATTTATGAATGAGTGGTTCCTGTCTTGTGGTCTCTGCATTTCTGCACTCAAAGGCTTCTTCGTACAGTGGATCGTGGGATCTTCACCCGTGCCCTGTGGAGGTTGTTGTTGATGTCACTGACTTTTTCGTTTTTGGGTTTGTCTTCCCATTTCTCACAGTGGTTGTTTTCCTTGGCTGAGTTATCATCACACTAGTGATTTCGTTCTTTGTCAGAACATTCCAAATTGTTGTATTGGCCATTCCCGATGCTTGTGCAGTGGCTGTGATGGATTTCCCCCTTTTTTTTTTTCTTCTCAGCTTAAAAATGTCTGGATTTTCTTCTATAGACATTTCTTTGGTCCTCATGTTGGTTCATCCTTTTTAACAACAAATGAAGTCTTCACGGGGGAAACCCAGGGCTCAAAACAAGAGCGGTCATTCAAGGCTATTAATTATTTAAGCAATAGAAATAACAAGGGCAACAAGAAACACCTGCTCCAATATTTCTGATCGATTTAAAAATGGCTGGGTTCAAACAAAAGGTGTCATGTTCCAAGTTGTTTAATCCGTACGGATGTAATAGATCATGATAAGCTGAAATTCTGCTATCTCCACTCGTATTCAAATTTTGATCTGAAACCCAAATGTCTTCAGTGTGTAGCAAAAAAAAAAACCCAAAAAAACATTTGTCCTTGCTGTTCCAATACTTTTGGAGGGGACTGTATTTAATAAATATAACTGAACCAATTTTCTACACAATTAAAATCAAATAAAACAAACGTCTTTTTCATGATGTTGCACGGAGTAGATGGTGAACTGTCCAAAGTTTAAAAAAAAAAAAAAAAAATGCTGTATTTTAAAATGTAATAATAATAATCCAGACAAATGTCCTTAGACATTAAGTAGTCCTGGAGGTCTGTAACCATCTAAAGATCTGTATTTAAAAAAATGGTGTCTACAATATTTGCAAAAATGGTCAAATAGGTATAACTAAAACTGTTGTTTTCTGAATTCGGTTAAAATAAATAAAACAATCTTGAATTTTTTTTTTTTTTTTTGCCATTTTGGTATTACTTGGTGTAAATGTTAAATACTGATCTACAGTAATGTTTAATAATAATAATACTTAGAATTTAAAGCTAGAAAATGTAACAATACTTTATGCCCTTTACGTCCTGGAGGTCCGTAACCATCTGCGCCAAGGTTGCCCTGTTTAAAAGAAAAGTACTAATTCAGTTTTACTTACTGGAAATCATTGTGAGGTAAATCATTTCAAAACCTTCTGTAGTGCAGTTGCTTAATCAGTAATTAAACAGTGTGTATGGATGAACTTGGAATCAATATCCGCACATGATCTCGGGCAAATTTGGTCGCAATTCTAACATCAACCGAGATTTTAATTCATGAAATTAATCATTAAACTTATGAGAACTAGCATCCTCTGTCTCGCTTACCTTATCCGATTTGAAGAATTGGTGAAAATCTTGTACATTGGACTTTATACAAAAGGAATAATTCCTTTTTTTAGTTTCGTGATTTACTAAAGAATTGTGTGGGGAAAAAAAAAAAAAAAAAAAGTAAAACCTTTTGAGCACCCTCTTAAAAAAAAAAAAAACGTTGCAAAAGCTCGTGTGCGCCAGTTCAGGAGAAAATAAAATCTCCAATAATAAATTGTTTACCAAACAATATGACTTACTAAAATCCAAAACGTTTCTTAAAATTACAAATTAAATATCAAATTGACCGTCAGCTTGGTTTCGTATTAAATATTCACCGGATGTTTGCTGCTCACCACGTTTAAGCAGAGGCTGTGAAATGGTTTTTCATTCATGTGTGTTAGAAATAGAACACAGGACATACTGACCGGTGGTCCTCTCAAACCCTCTGGTCCAATGTCACCTTTACTGCCCACGTCACCTGTCTGACCCTGAAAAGATTCCACACACACACACACACACACACACTTTGAGATAAGAGCCGGTATATCGTTAATGGCCATTGAAAAAAAATATGGTTTCGAACGCTACATAGAAACTAAATGCGAATAAGAACTCGGAGTATAAAGACTGAGATGACATTGTAAATCTGTCATTTTTAAGTTTTAGAATTTAGAAAATGTAAAGCAAACATTATGAAGAGTAAACAAAGTAGAAATATTCAAGATTTTGCCTTTTTTTTTTTTTTCTATTTAAATATTAGCGACGTTTCATCATTGACCATGTCGACTCTTATGTGCAAAAGGTCAGATTATTCCTCAGACATGTGATCAGAAGATTTGTCCAGGTTCTGGACAAACGTGTGGAGTCCATGGCCGCTCGAGGGCACGCTGTCACTACAGGAACTGGGGGATGTCCTGACCACAGAGAAATTCTGACGTTCACACAAGTGTCTACGTTTCGCCGAGGTTGTCGTGCTGATATAATGACAGATTTTGTCTGAAATTAGAAAAGAGCTCGCCATTAACGCGTGCTTTCTTATTCACACCCTGACTGAAAAGGCAAGCCTCGCCCCTTCTTTATGAGCACTGGAAAATTATATTTAGTTCTGTTCTTCTGTGTTCAGCAAGTCTTTGTGAAGTTCTGTGACACCACGGGAAAAGAAACAGACATGGTATGACTTACCCGTGGCCCTCTGCGTCCTGGGTTTCCTTTGGCCCCTTTATCCCCAACTGCACCATACAGTCCCTGAGGAGCAAGCATCAAGAAAATCTAAATGTAAGCGTAGAGATGTTCATAGCTAAAGTAACATTAAAGGATGGTTCCACTGCCAAGTCAAAACCATAATGGTTTGTAAGATTTTTAAGTAAAGTTAAAAAAGCTCATAAAGTTTTATAGGTTTTTGCTACACAATGTTGATGCAACAATATCCAAAGGTTCCGCACAAAGCTTATTTAGGTCAAGATGTAAGATGCTATTACAGTACCTGAACTCCAGGTAGACCTTGATCACCTTTGTCTCCTTTTGCTCCACTTCTCCCAGGAGAACCCTGAAGAGAGAGAGAGAGAGAGAGAGACAGAGACAGCAATACATTACGATTAAGATAACGACAACTAAAGGTTGGAGAGTATTATGGTTTTTATTATTCTTGCTAATATTATTATTTTGTGTATTGACAGAATTTATGAAAATAAATACAACGTTTCTGGGAAAGTAGTGTTATATTTCCGCTTTAAGAGTGCTTGAAGAGTCCTCACCTGCAATCCCGGATGTCCAGCTGGACCTACTGGTCCTGGTTGTCCTTGCTCACTGGAGGAAAGCCCCTAAAATATATCGATGTTTTATGAAAAAATCCATCAGATGAGATACTCTGACAGATAATGGAAAAGGTCATGTGATCACAGTCATCTATTGTAATGGAATGAAATACAATACGGTGGAATAGAGCAGAGAAGAATAGATGGAATTGAACAAAAGGGTTCAGCAGTCACTTTGATATGGAATAGAATAAAATGGTAATAAAAAAAAAAAAATGGAATGCAGTAAGTTGAAATGGAATAGAGTAAGATGAAATGTAAATTTTCAGTAAATCCAGAGTTCATGGAATAGCTATGGTGGAATAGAAATGATAGAATAACGTAACAGAACTGCGATACCGGCATTCCTGGTGGTCCCTTCCTCCCAAGAAAACCCTATAAAACAGGAGAAGTGAGACATCATTGCTCTCCCTCCGACTTCCTCCAAATTTATGTTTGCACTCCAAATATTTCCTGCTGTGGCATGCTTTCCTGATGAGCAATATAACACACGATCCAGGCAACAACACGGATCCAAACATCATACACTCACACTGCCAAAACTTCACCCGAAAAAAGAGCAGCGCTGTTGATCTTAAACTAAACATCAGTACATTAGCGGAGAAGCTCCGGCCGAGCCGCAGCTGACCACCCGTTCATGTACTCACATCCTCTCCACGTTCGCCTGCTGGACCTGGAGCTCCATCTGGGCCTTGATCACCCTGACAGGATAATTTTTATTATTTAGTACTGCACAATTTACTGTTTATCATTAAAAAAATAAACAGAACTTCATGCTGCGCTGATACACTGGTGATATGTTTACATTTTGTCTTTAATATCATTAAAAATTAAAATGTATAATTCGATAAATTATACAGACACTCACCGGAAGGCCTGTGTATCCCGGCTCACCCTTTGGACCTCGCGCATTGCTGTCTGCTCCTGGTATCCCCTGTTTACCAACATTTAATGCAAAGAATATAATAATAATAATAATAATAATAATAATAATTTATCAGATTTTTAGCCACTGTTATTTATATTGAAATATGAATTTAATTTGTATTTATGAAATTTAATCATTTTAAACGTTGCAGAACTACTCACAGGATCTCCTCTCACACCACGTTCTCCCTTCGGGCCAGAACCTCCTCTGACTCCCTTTACACCCTGCGGTCAGCCACAAGACAAAAACAAAGCAACTGCATGAGAATTATCGTTCACTGGATGGAAATGAAAAGAATATTGGCGTTAATTAATTAAAACAATAGTGTTAAGTTCCTCATGGAGCTCAATTATTCGTCCATTTGAACGTGCAGTCATAGTATGTTGGAATGTACTTACTGGGCGTCCTGGATCTCCCGCCGGTCCTGCCTCTCCGGGTGCACCGGGCTCACCCTGTTCAGGTCACAGATTCGATACAGTGAATCACTCAAATTTATAACACAGGTCTTGCTCAAGGGCACAACAGTGTCTCTCTTGCAGGCCTGTGATTTGAACTCAGACTATTCTGGTTGCAGAACTAACACTATCTTAATGAATAATGTCCTGGACCAAGATTAGCCTGCTCAATAAACCTGTTCCGTAAAGGAATAAACAAGTGTTAATCAGATCAGATTGCAAGAATACAACGGTCAGTATTTTAGGGATGGAAGATCACCTGTTCACCATCCACCCCGATAAGACCAAACTCTCCATCTACTCCCTGTTAGACAAGAAAACCCAAACACATACTCAGGATACAGAACACCAAACGTAGGCTAAAAATGGTGAGAAAGACTCAGAGATGGAAAGAAATCCATCCTGGTACTTACATGATCCCCAGTGTATCCTATTGATCCCTGTAGAAAATATGAAAAAGGTACGTGAACGATTTGGTATAACAAATGCAGTTTTATATTCGTTCATAAATTCATGGAGATTCATTTTCACGGAGAAATTCGCATGAATTCACACAAGCTAGTTTGTATAGAAGGCTGTGGGTGAGAGGCTGCATGATTACATAACTTGATTACAGCTTGATGTAAATGGTTGAACCCAACACAATCAAAGCAAAGTAAAATCTTAGAGCAAAGAACATGGCGTTATTGTATTACTAGAATGTTATACCTTGAAGCCTCTTCTGCCAGCACAGCCTTGGTGTCCTTGGGTTCCGTTCAGACCTGGCGCGCCCCTTTCACCCTGTCCGAAACAAGAAAAGGCAGTGTCTACCATCAAGTCATGGAAAGCAAGGTTATTATGGGTTTTTTTTTTTTTTTTTTTGAGCAGCAGACTAAGATAAAATTGTTTGACCATGTACTCACCGGACTTCCATCATCACCAGGCGTTCCAGGATGGCCCAGTAACCCTGGTCCTCCCTTTAAATTCAAAACAAATCAGTTAATTACCTCAGACACACTCAAGTTTAGTAACACGCGATAAGATAATGAGTTCTCTGGAAAATAAAAGAAAAATGCTTGGATGCGTCGTTACTTTTCTTTATACTTCATTACGGCTTTTTAAATTCCACCAGTGTAATAAGCTCTTTGTGTTCGTGGAGTCCATTCTGGTGTTCCGACTTCATGTTCCGAATAATCCCGCAAATGTGTCGCATTTATTAATCCCACGATTAATCCCAGGAAGTTGAACCTTTTTTAGTGTGTCCCTTACCCTACCAACTATTTGGTAGTCTTAGAAAACCAATCGGCCTCCCTGCCCCCCAAAATATCACTCTGGCTAAATATAGAGCCAACACGGTTGCTTTTTAAAAAAAAAAAAAAAAAAAAAATGGCAGTGTGCCTAAAAATGTTTAAAGTGTGCTTTGCTAACACATTTGAAGGTCATGGTTTACTCTAGTTTTTGGTTAAGTGTCATAGCAAACTGGCATAAGCCTAATTGATTCAGCTGTAAAATATTCACAGATGCAATGTAGAGATGGCAACGGAAAACGGGGTGGTGTGACAGAAAATTAATCATCATATTCTGACCAATCAGATTAGAGAATTCAACAGTTCTGTGGTGTGTGATGTGATGGTTCTTGCACTGACTGCACTGATTTGTCATATCACATTGTCATATCAGAATTAGATTTCCAATGGCAAATTCTCGTACGCTTCCTAGAAATAAATTTTAAAAAGTGAAGAAAAAAAGATCTGGAATAATGGCGGTTGCACCTTTAGTCCCAGGGGTCCAACCAGTCCCAAGAGGCCAAAATCGCCCCTACAAGTACATGTCACATTGCAGCAGTTTCTTGCTGCCACTGCCTCCTGTTTTTGTAGAAAAAGGGAAGGGAGGAAAAAAAAAAAGGTCAGGAGAGAAATTCCAGTATGCCGCACTGTCAACATCTAACTTTAACTTGCATCTAAATCTAACTGTAGATTGTTGCTTAGGGTTAGGGAAATTGTAGAACAGTACAAAGAATTAATTTGTTACATTAAAATTGCAATGTAGTTTATATATACTCATGGTATAGTACCACTCTTATTTGAGTATTTTAAGTAATAGAATCTCACAAGCTGTTGCAGCAGTTCGTTGCCCACGTTAAGCATGTTGATGGAAAGGGGCTTGTTATAGCTGAATCCTCGTCCAAATTCCAGCGCTTGGTGGTCCACGTTGTCTTTCAGAGCCACTATGACCAGCGCATTAACCCCTAGTTCACAAATGACAATAGCTTTGACAAACCATGCATCACCATTAAATAAAAGCTATCAAAGATTAGAATGTGCTAATAAAGTAAAAATGGTTTTGGCTTGTAGATATGACTGGGCATACAATTTAGTTCTGAAATTGGCATTGAGAACCACTATGCCTAAAGAAACCTCTAGAAGGCCAGTACTGAGCTGTAGGAATGGTAGGAATTTGCAGGAATGATGTTAATATATTTCCAGTACAGATGAAAACTTAAATCAATATGTGACATCTTTCAGAAATGAACAAATACTTAACTGATTAAAAATGAGCTAAAAACACTACTAAAGTTTAAACATTTTTGGGAAGGATTAACTATCAGCAGTTATTTGGGATTGTCTTTTTTTGGAATGAATATATATATATCTCTAAATTTGGAATACCGTGTTTGTTTTATTTCTATACAATTATAAGCCTGTTCAATCCCCCTTAACCCATTAGACACCAGTCCGAGTTATCATCATACCACTTTCCCGGAGGCTCTCTGCACTCGCCGTTAGAGACTGCATGGAGTCATCAAATCCATCTGTGAATATGACAACCACCTGGGGAAAAAGCAAAAGCACAATGTATGTTCTGTGTATTGAGACTATGGGACCATGAGGTCATGTGTGGTCCTTGCACTATTTCTTATGTCTGTCTTTGTAGGATTTCGTTACATTTCTTAATATATGAAATTTGACCAGCAATGTTCCTCCAGCCGTCATTCAACCCAAAATCGTTGTAGTTGCCTCACCTTCACTCCAGCCCTCGAGCTAGTGAATTTTTGTCTGAAGGAGTTTAGAAGCAGTGCGTTGAAAGCCGTAGGCGTCGCAGGCTGTATTTGGAGCACCTTGGTGACCACGTTCCGGTCATACTTTTCGAAGTTAAAATCATCCATAACTTTCCCATCTTTGCCAGAAACAAGGCGGAAGCCAAACTTGGTTTCAATTTTGTCTGCAGCGACGCAGCAGAGTCCACCAATCGTGGATAAGCGCTGAATGGCTGCAGCAACAAGGGACTCTGTGTGTGGTCCCAGTAGAGACTGCGAGCTTGTTCTGCGTGATGCATCAAATCCAATGCCGATGTCAATAGAGCATCCTAACCAAACAGGAACAAACAGTGTAATCACGCACCCAGTAGTACAGCACTTCCTTACACCAGGAGTTTATACAACTAAATATGTATATGTTTTGACAGTGAAGTTAATCGGTGTCAAAGATTGTCTTAAAGTGGCTTTACAGACCTCAGTGCCTTAATCTCAACTGAGCAAATAAATGGCAAGGACAAAAGTAAACCTCGTCAAACCTCAAGACCCAGAAAGGGGGCAGGCGCCTTTGTTTTTTTTTTTATTTTATTTTTTTTTTTAAATCTAGTCTTCCTACTGGAAGGTCACTTACCTTCTTCTTCTTCTTCCTTTTCTGGTGTGCAAATGGCTTCTAGAACTTTTTTTGTGGTTGTCTTCAGTGAAAGACTCTCAAAGGTCTCGTAGAAAACTCGCTCTTTTGAACCAGCGATTTTGATGAGCTCATGGTGATTTATATCTTGCCCAATCCCAATAGCAAATACCTCAATATTCTTTGCTCCAAGATTAGCTAGTGTACCCGGATCCTCTTTGTCATTAGCTTTGCCATCTGTGATTAGCAGCAAGTTCTGCGACACTCCTTCCTTTATTCTGCTTCCATGCTCTGGTGTAAAGTAATCTCCTATTATTTTCAGTGCTTCCCAGGTGTTTGTACCTTGTTTCCTTTGCGAAATCTCATGTATGCCTTGTTCCACTCCTGCTATATTGTCGTATTTGTCCAGGTAGAAGTGATTCAGTACTTTGTCACTAAACTGAGCCACACTGACCCGCCATCTGTCTGGTGCAATTTCGAGCATTTTAACAATGCTGATGGCGGAGCCCTTTACGACTTCCCAGTTCTCCAAGGAAATCGATTCGGACCCATCGATCAAAATGACCAGGTCTGCCTTCTCCTTCTCGCACACTAAAAAGAGCAAATGAAAGTGAATAATGCATCAAATCAAAAGCAATTAAATAAACTCCTAGTACTGGGGTTCGCTTTGGCGCGGAACGGCTTTACCTGGCTTTGTCAGATTGCAGAGTTGTTGAGTGATTGGTTTATACAGCATTTTAAAAGCCTCATAGTTGTCCACGTAGAAGGCCCTTTCATTATTTCCGGTAATTCTTGTGAGCTCAGCCTCACTGGCTTCTGCCATTCCAATTGCAAACATGTTGACCTCAGAACTTGCAAGATCTTCAGGCCATTTTGTGAGGCCAGCAGAGTCAGCTACTGGACCGTCTGTTATTAAGCACAGCACCTGAGGAACATGCTGAGAACGTCTTCCTCCATGCGCTGCCGCAAAGTAGGAGAGTGCAGACTTCAGAGCTTGGGCCGTGTTTCTTCTGCTTCCGGAAGCGTGCATGTTCGAGATGGCTTCCAGAACCTTGTCCTTGCTGACGTACTGATTTAGACTGAACTCAGGTTTAGGCTGGTCAGAATAAACGATTGCTCCAAAGCGGACTCTCTTCTGCCCTACGTCTGCCTTTTTCACCACTGCTCCCAACAATCTTTTCATCAGCTGAAAATTTTCATTTTCAGCACCACCGGCACCATCCACCAGAAAGATTACATCCATCAGTTCAGGCCTTTTGCACTCTAGCAGGCAAAACATTTGAAAGATTCCGTGATTGTCGTGAAACTTTATGATTTAGATAGCTAATACCTGTTGTTGTTATTATTAGAAAATGACCCATCACTTACCAGTATTGCAAATCTTGAAGATCACCTCACTACCCAAGGTCTGTAGGGAAGCAAAGTTGCTGTCTATGTAGACTCTATCATAAGATCCAGAAATATCAAGCAACTGAGATTTACTAGCGTGTCCCAAACCGATAGCGTAAATGTTGATGTTCTGCTCCCTAAGAGCTCTAGAAGGCTCTACTACGTTGTCTTTGGACACACTGTCGGTAACGAGTATAAGGAACTGTAAAGTATTAGCACGTCCCCCGCTGGACTCCCGAAACACCGGTAGAACTTCTTGAAGTGCCTTGCCGGTGTGGGTTTTGCCTTTAATCTGCTGGATGGATGCGACTTCCTTTTGTAAAGAGTCTTTATCATGGAAGGCGTTTAAGGCAAATTCCACAGCGGCATTTGTGCTGTATTGAACGACAGCGAGTCTCACTCTGTCCTCTTTAATAGGAAGTTTTTCAACTGCATAATCTATTAGTTCCTTTGTCTTCTTGAAGTCCAGCTCGTCGACAGCGTCTGCGCCGTCGATCAGAAAGACGACATCCGCCGAAAGATCGCTGCAAGCTGTAAGACAGAGCACGAGAAAGACGGCGATTCCATTTATTGCAATGCGAGTCATGGCATGTAAGAGAATTTACAGTCGTCTATGAAAGGTGTTCCAGTGACTTACCACGAGTGTTTTATTTATCGATAAACAACAGATCTTAAAACGTTCGATTGCCGTTTAAAAGACAAAAAAATTTGGTTGAAACTGCTCTGAAAAATTTACCTTCAAATGAACAAATTTCTTTAAGAACTTTGGTTTTGATGAGCTTAAGGGCATCATAGTTTTGGACATAAAATGTCCTTTTAGGGCTTCCGGAGACCTCTTCCAGCTCGGCCATGTCTGCGTCTTTCACTCCGATAGCGTAGATCGTGATGTTCTGCCTCCTCATTTCTTCGGCTGGGATATTCACTGGTGTTCCGACTGGCTCGGCTTTACCGTCCGTGATCATGATGAGTATTTCGCGTACCTGTTCCTTGCGCGTCTGTGACGCCTGCCTAAAGAGCGGGATCATCGCTTCCAGTCCCAAATCGATTCTAGTGCCGCCTCCGTCCATTATCAGGGCTTTCACTGCTTTTTCTACGTCGTACTTTGCGTCATAAGTGTCCAGGCGGAAGACGGTGTTTGCGTGGCTTGCAAATTTCACCACACCGATGCGCACCCTGTCGGGGCCGATCTCAAACATGTGAAGGAACTCTAAAATAAAAGCTTTCATTTCATCGAAGTCTTCGTAACTAATGCTTCCCGATTCGTCGAGTAGGAAATAGATGTCCGCTTCAGCTGTGAACTTGCAGCCTGAGGTTAAAGAAAGAAGAAGGTTAAATAAAGATATCGAATCTATATTAACGAAATATTTTCTGAGGTTAAAAAAGTTAATTCGGCATAATCCGAGTTTACAAACCTTTCTGAAGAGTAATATCTTTGAATAAAGGGATGAAGGCAGAGGTAATATCCCCGCAAAGGCTTTTTGTTAACATACTCGACAGCGCATTGAGCTTATTGAAACTCTCTACGTTAAACACAAACTTTCTGGGTGGGTAGGACGCAATCTCCCTCAATTCATTCACATTAACGTTTTTGATGCCCAGAGCAAAAACTGTAACGCCCGAGCGACGCAGCTCTGCTGCCGCGTTGGTGATTTCGTCCGCGGACCATCCGTCTGTGATGACCACCGCGATCTGTTGAACGTGTTCATCAGTCCGGCTGCCTCTTTCCTTGGTGAATACTTTGTCCTTGGCAAATCGTAGAGCGGCTCCAGTGTACGCTTTGCCCCTGCCGTAGGACAGCCTCTGAACGTACTGCAGTATTTCACTCTTGTCAACAAACGTGTTCAGATAAACATCGGCCCTCGGAACATCGCTGTAGTGAACGATGGCTATCCTGACTTTGTCGATACCTACATCGAGCCCAGAAATGGTGTTTTGGAGGAAGTTGCGTACAAGCTGAAAGTTTTCAGGTCCCATGTTGCCAGATTCGTCAACGATAAACGCGATGTCCGCTATGTTGGCGGACTTGCAGTCTGCAAAAGCACACAAGAAAACCTTGTTTTAAAGTTGATTAGAAGCATCACTTTTATTGCTCACACAATCTCAAAACTATACACGGATCTTATGGAGATTACTGCTACAAGTTATTTGTAATCTGCAATAGAGAAAATGAACACCTTGGGAGACAGGGAGCGCATCTTGTGAATCGATCACGGTCTTGATTTTCTGTACCACCTGCGGAATGCTTTGCGCTGTCATTTTGTAGGTTTGATTCGGACTAGAAACGTCATCCAGCTCGTCCATTTCGGCTTTGCCCAAGCCGACGGAGATCACGTGCACTCCATCCTTTTTAATCGTACGCGATGGCCGAACGACGCTGTCGTTCGATTTCCCCACGCTCGTCACCAGCAGGACCTGTTTGAAGCCTTGGGCGATGCGACTTCCAGTTGAAGTGTTGAAGAAGTTTTTGCGTGCGTGTTCAATTGCTTTTCCAATTTGACGCACGCCTTTGGGCTGGAGTCGGAGACTGCGTAGGGATAATATGATCTCGTTTTTGGTCTTGTTGGTATCGAGCAGAAATTCCTCTTCAACGCTGTCGCTGAACTGCGCCAAACCAACATGGTTACCGTCCTTGTCTACAGCAAGCTGGTTGACCAGTCGCGTTAAGAAACCTCTGATTTGTTGGGTCTCTGGTCTTGATGCTGTACTGTCCACCAGGAAAAAGACATCTGCGAACTTCAGGGAAGTAGCTAAATGGGGAAAAATAAGAAAAGGAAATAAAAGTGAAAGGTAAAACTTGAATAATAGTAGCTTTACTGTAAATGATTACTAGGATATGTGACTTTGGTAACCATTTAATGCGCTTTTTCCAATGTTGGTATCCGTTTTAAAGGCAAAGAGAAACAATTTATAGGACAAATAGTGTAGTGGAAAGTAGGAATAAAATTTTAGTGGTTGTTTGGCACCTGGAACTCTTTAATTTTTTTGGTAGGTACACTTCATTCATTTACTCATCTTCAGTACTCACTTTATCATATTCAGGGTCATGGTGGATCTAGAGCCCATCCCTGAAAAACTGGGTGCGAGGTGGGAAAACACCTTGGATGGGACCGCATTCCATCACAGCGTACAATACTCTCACACGTTCGCACCTGGGGGAAATTTAGAATAGCCAGTACAGTATGCCGGAATGCTTTTAGACAGTAGGAGGAAACCGGAGAACCCTAAAGGAAACCCAGGACTCTGGATGACAATCCAGAACTCTGCACGGACAGAGAAATCTGAGTACAGGTTCAAACTGGAGACCCAAGAGCTGTGAAAAGGTGATCCTGTCCACTGCACCCGTAGGTATTTACGTTAAGTTATGGCTCCTGTCCAAAACCAATGTATGACCTCACATTATCTTTCCAAACTGCTGTTTCCTGCCTGGCACATCCTGGGTGGTTACATTCCCGTGCCGGCTTCCACTTGATTGTTACTAGAGTTATCCTGTCTTGCCTGATGAATCCGACTATATCTAAGCATGACCTGTCAAAATGGAAAGATGTGCTAATTACCTCGTAATTGGTCATCGACAGCAATACACACTCTTCTGCGTAGGTTTTCGGTCAGGACTAGTAAATCTTGATAATTGTCCATGTTAAACAAGAATTCTTTCTGGGGACTGTTAGCAATGGCTTGGAGTTGTTCATTGTTTGCCGGTCCAGTCTCGATCACGAAGACGACGACTCCCTGCTTTCGGAGCTCTTGAGCCGGCGCCTGCACAGCGTCGCTCGACTCCCCGTCCGTGATCACGATGGCGATCTTAGAAACGTCTTGTCTAGCTCTGCTGAAGTAGTTGTTCCGAATGAAGTCCAGCGCGAGCCCTGTTCGTTTTGGCCCACCCTTGCGATGCGTGATGCTTAGCAGCTTTCTGAGCAGATTGTCCTTCGTGGCTTTATTTGCAGTAAGCAAGAACTCCTCGTGCGGTGTGTCACTAAACTGAGCAAGGCCAACTCCCACCTTTTTTTCGCCAATGTCAAGTCCCTCTACGAAAGCATGGAGAAAACTGCGGATTTCTCCAAATCTGGTGTCTCCGATGGTGTCGGACGAATCCACAAGAAAAACAATGTCTGCAGCAGTAATCTCCTTGCATTCTAGGAGGAAAAAAATTATTAGTTCACTAAAAAGAAACTGTCATGCATGGGTTTTAAATTGCCAATCGTTACAACCAATCATTAAAGTCATAGACTCCTTCAAATCGATCTGAAATAAACGTTGCCGCGTGTGAACTCCTAAACGGAATGTTTTTAATTCCGTTAATGTGGCGCGTCTGCTGTACAAGTCTGTGTAAGTTGTTATTATAGAAACAGTAATGTCCTAGAACGAGCAGTTTTAATCATCACCTTCTGACCAGATCTTCTGATCAGGTTCACGAATTCAACAACGCTGTAGCGAAATCGAAAATAAGCCACAATTTAACAGTAAAAGGCGTCAAGCTAGTAGAACCATTCGCCAAGTATAATTTGTTTATTTTTTTTTTCCCCAATAGAGCTCTTACCTTGTCGCTCTCCTTGTGCCTCTTCAACGGTGGTGCAGAGCTCACGACTGACACTCAGTGAGATTTCCGGGAGGGCGTTAAAGTCAGACACGCTGTACACGTGATTTTCGTACGGCTGACTAGCGAGCTTCTTCAGGAACTTCTCGTCTGCGTCTTTGATTCCAATGGCATACACTGTGATTCCCTTCTGCTGCAGTTCTTCACTATAAGGTTCGACGTCATCCTGAGAGCTTCCGTCTGTGATGACAAAGACGATCTGTGGCACCATCTGGTTAGCCCGACTCCCTGCTTGCTCGGTGAAATGATTTTTCAGCAAGAACTGCAAGGCCTGGCCCGTGTTGGTGCCACCGGTCTTGTACGGCAAGCGCTTAATGTAGTCGAGAATCTCCTGCTTTTCCTCGTAGGTGTTGAGGAAGAACTCGGTTTTTGGCGTGTCGCTAAACTGGACCATCCCGACCCTGATCTTATTTGGAGCGATGTCAAAGTTCGTGACGACGGACGAAAGAAAGTCACGAATCTGTTGGAAGTTCTTCAGACCGATGCTGGCCGAGCCGTCTACTAAAAACACGATATCGGCCTTGGCTTCCTTAGTGCACACTGCGAGAGAGAGAGAGACGCTGGTTTAACCGTTGGCTAAAAAGGTGAAAATTACCCGAGTAGCCGCGTTACATTTAAAAGTTTTTCAAATTTTGTGCCATGTTATCTTAAGTAAAAATTATCCTACCGATTTTTTGGCCACGACCGATGACGAAGTACGAAGAGATTACGAAAATACAAAGTAATCCGTGACCCAGCCCCATCGTTGGACCCTTTCTGGTGGCCTGCAATAACAATTTTTTGTAAATAGAAATTCAATATGTCATTTGTTCGGTTCACATGACAGTTCACAAATCTCACACAGTTTACAAAAAAAGCAGTAAAGATAAGTAACAGATAAAATGAATGTGAAATAAACCAAATAATTGAATTAATTAAATATAAAATTTTCGATTATTTCGTTGAAATCCTTAATAGAAAATGAGTACTCGGGGGCATTACATCACTTATTTTTGGAATGACTAATTTGGCTACTCAGATAGGAAAAACTGATCAGTATTAATTTACTGATGCAGGAAGTAATATTAAACATACAAACTTACCTTTCTATGTGAATTTTTTCAGACGGTCATTTGGATTGTTACTGTGAAACAGACGCAGTATATACGTGTATACAGTTAGCAGATTTTAGAGACCTTTACATCGTAAAGTTCTGTAATATTTAGTAAGCAAACTTTTTACCCTTAACAGTAGAAACTTTTATGTTTATTATTTTAAATTCTATTAAGCATGATAATTTTGTGCTTGTGATCCCCCCCCCCCACCCATTTTGACCAAAAATAATTTAATTCCAAGGTCTTGATTTGTCCTAAGGACAGGCAACCATATACAGTTACTGCCTACTCTTAGTATTTAATGTAAAAGACAAGTAGACAAAAAAGTATTTCATTTTAACCCACAAGATACTAGCATTTAAGTGTTTAATGCTCACCTCCATCTTATTCATTGATTATTTGTTATATTTCTGCCTGAGGTTACATATTAACTTCTCACAAGAACTTCATGGCAGAACTTTTGACTTCTTATTTTGCCTTACATTTCAGATTGCTTATTTAAATCTTACTCCACCTTCGGAGGTCTTCTGGAGTCCATGCCTCGAGGGTCCGAGCTGTTTCGGTGCCAATAATTGGGACTTGGACAATATTAGGCAGGTGGTTTAATGTTATGGCTGATCGGTGTATGCAGTACTGTGTAAACGAGAAACGCTGTTGATGCACAGATGCCTTCAAAGATAATGAAATTAAACATTTCTACATAGTAAAAAGTAATCTACTAAAAAGAGCAATAGACAGCACGGTGGTGTGGCGCTCAGTAGACTCGGGTGCATTTTGTGCAGTTTTAAAAGGAAATTTTAAAGGAAATAGTAAGTTGGCGAATCTGCCACAGATCTCCCGGAGACTCTGACTGTCAGACCTTACAGCCTTCCTTGTGTTTCTTTTTTAAATTTATTTAATTTTTTTAGTTTTAAATTTTTTTTTACTGACATCTACATCTATAACCATATCTGTATTTAAAAAAAATATGGTTCTTAAGATTTTTGCGGAGTACTACACAATACCATAAACACACAAACAGCTACAAAGAGGTGTTAATACAGTTCTCTCTTTGTAAGGATTTATTGTATGAAACTAATAATTGTAGGCAAAATGCCCAAACTACAAAGTGCAGGCAAAACAACAACAAAAAAAAATGTCAGCAGTTCAAAAGTAGATCCAGTCTGAATTCTAGTTCAGATCATTTATTTTTAAAATATTCAGGATTCTTTATAACATTTCATGATTTTTGGTTTAAATATAATCTGGTAAGTAATCATACCTTGAGCATATTAACCATGAAGCAAAAGTAAACTTAATGTGTTAGCTTATGCTGAATGAAATCAGTTGAGTAAAGTTAAAAAGAAAGCAAGAAAAAGGTAACGGTTTGAGAGATGAATAAAGACAGAACACTTACATGAGCCAGTGATGAGAGTCAGAGGAAAGAAGAGTCTCAGAACTGAGGACACTCAAATACTTGATGTGAGTGTTTATGGAGCCACTCCTCACTTGGTATGACACACACACACGCGCGCACACACACACACCCTTTGCAAGTAGTCACACACAGGGAGGAAAAACCCTTAGAGGGAGAAGCCACACACAATGAACACTAGTATATCCTGTTAAATGTGTTTCAAATCATGTATTGAATAAAAGTAGTTAATAAATCACTTGTTTACCAAATTTTCCTTCCTTATATCTTTCAGTGACGTACTTAGAATATAATGGATTCTTGCACAGTACTGTTGAACTCTGGATCCTGATTGGTCAGAAGGTGTTTGTCTGACATTAGTGCAGCCTCAAATCCCAGGTCTATATCAATGCGCTCGTTCTAATGCGCTCTTGTTTCTATAGCAACAGCTCGTTCACAGGGACTTTCACTGCGGATGAGCCACAGAAACGGATTTTATGGAAGGAGTCTCCAGTGTCAGCACGTTGCAACAGTCAGAGGTAAAACCTTTATGTTTTTTGAGATTTTCAGAACAGAGTTTACACTTTGAGATTTCTCAGAAACATGACAAGCTGCGTTGTAACAAAGCTTGTACTGTGTGTGTGTGTGTGTGTGTGTGTGTGTGTGTGTGTGTGTGTGTGTGTGAAAGTTATGCCAGCCTTCCTGACAGATAACAAATGTTACAGTTACGCTCCTTGTGTTCAAATGACACCTAGCTGATACGATGGAGCAGGGGATCATGGGTAGCCCCCTTCTGAATACTCCTGCCAGACATCTGATGCGAAGCCCACCTGAAGGCAGGAAGAAAAGGTGTACCATGCTCATGCTCATCCCTGATGCTGTGAAGCAGTTGGGTACGGGAGGGGCAGCAGAGCCTCATCCTGTTCTGTATCGATCTGAGAGAAGTGATTAATGTGACTAATGTCAGGGCGCAGACTGATAGCACTGCATCTGCAGTAAGGAGCAGAACCCTCATATTTCCCCAACTCACGTACATTTCTCAGCTCACCACTTCTACTCTTTCGAGTTATTTGCTTTTCTCACTTCTTGTTCTCTGTCTCTTCTAAGTCTACTTCCTTGTTTTTCATAACTCTTCATGAGGTTCGGGCGAAATATCATATCATGATGCATGTGATATGATACATAATTTGCATCACAAAGGTTTTTATGCTGGATTAACAAAACAGGTTTATTATCCAATGAGCTATTGTGAACATCATGCAATGCTATCGATCACTATTATAAAAAGTGCCAAAGATATTTACAATAATCTCAGAAATGTATCATGACACTTTATTATGATATCAGTATCATCTTTTCACGTTGTCCACTCCTATAGCTCACATCCTTTCTCATGATCTCATTATCTCATTTTGATAATATTGTCATATTCCTAGCTTATCTCTTCTTTTTTTCTCCTCCTTCAGGTGGACCTGCACTTCTTAAAGGTTCTGGCGGGCATTGCCACCCAGGGAGCCATCTCTAAAGAGACACACAAGTCTTATTATGTCACCAGCTTCAAACTAGAAGTCAGCACCAATGGTGAGGACTGGATGGTCTACCGTCATGGCAAGAACCACAAGGTAGGAGCCCATGTGTGTGAGATGGGACAAGCCTAGTGTAAGAGAGTGAGGCTGTTTGTTGTTCTCTTGAGTTTGTGCATTGGTTGTTTATCACTTTATGAATGTGAAGTGCTGAAATAGAGCTGTCCAAGAAATCCAGGAAATGGAAAATAGGAAGGCCACATAAAAGCCACATTTCTCCTGACTGACATCTCCAAGACTCTTAAGTACAGGTTAGATGGGTGATAGAGTTCATTCCTCGCCCTGATGGTACCCAATTCTCAGGCTGAGAGGAGAAACTGGAGAGGGGAAGTAACTAGCAGACGTCCCCAAAGGACTCAGTTTCCCACAAGTCTCCTGCACTCAGCCTTGAATGATGGAGTGAACAGACAGGCAGATGTGAAGGGATCAAGGAGGGGGGCAGGGGGAAAAGCTCATGAGATATAAGGGGGTTACAATGGAAGGAGATAAAAATTAGAGATAGTGGAAGGAGGTGGCAAAAGTAATTAGGGAGGAGCTAATGAAATTCAGGCTAAGAACTGTACAGAGTGCATGTTTTGGGAACAGTGGAAAGCACTGTCCTCTTCTTTTATTGCCCCAAAAGCCTGACAAATCTGGTTGGAGCTCTGACTTACTGAAGAATGCGTAAAATTTCTGCTTTTTGGGGTGATGATTTTCGGGGAAGTGAGTGAAGAAAAAACATTAGCAACAGCTGGGGACTGGTGTTGGAGCGTTTAGCTGTAGACTCCCTGCTGCTTTAATCCCCCCAACAAATCTCCGGGCTCTGTACATCGCCATGTGTTCTGTGGATCCACTTTCTTTATGCTATGTGGCTATCACGGTATCAATTAGCCCCATTTTAAACTATTTATTCATAAACCTGAAGCTATGTACAGTATATTTATGTTGGCATTCTTTACAGAGGCACAAATGGTACCACTCTACAGACAGATTGCCTGTCTGAGTGCTTTCAGGCATCTTTATAAATCCCAAATGCTACAATTTGGATTGACAGAGAAAAATGTTCCAGCAATGAAAATGATCCAGACTTATAGTCACTGATAGACACATCCTCCCACACTTGCACCCATTCAGTAGTCGTTAATGTGATATGTGTTGTCATGGAATGCACTCAAAGGTGCATTTTGATTTGTTAACCTTTTGCCGGAGAAACAGGAACTCTATGAGGAGGAACTGGTGTTAGACAAACAGCATAGCCTCAGCAGGAGACTGCACAGGCTGGGAGGATGTACATGCGTGTCAATGGTTCAGTGCAGTCAAATAGACTGAGGACTGTGTGCGTGTGTGTGCGCGTGTGCGTGCGTGTGTGTGTGTGTGTGTGTGGCTGTAGGTGTAGAAATATTTTAGACTATTTTGCAATAATATATTGATCTACATTAATTATTTTAATGGCTTGAAACATGTTCAGGGGTACTTTAAAGAACAATGCAGGCAAAGATACGGTAGCATGACAAATTCTGAAAAGAAAGAAATGAAACTATGACATGATTTACTGACAAGCATGGTAGTGGGTTGTATTGTTATCACACCATCAGTTTTGTGTGTGTATGTGTGAATACCTGTGTGTGTGTGTCTCATATTGAAAGTGTGGTATCAGCATTGCAGTGCTTAATGGCTCCTCTGGTTGTCTCCATCTCTGTGGCAGTTCAACAGAGATGACCTTTCCCTCTCCCTCTCTGTCCTCGAACCAAATTACCTGCACCAGCCTCATTCGGTGCAAGCTAAATCAGCTCTGATAAGAGAGCACGCGCGCACACACACCCAAACGCACGCACACACACACACACACACACACACACAAACACACACATCCAGAGCACCAATCGCTGGTCTGTCTGTTCGTAAGTAGGATAGACAGTTTAACATGCTGGGATGTGTACACTCAGTTCTGGGCAGAAGTCTTTCCCTCATACGAGCACACACACACACACACACACACACTCACACACACACACTCACAACTCAATCTCTGTCCTGCCTTTCTCACACACTGTGGTGACCAATCACTCCCTTTCTCCCGCAAAAGAGCCATTGCATCTGATAAAGCCATCACTGCTGTGACAGGACAATTTATGTTGTTTCCACAAGTGTTACTTTGTTTCAGATCAGCGGGAACCATGTAGACTCAAGAGGTCTTAATCTTCATCCACTCAACGGGGAAAAAGAGAAAACACAACCTAAGCCAAACATTTGTGTTTTTTCCCATATTTGATTTACAGTCGAGCCGTGCTTCCTCCTCGCAACCCGTTAACACCCGTGTGACATCTCCTTCAAATTCCACTGCTGTTCTGGACCATTATGCGGGTCTGGTGGATGAGTTTTGGGGTTTAATACCGCTGTTAGGATAAGAAGTATGGAGCATATGCTATGTGTGTTAATGCCAAAAGCTCTTGAGGCGGAGCAACACACAGAGGTGGGACACAGAGGACAGTTCATGGCTGTGATGAAGCAGTCGTGCAACTCAGTCTGTCTCTCAGCGCTCTTTGGATCCTGACGGAGAGCATCGATCACACACGACTAAAGCCCAACCCCACATGGCTTCCCCCCCGTCTGGTGTTCTGCTTTTTGTGATTTTAGTGCGTGCCACACCGAGAATGGAGTGCCATTCAGGAGACATGACAGCTAGAGGTGATGAGGAAGTATCAGCTCTGTAAGCAGAAAATGGATTCCCTGAGTATAGGTATCATTTCCTCTGTCAGCAGCGTTTGATGTCGCTATAGTTTATGTTTAGGGCAGAATGCTGGTGCTATAGCAGAGAACATTTACAGAAGATTTAGATGCTTCTAAAGCTCCGTTATTGTTGAATCAGATGTTGGAGGTGTTCCTGCAGAAAGGCCACCAGTTCTAGTTCATTAGTTGCTTTGTTGAGGTCGTTAAATGGTGAAAACAAGGAGGTTTTTCTCACTCAAGGCATGTAGCTAAATAGGCTGCATTTTTAGGGCAGCAGTTATGTGCTACCAAGATAACGAGTATGCCCGTCAGTGGGACACATGGCCACTGGGGTCCCTTGTTTTTGCCAAATTTGAAGACCGCTCCACGTGGATTCTTTCCTGTGAAGGCGTTGACCAAGGAGTACATTTACAAATTTAAACTGTGTATCACGTAGCTAGCTAACAATCGATCATTTTTGTGTATATATTTGTATTCTTAAAGACTCCAAAGTTGTTCTGTAACTAATATATACTAGCTAATATAATATGCTGTCACAGCTGTAATTGACTTGCTAGCCACTGTTACACTAGCACTAGGTTGGGATCCATCTATCCAATAAACTAGCAAGCAGTAGTGACTAACAAACATGTGCTACATCTTAAAACTTTAGATGTCCAAGTAGTATCAAACTGAAAGAGAAGAATTAATATATATTTTTTTATTAGTTTGGCGCACACAAAGCACTGGAGGAATACTCTGTAGATAATAACAGCCGTGTTGGAAACTGCTTAGCTTTGTGTGGCCTATGACCTATGCCTCTTCTGTTCGTTTCTTATATTGAGACATTTTGTTGGTATCTTAATCAGCCAGATTTTGGTTATGGCTTTTAATAGCATTGTAGCGGTTTGTAAATGTAAAATGTATATCCGGAAATTTTTAATATTTCTGCGTCAGCTGCTTTGTGATGATGTCAATTGTTAAAAGCCCTGTACAAATAAAATTTTATTGAATTGATTTGCGATAAAGTAAGTAAAGATTGTACCACACAGACTAACAGAGACTAGTCTCATGGACAGATAAACAATCATGTACACCTGAGCTATTGTGCTGCCTTAGTGTAGACTCCTAGCTCTGAACCACACTGAGACAGGCGATGATGGAATATCTCACCTCTCTCTGAAAAGTCACATGGGCCATCAGTCAGCAAGCACACTGACAGCATTCAGCAGCAGGGCCACGGAGCTGCACGCCGGCAGTGGAGAGAGGCCAAGGCCAGTGATCCAGGGCCAATGTGAAGCTGGAATGGGATGAGGATCAGAGAAAGCTATAAAGAGAGACAGGAGACAACAGATGGATGGAGATAGAGACGAAGCGGAAGAGTAAGACAGAGTTAGAGAAGAGGGATTGTGTGCGTGTGAGAGGAAGGACAAGAGAGACGGACCTGGGGAGAAGCAGGGATTGATGGAGTCTGCTGTATACAAACAACATCAAATCCCTATCAGTGTTTGCTCCTCACTTCTGGCCATCTTTCCTTCTCTCTATTACTGAGTCATTGCTGGCTTTGAGCCAACTGGAACCAGGCCTTTCTGTCAATGTCTTCATCTGAAATGCTGAGGTGCAGGAGAGAGAGAGAGAGAGAGACGGTGAGAGAAGGCCATGATGAAAGAAAGGGAAGGAGAGAGTAAGGGAGACGTGAGATCGAGTAATATAGAGTAATTGCTGGAGCAGAGCAATGAGCGCTGACTGCATTTCCCACCGGTGCTATCAGTTTGAAGGGAAACAGTGCGGCAGCATGCCAATGCAAAGTCCGACAGAGCAATGGAGGAAGGCAGCAAAGGAGGGAACATTCTCTTCTTCCCTGGTGTTTCAATTCCAGCTCTCAGGATGCTGAGAGAGAGGTGGGGGCACTCAGGTGCTGGCTGCGTTAGACATGCATGTGACGGGAAAATGAAGCCTTCCTCTAGGAAACTGCCTACCTTATCAGGAGTTAAGATGCTTGGTGTGTCTCTTCTTGTCCCGTCCTTCACATACCTCAAGCGGCTTTCACTGTAAGTCCTTCCTTTTGCCTTTTTATGGCCCTTTATTCCGTTTAAAAACGATACGACAGTAGCATACACCATCCGTTTCAGTCATTTTTTATTTAACTCCTGTTTCACTAGGCTTTATTTTGCCTTCAAATTTTTTCCCTCAGTTGTTGTTTGCTTTGATGGGGAGGGATGCTTAAAAATTGAGCGTTTCTGTATTCAATAGACCATTTACAGTTCTGAAATGATGACAGACAGCTTTTTCTCTCTACCAGTCCGTATGTATCTCTCTCTGTCTTTCACTCTCTACAGGGGGTCTTTACTATTTCAGCCATCCCACAGTGCCACCAGACACAGTCTGAATTATTCAGGTTGGAATTTCTGCATCCCATCTCAAATATTTCTCACCAGACACAGCCCAATACTCTTAGAGACCACACACACACACACACACACACACGGCCATACTCATGCCTTGTATTCCAACATAAGCCTTCAGTTACTGTCGGTCACAGATTCCCCAAAGATGGTAAACTAATGAACTATCACCCCTTCATTGTCCTCTGAGGAGTTATCTAAGGATTTAGGGGGAAAAACTGGCAGACTTCCTTTTTCAATTATTCACACAGCTGTTTACCTCCACCCACACTCACTGGCTTGTCCATCTGTCTGAGCAGAGTTAGGCTCTTTATATCCAAAGACATAATTAACTACATCTATTATGGCTGTTTTATTAGCAAAGATGCCTCTCAAATGATGTCTGCATGCATCCCGATCGCTGTCTCCAATGCGTAACATTTCTGTTCTTGTAACTGTTAATTTCCTGTTCATTCATTTTTGCAACTTCCTGCTAATTCGTTTTTTGAAACTCATGCTGCAGATGTGTTTATTTTTTGCCAAAATTAAAATATCTTATGTAGGGAATTGAATATGCTGCGCACTCAAATGTTTTTGTGGCCTTAGAAGCCTGTGAGTGATTTGTCTTGGCTCTTTAAATCTCCTGCCGGCTCTGCAGAGTCATGTACTGTATATCAGCGTAAAGGTGGCACTGCGGTCAGCCGGCTCTAATGAGATCGGCTCAGCACAAACCTACACAGCCGTAAAACCTGCACTGCACAGAGCCAGCTTGAGTGGAGGAGAGGAAAAACACAGAGAGATGGAGGAGGGGAAACGATAGGAGTGCCTGCTTTCCATAAAAAAAGAAAAGGGAAAATGCCTCTCAGCCAGTACCACTCTCCACCTCTAATATGTAATTGTAGTGTATGTGTGTGTGTGTGTGTGTGTGTGTGCATGCACTCAGTGTGTTATGCACATACCCTAGCAGCAGCATTAGGGTTGGTGCTCGTGGCTCAGCTCTCAACTCCTCTTCTGTTTCCCTCTCTACTTTGGATTACATTCAGGCCTGTAGGCCTCGTAACTCAGCTACAACACACTCCCTTTAGTCTCCTAAAATACTACTTAAGGAAAGAAGTGCTGTACAGCAAGGTTCTCTTTGTCTTAAGCAGACACATACAGACAAAAATAATGTTATGGTTCTGTTTCTCTCAAGCTGGCACAACGACAGAGATAGCGCTACAGTTAATTACCTGGCTTAGCTGCGCTTCATGCTAGTTACATGAACACAATTGAAATTATGGTATAATTATGAAGATATTTCTACATTTCAGTTGTCAAGAAATCTACTTGAATCTAGTTACCTACATAGCCATGGCTATGTTTAGACAGGCATGGTTTACTGGAGATGTAAATCAGTTTGACTAGTCTTAGCAGATTTCAGATTTAATGTGGTATTTTTTTAGCATTCAGTGCATGGTGCAAGCAACGATTTAAGAATTGAAAAAATGCAGCAGGTCAGGGACTGACACTACCTGGGGCTTCAGCAATAAATGTGTGTCTTATTAATAAAAAAAAATAATAATAAAATCGGTTCAGCTTTGGTCACTGTTGAAATAAATATTCTTAGAACTCGGATTGGAAATTGCTCTGATATGAATCCTGATGCTTGGCAAAGTTCCGATATTGGTAGCAAGCGAACGGGCTTTTCTCCGAGTGAATATGACTACAGTCTGAACAAATGATCATACCAGCTAAACGAACACTTAAGATTTAATAAATCAGATTTGGATTGCCATGTGAACCATGTTGTTTCTTATAGAAATACTTGCTATGGTACATGCAGGTAAGTAGGCTGTCCAGCATTGTTACATTGATAATAGCCTGATAGTCTAATAGGCATAGGATCAGTTTCTCCCTTTCTCTGGTTTGGAGTTACTATTCACGTCATCTCCTTTAAAATAATATCTGCAAGACTGGTAGGAATCCCAGATGTGCAGCGCATGCTAATGCACTGTTGCAATTTAGCTGAAGCCTTCGAATGTCACACTGATGTGCTGCAGCCATTTATTATAGCGGCAGTGCTTATGCACAGGAAGTGTCTGAGTGACAGCTACTGCAGAGACTGTTCTGTGTGAAAGAGAGATAAAGACAGATAGAAGGGGTAGGGTGCATGAGGCAAACTCAGACGGAGAGCCATGGAGTAGAACGCGAACAAGAGAGATCATGGGAAAGAGAGGGAGAAGGAGACTGATAAGGTGAAGAGAGAGGATTGGAAAGTGAGTAATAGATGGAGAAAGAATGAGAGAGTGATGGTGGCCTTGGATCAGTAGATGACGGGCGACTCACGGCAGGGCTTGACAGCAACTCTCCTGTTTCAGGATGTGGGAGTCTGTCACTACAGGCACCTGTGTGTCTGTCAACACAACACCAGTCAGGGCCAAGCTAGTACAAGTGGAGCAGAGGCAGGTGTGTGTGAGGAAGTGTGAACAAAAAGCATGGATGTCTGTGTGTATGAATGTAAGATTGCAGAAAAATGTGTAAGTCTATCAGGATAACCAGCTCCGCTGTAAGCAGCTGCAATCCAGGCTGTCAGAGCAAATATCCCTGGTTGAATACTATTCAAATTCCACAAATATTTCTTTCATCAATTGCAAAGGATCTGCATTCTGATGTTTAAGATCCCATGTTCAGTTGTAGTGACTAACAATCTCTGCAGCACGCTTCTCAACTTCTCGTAGAAAACAGCACACCACAGTTAAGAATGCATGTGAGCTTTTATTTATTGATGTTCATGCACCTTGTCTCCGTCAGAGGACAGTAATGTAAAACTTAAAACAAACAAAAGCATAGCTTTTCAGTGTGCTGTGCGCTTATCCAGCTCAGCGACAGCTTTGCTTAGCTCACAACTGTGTACACACACACACACACACACACAAACTCATTTCTCTGCCCAGAGAGAAAGAGAGAAAGCATAAGTAGGCCACGTCAGCCTACAGCTTTGTCACCAAAATCATGACCTCCTGTTTCAGATTCGAAATGGTTTTTTTTTTCTCTAAATATTTTGACCAAAAAAATGCTAAAATGTAAATGAGTATTAATTTCCAACAAGCAATTATCTGAATCATTTCTGGCTGAAACTTAAATGCCATTCTAAGGCATATAGTCCACGTTGTAGTTTCTTTTATGTTATGCCCTATTCAGTGAGCCTATATATTGTATATGAAGCCTTTTGGGATTTGGTCTAACTTAGTGTTTCCTATGAAATCCTATGAAATGGAAACACTGACTAATTAAATCAACAAGCAAATACTAATGATTGGTAAAAAATAAATGCGAAACAAGGCAACCCTTTTGGTTTGTACAATATGAACACAGTATAGGAGTACTGGCGGTGCTCGCTCTGTCTGTGGCAGTATAAAACCGTAGTCTCATTAATATTTGACTGCATTCCAATACTAAATCTTTAATGTAATTAAAACTTGAATGCAATTTTTAAAGGAATTTGACGGCCTTACCATCTATAGAACCTGAGGGAAATCATAGCTCTTCAGTCTCATTTTGACCACTTTCCCCCTTGGGTCCTGCTAATAATTGGACTTTCCAATCCTGTTACACATTTTTACAGCTTTTCAGTAATTGTTTTTTCTTATTTGTATATCAATGGTTAATAATCAGTTAGTCGTTGTGTTTTTAGCTGGGCTTCAGGATTCCATAGTTCCTATTTTAAAGCAAGGCTGATTAAAAAAAGAAAACATTAACCAGTTAGAGAGAGGCCCATATTTAGAGGTTACACCATGTGCAGATTGTATGCAGGTCCTGGTTTATGCACTGCATGAGCAGTAATTGTGTGATATTTTATCGCCAGCTGGTTGTGTTTGCCTGTGCTCAGGCCTGAAGGTGCCCTTTACGTTATGTTTCTCTACATATATCTCTGAAACTCATTGCCTTTGAGGCCATGGATGTTTAACTTTCTGAGTGAGCAGTGTGCGATAAGTGCATTGTTTAGTTTTTTTTATTTTTTTACACCAAGCAGAGTGTGTGTGTGACTGGAATGTGAGAAATAGTATTCTCTCATATTTCTGAGGTGATATATTACATGCCATTTGCCCTTGGTCCATATACACACATACACACCATGCTGTGCTGAAGCACTTCACATATAGACAGGGGGTGAAAGGTCACACATAGATGAACTTATTAAAGAAGCATAATTGTTCCTGAGCTTGTGTAGGTGTAGGGTTCCTGCTTCTGACAGCTTCTCACTGATGCAATTTGGGAGAATTTTTACTCACTGTGCATGTGAGTGACTGTGTGTGCATGCATGAGAGAATCATGGGAAAAGGAGGGATTGATGTAGTCTGCTGTATAAAAACATCAAATCTGAAGCAGCTAGTGTGCATCATTTTGTAGTGTGTAGTTGCCTGTATACCAGTCTCTTTCCCTTTCTTTTGCTTTCGCTCTTTCATCTCCTGCATTCTCTTACCATATCTGACTTCCTTGCCCCCATCTCTCTCATTTCCTGACTATTGCTGGCTTTAATGCTTTTTAGCAAACCATCTACCCTGTGATTAATGACCACAAGCTTTTGGTTCAGTTCCTTCTCTTTCATATGATGATGTATTGGGAGTTTGTGCCAAATGTTGACGAGGAAAAGCACCTCATGTCTCGCTTTTCCTCCATCTACGCCTTCAGTTGGCTTGCTGTTTCACCCTGCTTCCTTTGCTTCCTACACAAACACACAGAGGTCTGAGTCGGTCCAGTCCCAGGCCATCTGGCCCTGGAGTCATTGGATCCCGAGGTGGGTCGTGTCCTCAGGGTCCGGCCTTTCTGCGTGTGCAATGAAGCAGGACTTACACTGGTCTGGTTCTTCTCATCTTTCTCCATTCTCTCTCCTGAGACCAGCTAGAGACTGGCACATACACATAAGAACGACTGAGTGAGAGAGGGAGATGGAGATATGCTATCTGACCTTGTCATCTTGTCTCCTCTCACCACCCCTGGACCTACTGATTTAAACACATGAATTTGGTCAGTAAGGGCAAGCTTATGCCAGGAAGTATAGATGATCCTGTAGACAAGTATTATAACTATAATCGCTATAGTTATGTAGTATAATAGCTTATTATAACAAAGTGTAATAAGCTACGTAAAACAGGAAAGAAGAACAGTAAAGAACATATTTAGGCAGAGTGAAATATTCACGTGTGTGGGCCGTGTTTATTTCAGCCTGTGTGGCTTTGTAAGAAACATGTACACACACCATGGTGTCGGTGTCAAAATTCACTCATTCATCCAGACATGCAGAATAAACAGTTTTATATTTAAGCCATAGCTGCAAGTGCAGGGGTGTGGGAATGGGTGTCTGCATGTCCAGCAATTAACAAGATGATCTTTCCTGGCCACGGTAAAGACCCGCTGATTACTTGTTTGTTTACAGTATGTGTGTGATTGTGTGCCTGTTTATTTGTGTTACAGACATTGCATTGCAACCGATGCATTTTTTTTATCCTTCTTTGCTAATCTGCTCCTTTCTGTTTTTCTCCGTAGACTTTCCATGCCAATTCAGATCCCTCTGAAGTGGTCCTGAACCGGATCCCTCAGCCCGTCTTGGCTCGATTCGTCCGAATCAGACCCCAAACTTGGAAGAACGGCATTGCTTTGCGCTTTGAGCTCTATGGCTGTCAGATCACAGGTGTGTATACAGTCTCTGTTAGGCATGTAAAGATTCACCCAATTCACAATTTGTTTCAATTCAGGATACTGGGTTCATGATTAGGTTTTCCCCTTGATATTTTTTGAAAAAAAAAAATTAAATGAAAAATTTTTATTCCCAAAATAATTGTTGAAAGTTTTCTCATCAACTTAAATTTTCTTAAAAAAAAAAAAAAAAACCTTTTCTTTCATTTTCTTAATAACTAAAAATAATTATTTACAAAGCTTTGTAAAGGTTGGAGTAAAATCTAACTAGATTAACTAAAATAAAAGTCTATTAACTAATATTTCACTTTTATAAAAAAAAAAAATGTTAATAACATATAGGGCTTTTCTTAATAAACATTTATGAAACATTTGTGAAGGCTTGTGTAGTCAGCTTAAACAAAACAACTACCTCTATTTGCTTCTCTTTTCTTTTGCTTTCAGCAGTCTGTAAAAAGATAGCTCTAAATTCTTGTTGAATCTGTTTGTAGACTCAATTGCGCAAAAGCTCTTTCCCAGTTTTGATCTGTTTCTTTTGTTTACATTTGAGATTTGTTACTTCAGTGACATCACATGTACCTTATTTTGCCCTCTGCTGTCCGAACACCACAGTTACGGCTAGGAAATACTAGGAGATTACACAGCCTGATAATAATCGCAGTTCATTTTTTATTTCCTCGATTCGAATGGTCATAAATTTGTACCGTGATTTTAAGTCTCAGTGCAGTAACACAATACATTATGCCTGTTGGTGTCGTCATGATTTAACCTCTTATATAAATTATCTCTCAGTTAATAGAAGTACTTCTATCAGTAATGGACACGTACCTCTCTCCTCTTTCCAACATCATCTCTGAACCACACAGCCGCCTCCGGTGTACAATAGATGATGAATATCGTTCCAGACATTGCCATTGTCCCTGTCACCTGAACTCACCACTGTATTTATCTGCTCTATTCAGGCCACGTAATTGAGTTTGGCTATTTATGGAGATGTGGAGATTAGAGCACCCTAATTCTGTTTGTTTCCACTGACACAGACGTGAGCTGGGCTGCTTTTTTTGAGCAGATGCTATCACAAATTTCCATCACACTAAATCATTATAGCGTTAAGCAACGATTCGCTCCTATTTTTATCGACAGTAAGCAGGACAAATGCGCTTTTAGGGATGCGGCCTTTTTCAGCACTGACACAAATGACACATAAACATGGAACCCGCTACCGTATTAGCCTTGCTCTGGTCCTGCAGGGGCCGTCGCCTGCAGGCACATAGACTAGAATGGCTTGCTTTTAGTGGGTCGAGTACGTGCCCCCAGTCCCTAACTTATGGAGAACTGATACACACCTTGGATTAAACTGAACAATGCCAAGCTCATAAACACAGTAATGAAAACAGTAACTTGGTGCCTTGGCATTATTTCCAAAGTTTTATTGTTTTTTTTCCTCCAAGTGTGGGTGGAATACAACAGAGATAGTGTAGGATGGGTGTTCTGCGTTTGTCTCATTCGCATTTTACTTTGGTTCTGTTTTTAAGCCACAGGCTACAATCAATCATTTATTTCTGGAATCATCTGTTTTTCCCGGCCCTATGGCAGAAAATGGGTACTCGGAGAGAGTAGGAGTGAAAAGAGTGATATGTGTTAGTATTTTAACTGCCCTTAAGTGGAGTCATCTCTCTTTTGGGATGAGCCTCCTAACACCTGAGGTCGTAGGTCACTGAAAACAAAAAGCACCCACACACATACGCTCCTACTCACAGACATGCATGTTTCTTTATACATTCACAGCTTCTGTTTATTTATTATTCACATTTTATGATTTGAAGAAAATTTAGATTTCTGAAGTAGAAGTAGATTCCTTAAACTGTCAATCCTCCTCTTTCTCGCTCCCACTCATCTCTGTTCTCTCTTGTTCAGATGCTCCATGTTCAGAGATGCAGGGAATGCTCTCAGGACTACTCCCTGACTCGCAGATCTCTGCGTCCTCCATGCGGGACATCCACGGCTCCATGGGTGCGGCTCGGTTAGTGGCGAGCCGTTCTGGATGGTACCCGAGTCCCACACAGCCTGTGGCTGGGGAGGAATGGCTGCAGGTTGATCTAGGAGTCCCAAAAACAGTGCGGGGGATCATCACACAGGGGGCGCGCGGAGTTGATGGCAGCACCAGCGCCGAGAACCGAGCCTTTGTGAGAAAGTACCGGCTGGCACACAGCATGAATGGAAAAGACTGGAGTTACATCCTTGACCCCAAGACCGGCCATCAAAAGGTGAGGGATAAATCTCTGATCCGGTTTTCCTTTTAATCCTACTAAAGCGTGACTTTATTGAAGAATGCAGTCATCACTGGCTTGGTTTAGTAATGTAATAGGAAATTTACCACAGCAAGTCAGCTAATAGTCTCCTGTATTCTCCATTTCTGAATCAATAGTAAGTAACAGCCATTTCATTCATTTTTGCTCCTCTCAGCAGCTCAACACTTGCTCCATCTCTTTTACTTGATCCATTCTAAGAACAGAATTCAATTATACTCAGTTATGCTGCCAGCATTGATAACATTCCAGGGAAATCATTTACAGTTGTGTTAATTAAAACTTCTCTAGCTGAACTTCCTCCTCCGGCCACATGAGACTCCTAAGTCTGAATATCCCACCAGTTTTTCCGTTGTCTGTCTGTTCATCTGTCTCTGTCCACTAAAACTCTGATGTTTTTCCCGCTTTTCAGATTTTTGAAGGAAACACACACTTCGACACCCCGGAGATCCGCCGCTTTGATGAGATCGTGACACAGTTTATTAGGGTGTATCCGGAAAGATGGTCGCCTCCTGGCATCGGGATGAGGCTGGAGATCCTGGGATGTGATCTGCCAGGTTAGAAAGTGCACATGACATCACCTGTCAATCACAGATGATAGATCAATAATGCTTAGAGAGAGAGACAACATGCCAGACAACATTTCCCTGCTGAATTTAAGTACCAGGTGCTCATTGTGTCACTTGTAGCTTAAAAGGCCACTTGGCTGTTCTGCTGTCCTTCACCTCTTTTCCTCATCCTCCTCTGCCATGCTGAATGTTACACCTGTCGCAGGATGATGAACAGTGGCATGGACAGGTGCCCACTCCCCTCGGGGACTGCTGCAGCTCCATAAAGAAAAGCCCGGGGGCTGCCGTCGACAGCCTGTCGCTCTGACTCTGTGTCCACATCACTACTAGGAGCACAGGGGCTGGAGTGCCTGAGGTGGAGCCTTGGGGCAGTGCCCAGCTTTAGAAAAGTTGTTTTCACAGTGACAAAGAAAAAGAGAGAGAGAGAGAGAGAGAGCTAGAGGGCAGAGAGGACTACCAGCATGGGGTTAAAGACTGTCTCTGTGCAGGGAGTGGACAAGGCTGAATATTTGTATCCGGGCTGCCTGCATGCACAGTATTTTTCATATGTCCTCTGTACTTTGAGGTACATATGGAACTGATGTTTGGAAAATATAGAGAGTGAGGGTTAGCTTGATGAGCAGTTGTTTTAGGTTTCCATTACATGTCTGTGATGATTTCTGGGATAGTTTGGGATGTTATATATCAGCAGCTACTACAGAGGAGTAAAACTTTCCTTGAAGAGTGATGTCTGTGCAGCTTCTGCTGGGTTTGAGTAATACTATTCAAACTCTGTGTTTTGGTCTTGGAGTTGTGGGTGTATTCAGGGTTTAAACATGAGCTCTAATCAGTGTAACTGACAGAATAATAAACATGAGGATTATACTGTATTTATTGCAATATATGAGCACAGCACTGTCTGGACCTTGGTGGCGTGGAGACTTCAGGCTGTGGAGAAGCTCAGCATCTGGTTTTAAACTCTCTGTACTTTACTCAGGTTTTTCCTTTCACATAATACATTTGACTTATATTTTCTACATTTCTCTACTTTCCATGCATTACATTTCTCTATGGTCATATATTTGTAAGGCATATATTGATTTTTCCCATCAGACAGCCTTAACGAATCGATCTAAATTCCTAAAAGATCTAAACTTTAATACTCATCTCTGTAAGCTATATACTTCCATTAGCATCTGGCTGGTTTGCATTGTCAGTCATTATCATGCTAGCTAGCATTTTTAGCACTGATTAGTAATGAAGCTTTTGTTAGTTAGCCTTAGCTAATGCCTTTACACATTTCTTGGTTCCTTTGTGACAGAGGTGCTAGTTTAGAACTCTCCAGGCTGTTCTTACCGTCTTTGTTGTTTGGAACACTTGTTAAAATAATAAAAAAAAAAAATTCCCATCTCTCATCCTCGCACATTTCAAAAGTAGAAGAGCGTGTAGAGTTAGAAAATGTCACCTTGTTTAAATATTGTTGTTCTATGCTTCCAAAGATAACACTTTAGTTAGCACTTTGCCAGATGTTTTGTATATATATATATGTGCTGTGTAAGGCATCATGGGATTGACGGATATTGTGGATAGAAGACAGGGTGTGGTTGTGTACTATAAAGTGAGTGCATACTGAATTGTGTGTGTGTGTGTGGGGGGGGGGGGGGTGTACAGGGTCGTATGTCAGGTTGAGG
>JAQQZR010000035.1:17722322-17740033 GCA_030068235.1 Notoglanidium macrostoma | reverse complement strand
CCCCCCCCCCCCCCCCCCCCCCCCCCCCCCCCCCCCCCCCCCCCCCCCCCCCCCCCCCCCCCCCCCACCCACACACAAACTGCTTTTTCGTTTCTCACTCTCAATTACACATATGCAACCACTTGTGTGCAGTATGTGCACTTTCTTACTGTTTGTTTCACACATACACACCCACACTCCCACACACACACATACACACACACACACACATATACATGTGCATAATCCTATGCTGTCCTCTCCCACTCATTCACACATACACCCAGTTTGTGACATTGATATAAATAATTAGTCTCTTGCATATTTTGCTGTCTGTTATTTTCAGCTACAAGCCTGCTTCACTTCTCCTTAAAGCTCTAGTTCAACAGCAGAGGCCATCGAAAGCGTATGTTATTATTAGTATGCCTCTCAACACAGTGAATGTAACACTCCAGAGCATGACTGAGCTGTTGTTTTTTAAGAAGTTCTGCTTGCTTAAGCAGGCAGAAGTGCAAAGACATGAGGGGGCAGAGGACAGTGCTGAGTGGACAGCACATGGCGGCTCTTGTTCCGGGTGGAGAATCAGAGAGAGAGAGATGTTAAATATTCAAAAGACTAACTCAGATTCACTCCACTGAACAGCATGATTTACCTCAAACACATCTGCCGCTACTATTATAGCCATAACTTGACCTGATAGAAGCATACTGTACAGAGTAGGGCTGTCAGATTCTTTTAAAGATTTTATTAGCTTTAGTATTCAAGCGCTGAAACATTTTGCTTGCACAGCTGATAAAGGACTTTCGTCTGAAACATCCTGCTTCTTTGGAAACTTTGTACTGTGCTTACCTTTTGCTCCATCTACTATCTGTATTGAAGTACACTGCAGTAACTTCCTGGATACTTCACAAACTGTAGGAAATACTAAAACTAATGCAGTCTTATATAAGCTTTAGTATTTTAGATTTTTTTTTTTTTTACCCCAGCATGTTTAACTTACATTTTAGCTATTTTTAAGTTACAGAAATCTGACTCCAAAAAGTCTGCTGGAAAATGATTCATAACTTTTACGATTATTGAAAAGTATGTAATATTATGATATTATGATTTTATGATTATAAAAAACTATGTAATTTGCTTATTTTGTAATTAGAACATCAGACCTTAGACATACAGCAATTTTTCTTTGCTTGTAAAAACATAATTTCCCAAAATTCAAATAGCGTTCCGTCGGTCAAATTCTTTTTCACAGTTCTGCTTATAAACAACTTTCAGTATAAACACACGCTTATAAACACTAATAAACAGTGTATACTAAGCTACTTTGAACATCCAGGTTCACACAGAAAAACTCTAAGATACACACCCTGACATACAGCGTGAGAGAAACAGTAAATCCTGGGAGCACTCACTGGGGCAAACATGTGGGGAGTCTGAGCAGAGGATGGGATTGACGGAGGGACAGATATAATGAATCGATGAATAAGTAAAAGCCCCTCAGAACCACTGCTGAGTATGAAAGCGTGAAAGACACACAGAAGGACTTTGGACTATTTCAATCAGACTAGTCTCTCTATTATTAATAAGCAGCCTCTATGCCATGGCCTGCCACAGTTGGAATGTGAAATAAGACCGAGAAAACAGCGACCTCCACAGGAGCTGCTGATAGGCACTGCACTCTCCTTCATGTCCTTGTTTTAAGACGTTCAGTCCACAATTTTTTATGCTTAATGTCTTGCCCAGCCATCATGCTTTAACAGCATCAACCTGCTGTGAAGAAATAAACAGTGTCACAGCAAAGAGAGAGATAAGGAAAGAATGGGAGTGTATGACTATCAGATATAACACACAGAGAGCTCTGATCATTCCCACGTGTGTGGGTGGCCAGCTTTAGCTGTCAGTCAAAGGAAGAGTGAATATAGTTTAGTTTACTACCTTCTAGTCCTGGGAAAGTCTCACAGGAGTAAATCTAATAGACTAGTGTTATAATCTTAAAAACGTTTTTAGTTATCCAATGGTGGAAAATTCCTTGAGATTTAATCACAGTGCTCATCTCTGCCAATGATCTTTCTCCTCTTATGAAAGCTAAACATGTTTTTTGCACATTTAACTTGAGCTTCGGTCGATCTGGAGACTGAACTTGGAATGCTGGGTGCGAGGCAAGACTAGACCCTGGATGGGACACTTTAGAGTAGCCAGTTTACCTAATGGAATGTTGGAGGAAACCAGAAAACTGTGAAGAAACACATAAAGCCCCAGACAGACAGTAACCTGAGCTCAGGATCGAACCACAGACCCTGGAGCTGTAGTATAGCAGCTCTACCCACTGTGCCACCATGCTGCTCCTGAAAAAACAACCATGAGAACCATTTTTGATGCAAAAAAATATTATGGTGAAGGGTACGTGTCGTATTTTTTCTATAAATAAAAAAAACAGGTAACAATCAAGTTCAAGAATAAAACTCTGAGAACGTCATGGCGAAGATAAAAACTTTCACAGCCTGTCCATATCTCTGTAAGAGAGGAGCGTAGGTGTGGGAGACGTCAGACTTCATCCTTCAGCTTGCTTTGTCTCTTTGAAGTTGTCTTACACATGTTTCTGTTTAGGTCTGGGCACTAGCTTCTGGCCCAGGCTTACACAAACACACACACACACACACACACACACACACACTGGTTCAACAGTCCTGCTGTATACACTGTCTGTTCACAGCCGTATGAATTGAAGCTGCACAAAACATGACGCATTTTTCACCCCGTGTGTATTCCTCATGCATTCTCCATTAGTTATATCATATTTTTTTGAAACACTTTCAGCTTTTGGATTTTATCCTTCCATGTTGTTGTTTTTTGGCTGCTGGCCTCAGGTGGCAGAATGAGTTTTGGATATTGCGCTGTTGTTTGTACCATATATCTTGGAGGGAAAGTATCTCTCACTTCTCTCCGTGTAATATGAATATCAATAGCCTGTTTTTCAAATGTTCTTGGATGTGATATTTATCACCTGGTGATGATGTGCTGTTGTGTTTTCTTGGCTCTTGGGCAAAGTCCTTATCACAGACCAAACAAGAATGCCTGCCAGCTCTCTCCCTCATTGAATGTGTGTGTGTGTGTGTGTGTGTGGGATAGGTGCATGTTTTTTTATGTCTTTGTGGGGACCATATGTCCCCACAAGGATAGTAATAGCGTAAAATTTTGACCATATGGGTAAATGTGGCTGGTCCCCGAGAGGACAACTTCTTGTTTAGAAAGACTTGTAAATGTGTATTAAAAAACCTTGGCAGAATGTTATTTTTTTTGCCTCTGGAGTTCAGGTTCGTTCTAGATTTAGGTTTAAAATAGCATTAATTAGCTGCATTATGTCAGTGGAAGGTCCTTAGAAGGATAGTAAGACAAACGTGTGTGTTTGTATGTCTGTGTGTATGTGTCTTTGTGTGCCTGTCTGTGTGTAGGCTGCAGTCCGTTAGTAGAATCCAAGACAATGACACCTTTGAGGAAGAACAAATGCTAATATGAAGGCAACATTCCAGCACATCAGTCATGTTTTGTCTGTAAATAAATTAGATATGAATGTTTTAATTGGCTAGGTGCTTTTGGAAATTTGTTTGTTATTGAATCTTGGAGAAGCTTTGTCTCTCTCTCCTTTAGTGCTTAATTAGGTGTGGCTGTGTTGGGGTATGTTTGTGTGTGTGTGTGTGTGTGTGTGTGTGTGTGTGTGTGTGTGCGCGTGTGTGTGTGTGCATGTGCGTTTTCCCTGATTCTCTTGCAGGTGAACTTTCATACCCTCTCACGCACACTTTTCTCTGTTACTGTTTACCACTATTCACACATCAGTTTCTGATTTTCAGTCCCACTCCTCATCTGCTGACCTGATTGGTCACTCCTTCGTGGGAACAGAACAAATTATTCGTTCATGCAGCATCTGCTGCCAGAGTCTACACACAGGCATCGAGTGTTTCTCTCTTCGCCTGTCTTCCTGCTTGCAGATTTAGTCTAAGGCTTTCTACATAACCGAGCAGCATCTTTTTCACTCTCTTGCTCAGAAAGAGCTGAGTCAATAGAGATGGAGGCAGAGAAGTTAGCTGAGGGTTAATGTTGTTACCCCATAACAGCATACCATCACATGAGCAAGGATGACCCACTGTCAGACCACGCATGTAAACTAAACCTCACACACACACACACACGTGTTCCTGTGGATTTTCTGTTGATCGTCTGTTTTTGCCATCAGACTTCTCCTGCCCTCTGGTCTGACATGATTGTGATGACTAAAACAGAACATGTCAAGACACTTGGACAGAGAAGCGAGTATATATTCTCTGCGGGGGTAACGTGAAGCTCAGTGTCAACCAAAACATGGAGTAATTACTATGGTTAGCTGTTAAACGGTCGCTGTTCAGTTACCATGCTGGTCATTTACATGTGTCTCATGTGTTACATTTGTCTCTGGGTTAGCTCTGTGACAGAATGACGAGCTGTCCATGGTGTACCCCAGCCTTTCGCCTTAAATCCGCTGGGATTGGCTCCAGCTTCTCCTCCACCCTGAATGATACGTGGTATAGATGATGGGTGGATGGATGTACAGAAAATGACCACATATCCTATACACACGTCTCAACAAACTATGACGAAAATATTAAAAGTGTGGAAAGTTTTGATGTTAACAGCTTGTTCACTGTATGAAATATGATGTCTGTTTTTCCGTTCTACAGCTACAAATATATTTGCCAGAGCAGCTGGCGTGACGTTAACAGGTCATGTGCACGCAGTCACACATGGTCTAAAGCTCAATGTTGAATATAAAACTGGAGCAAGGTGATGCTGTTAGATGTTCCATCAGTCTGAAATTCTGCAATATGCGTCCACTGTAATTGCTATAGCTGTGTCTGAGATGGCTCATGGTGGATTGTAGTGGATAGGCCAATATATATTTAAAAACATAGCTGTATTTTCAGTATTAGCAGTAGGTCTGTCATGGCTGACTTTCTCTATGCCACTGCTCTCCTGTCACCACTGACAGGCACAGTGTGTCTAAAGGGTGTTGTGTTTATACTCTGAATACAGGTGACCTTTACACGAATAGGGGGACAGGGGTATGAGAAACCTACAGGGGGCATGTATGATGGCGCACACTTGCCCTTACTAATTACAAAAGGAGAGAGGAAGAGTACGTGTATGTGTGCGTGTCTGTGTGTGTTTGCATGTGTTTGAGCTCACTTCCCCAAGATGCAGCTCTTGCTGTGGGTTAATTGCATTTGTAAAGGGCATCAAATTAATGGACTTTAATGTCAGAAACTCAATCAGCTGGGGCTCCTCTTTCATGTCCCCTCCTGCTTATAGATATTAATAATATATTTACGTAGCTGCCCGCTCTTTTTATGTTCCACAGGAGTGCCAGCTGGATTGCTAGTGCTGCGCACGTATTTGCCAATTAAGCAGTGAATTGTAAAGAGTAATGACACTAATGAAACTAAGAGCTGACAAACATTAGTCACTTACCTGCTTGTTTTTCTATATTTGAAAGTGTGAACCATGGTGGGACTGATGGAATGGTGCACTCTAATAGCAACAGAATGTGTGAGCAGGTCGAACTGGATGTTTCCTGTCATGTTTTACCACATATTTTATGAGATGAGGATGGAAAGAGGAGTGAGTCGAGTGATGAGGATGGGAAGTTTTATAAGTGATGAATTCTTTGCTGAAAAATCTAGTATCTTCAGACGTTGTATGTGTAGTTCATGGATGCGTGTTATTGGCATACCTTTACAAACATGCACACTTTGACATTTTTCAGGTAATCCTGTTATATAGGACATGGCGTATACCAAACCCTATGTATTATAAATTGGTGGTTGGTCGTTTTTCACCTCTCTTTACTCGTTCTGCATTCGCAGAATCTGCTTCATCATTGCTAAATCTAATTTCCAAACATTTCCATTGCTCTTGTTCTTATTTGCATCCGCCTTTTGTCAGTAAGGATTTAAATCAGCCACCTCAAAAGGTTTCCGCAGGTTATACAATAAATAGTCATCAAGACATAATCCTGTTTTTCGGTAATATATATCAGCTTCCTGGTGGTGTGTGATTTCCTGTAAATTCTACTTTTTGCAGAGTCATTCTTCTCGGGATTTTAACTTGCACTCCCACTTAACCCCTTTGTGATTATTTACAGTTGAATTCCTGTGTAAGTGTGCGTGCGTGAAGGTGGCTAAAGAGAGTTTAATGATCCATGCTGACTCATGGAAAAGAAAGAGAGACAGAGAGGCTGCGGGTTGGTTGTGGTGGCAGGTTTTGCTGATCCGTTTAAAGAGCTGATGTGGGTTGGAGCTGCATCTTCAGGTGCTGTGATGGCGGTAAAGCTGTAAAGCTGGCAGTAATGGGGTAAAGCTGTAAGACTGGCACTAATGGAGTAAGACTCTTTTGGAGGTCTGTCAGTAATTGGGTGGGAGGTGGGTGGGAGGTAGGGGGGACGGTTGGGTGGGGAATGATTGCAGACTGGCATAGTGATGTGAAGAGGATTAAGAAGGAAGAGCCAGTGTTCTTTCATGCTACACAAACTCCGCTTAAACCTTCTGTTTAATTACATCACCCTTTTGGCATGTCTATCTCTCGCTCTCTTCTATCTCTCTCCCCTCCCACTCGGCCAATAAGAGCTGGTTTAATCCTGCATTAGCGTTCACTAACCACTTGCAGAGGGTCGTGTGCTTTGAATTGATTTCCAGCTGTGTGCGTGTGTTTTACTCAGGGTGGGTTTGAGTAATAAATTTTTTTCCTTTGTGTGTATCAGCATGTGATTTTCCCCATCTTTGGCACTTATGGATGTGTGTGTGTGTAGTACTAGTACTCCAAGGTCAGTGAAGCTGCAACATTCATCAGTGGCAGCAGGAGCCATGTGTGTGTACAAGAGAGAGATTCTTTACTTTAGAAGTTAAGCTTCTCATGTATAATCCAGTATTAAACCTATCCAGGTGTATAGGCTGATATCTGAGGCTATAGTCTATTCATTAATCAGCAGAGTAAAATTCCAAAGGTTATTCCATGGTCACGAGTCTCAGTTTCTTTCACCTTCTGCTCCTATTGTTTTTCCTGTCTTCCCCCAGAGCATCTTCACTAAATGTTCTCCTTCTCTCTGTCTCAGAATCCACCACTACTGTCTACACAGCCACCCCAACTTTGGCCCAGCAAGATGAAACCACCACAGCTCAGAGGACACCAGGTGAGTGGCAGGCAAAGCAACCAATCAGGACACTCCACAGCTTGTACTTTCAACTAGGATAAATTTGCCAATGTGTTGAGTAGGACTGCGGGAGTTCTCAGCATGCACTGAGCTCTCCTCATTAGAGCCATCAATAAACGTTAATGCTGATACTGTTCTGTATAATACCTTTACAAGTGTGACAGTGAGGAATGATTTCATCACTTCTGTTGTTGAGTGTGTGCATGTTCCTGTTTGTGTGTATGCTTGCTCACATCTGGGCGGTTTGGATGATTAAATGCATGGTAATACACAGCCATATGTCCCAAAACACATCCTAATTCTTATATAGTGCAGTAGTTAGGGACATTTTTGCATTCTGTAAGCATAGACATGTAGACTGTCCAAGGGATTCAAGAAAGAGGATGTGACACCCCCCGTTATACACTTTACTGTTTGAAGGAAACAGGGAGTACGGCATCGTTTTGGACACTTTTATTTACAGTACGCTTTCCGATCACCGCTGCAGAACTGCCTGTGCTGCACTATGATAATAATAGATTGCACCTACGTTTGTGGAGACTTATGTGCCAATGAATAGCAGTATGCAGCAGGAGTGCTAACATTATGCTAAGCAGCCTGGCAGTGTTTGTGCCCTGTGTTTGGATTGATTGCTGATGGAGGGCTGGTGCACAGCTCCATATAGATGAGGCCAGTGTGGCTCCACTTGGCTTAGATCCCTCTCTTTCCCACTCATTTTCTCTTTCCCCCACTCTTCCTGGCTCAAAAGAGCCACATAATAACTCTACCTGCAGATAGGTAATCCTCCTCCACACTCTCCATGGCGCTCACTGAGCCATAAGATACTCTTATGTAAAATATCCATATCCACACACGCACACACACACACACATATATATTACATCTGTATATACATCATCTGTAAAGGTTTCTCAAGTGTCCATGTGCTGTAATTAGACTTGTTGTAGATGATATTGTGCACAATATGTCTTTATGGTAGTTGTGGCTTGGAGACTGTACATGGTGTTGACATGCTCAGACCCTGCCTAACTTTTTCACACCTTCTCAGACTGCACCTAGAGCTGATAGCAGCTGAGAGATGGAAAAAAGGAGGTGCACGTCAGCATTCACAGTGAGCACAGAAATAACTGGAGTGGTAGCCAGATTAGCTTTTTAACGACACAGCAACGTGTTTATTTGGAACAAGCGTGCACCGGGCCGTCGGGTAGGAAGTGCTGACAGCAACTTGAGAGAGAAGCTGCGAATAGGAATGACACAAGCTGGGTATTTATACATTTCCGTAGTTTAATTGGAGATCTTCACTTCAGATATACATCTCAGTATCTTGAAGGTTTTAGCAAACACACACTTTAGATGCTTATAGACTGGTGACTGAGGGACAACGTTTTGCAGCAAGTAATCAACTGCAGTGTAAAATTTCCAAGCCTGCTAATGATTGCAGTACAGATTACTTTTAAGAATATTATATCTACTATGTCTAGAATAATGTATCTAATATATATTAGCGTTTTAGTCCTGAGCTTTCCACCCACACCAGGTGCACTGCATTAAAACATTTTGTTTCAAACTTACTGCTTTTATTTGATTATTTTATCATATTAAGCTTTATTAAACTTGCATGTTAGTTCAAGTTAAAAAGATGGAGGTTATTGAGTTTAACTACAATAAATTGATTATAACCGTAATTGCACTTCATACTGATCACCACCTCTGTAACATCATTAAAAAATGAATAATAAAATTGTGGATCTCCTGATTAAATCGGAAGAATCCCTGAAGAACTACACTGTTAAACAACAGTATGGAAAAAGAACATGCGAGAGAGACAGAGAGCATCATTCCTCTCAGGGCCTGTTAAGTTCAGTTTCTGGAATGGGAATATGGATTTCACCGGTTAGCGGCAGAGGGCATTGATCAAAGCTGTGAATGTGTGTGTGTGAGCACACTTTTGAATAATTGTATAATTTACAGATCAGGATATGGGTTTTCTGAAAGTAATGAGTGTTACCTGTTTCTGTTTCGGTGCTCCCCATTTCTCTATTTCTTTTTCTAGCTCCCTCTACCGTGTTGTCTCTGGGTGGATTGTGTGATTTTGAGCAAAATATGTGTGGCTGGACCCATGACCCCACAGGTGATGTGAACTGGGCTCTGCATAGCCCCTCCAATCCTGGTTTGGAGCAGCCCCTGGGAGCTGACGGTATGGAAATCTTCCACTTACAGAGCAACCATATGCACATGTGCTACAGAAGAATCCCATAGCATTAACATTATATTAAGTGTCCACTTATTTAGTGCTCTTATTGCACTTTCCATCCAGGATACAGACATAATGAAAAGATATCTTGCCCTGGCAATTGGCTACATGTCTATTATGCTTAAAGCTTATCTATAATTAGATTTGATTATAATTGATAGCGAGCAGTAACGGAATCCTGTGCTCTGTCTAAAAGCCAGGGCTGTGTATCTAATTTAGTGTGGCCGCAGGTAAAGGAAGTAGACGAGCAATAAATAACAGCATGCATAGTGAGTCATAAAGACTTTCATTTACCCTTGCAGAAACTACACACACATGCACACACCATGCTTCAGCAGCCTGTGTTATTGCTGTAGAATAATTATTGTGATAGCTGAGGTCTGAAAATAGTTCCTGTCACTGTCTCATATCCCTGTTATCCCTGTTGAAGCAAAGGGGCAAGCTCTTCATGTAAACCATCAAACTCTCTCTCACACACACACACGCATGCATATCCCCTGCTCCTGAGGATCTCCCTTGTCAGAATGCTAGCTCTGTTTTTCCATCTGTGAACGTATTTAATGACAGAATCAGAAGCTGAGAGGAAAGAATTCTCCTCTGTTTAAAACATTACAAAATCGGATCTTCTCCCATTCTTCCTTCTAATCAGCATCCTCCCTTCTCTCTCTTTTCCTTCCTCCCTCTTTTCTCATGAGGGAACAGTCACGTCACATGTCATACCTTTTCCAAACAAATGCCTCAACCTGTTTAACCCATTCACTTAATGATTCATGAACTTAACGCACATGTTCCCAGACCTTCATGATGTATCTAGAAGAGTCGAGGTGAGAGGGCACACGCTCCCCCAGTTTAATTAACTTCACTGAAACGTTGTAATGATGCTCATCGACCTGCCTGTCCTGCTCCGCTCCTTCTCAATGGGCGCATCACTCTGCTAAATAACCACCCTATCACAGTAAAGCCCCTTTAAAAATGGCTAATTCATTCTTATTCCCTGGATATAAAGCAGTGATCCTTATTGATTAGACACTCAGTAGGTTACTCACACCTATTGCAGTTATGGTAAGAAAAGAATTTTGCCAAGTGTAATAAGGTTCAGGGGTAAAGCTATTTTAAATTGTTTAAGATTCAGCTCTGCAGCAAGGTTAAGGAATATAAATAATATATTATGGTATCTTTCAGAGAAGAAAAGATTTCTCTTTTACTTCTTCCTTAGTACCAAAGTTTCCAGAGCTGGAGAGTTTTATATATTCGTACTATTAAATATGTCAGAAAGCGCCATAAAACCGTTTATGTGATGACTGTTTTCAAGAAATGCTGACATTAAACCAAACCTTAATTTGAACATATATAGGAAATGTATTTTAAAACAGATTTTAAGAGTAAAATGTATGCAGATTACCCAGAACCAGGTGTATCAACAAAATTCATTTCAGCAAGTAGTAAAGCAGTTGGCTTCAGTTCATTAACATGAATAACGCTACACCAAACATGCACTGTTTATTAAACTGAAGATGGCTAAATCCCGCCACTACTTTTCATTGGAAGCCTTGCTAAACCAATTACACCTGTTCTTACTGTCTGGGTTGCCATGATTGGTTGCTAGAAGTTTGCCGTTATTGGTAAAAATGTCACTTATTGCCCAGATTGTTGTTTTTTTTCCTCACTGACGTGACATCGGGGCTTTATTTAAGCACAGGGGGTGAGCACTATTAATCTGCTGATTAAAAGCAATACAGAAAACTGCTCTTGTTTTAAGAGCAGAATTCGTATTTCCTAAAGGTCCTAATCGGTCCTAAACTGAAGTGTTGTTCTACTCATGGAGCCATGCTGAGACCTATATATAGAGATGGCAGTACTCAGTAGCTCATGATCTGTTTAGTGCAGATGTTGTGATGATAGCGGTCGAGCCACAAATGAAAGATACAGTGACACTTCTCGGAGTTTAGTGGTGCTCCACAGCCCTCAGCTGGTGAGAGGACCACTGTGGCGCTCCGTCAGCACACTATCAGGTTTAATACAGCTCCTCCGGTGGAAATATCCTCTGTTGCACATCCAGATAGGGGCGCAATGAGGAATAAGATAATCTTCTGTTCAGCATACATCATTATACGTTACACATTATACTTATTCCGCACAATAAATCATGTTCTTAGATAATAATGCCTGGTTGCCATATTCATGCGTTTTGACTGCTTTTTTAGCATTTTATCTAATTTTGGACAGTCTAAGGACTTCAGAGATTTGTAAATTTGAAGAAATATGGCCTTATAATGTACCATGGAAGGAGAGTTTGTTTTTGTTTGATTTGAAATAATATAATAATAATAACAGGCATAGCACTCGCCAGTGCCTAAATTGCATGAATAATTGAAATAAATTTTTTTTTTTTTAAATCTTGAGCAAAATCAGCAAGATTATTATTTTTCGTCATTATTATGCAGTACTGGTGTCTGTGTGTGATGTACAAGTTACAAGTTTGCATTTGCTATCATCAGTCTTACTATAATGACTCAGGGTGTGTGCAATTAGTTCTGGCTTGCCGACTGTCCTGAGGGTTCACGTGTTCAGATCCTGCCAAATCTTTTCACACCCTCTCAGACTGCACACAGAGAGCTACAGGGAGCTGAGAGATGCAGAAAAGGTGGCAGACATCAGCATTCACTGGGTGTACCGAAATAATCTGTCTCTCTCTCACAACACACACACACACACACACACACACACACACACACACACACAAGGTCAGGCCTGCAATTAATTTATTATCTCCTCACTTCTATCATTAACCCCATTTTCAATCCTCGTCCATTGCAGATTACGGCAGCTTCCTGTACCTGGAGGCGAGTCCTAAGACTGAGCATAAGTGTGCGAAGCTCCTGAGCCCCATGGTGGGACCCGAGCAAGGGCCACTCTGTCTTCTTTTCTACTACCAGCTCTCAGGAGAGTCACAGGGAAGGCTGCAGGTCCTGATTCGTAACGACAATCAGGACGAGATCTTGCTCTGGACTCTGAAAGCAGACCAGGACCACAAATGGAAAGAAGGACGAACCATCCTGCCTCAGTCCCCTAAGGAGTACCAGGTGAGGAGACGTTGTCTGTCAGGTCCTTCCTCAGAGTCCTTACTCCTCTCTCAGACAGGAAAAGGTGTGAGGCTGGTTGAGCTCTTTTGGTTTCTCATTATCAAGTGCTGACATAAGCTGATGCTGGATCCCAAAAGTATATTCCACATTACTGTAGGAAAGTGAGTGAGTAATTAGTAACTCAGAGCCGAGTGCCAGGATTCGCTACAGCTCTAATTGATATACATTTACGCTTTCTTTCTCTTTTTGTGGAAGAAAAAAATGCAGCCCTCTTGATTATAACTTGAATTTTCTCATTTTACATTCAACCAGATAAAGTGCTTCCTTTTTACACGCAGACCGTTAATGACACCTTGAAACTCCATATTTATCGTATATGCATACTAAGCATATTATTCAGTAACTGCTATGAATTATTCAGTAACTGCAGTGAAACCCGTAGGAAAGGTTTATAGTTATGAGAGGGAAGAATGTACGGCTGGACCTTTTAAAGAATCCTGGGAGTTTATAGAGTTGAACATGTTTCAGGGCTGGTAAATAGTGTGCAGTGTTGTCAATAATCAGTTCTCTCCAAAAAGCAGATGAGGATTTATCACTGTAACTTTTAATCTAAAGCTGAAACTATATAAAATTTTAAATAGCATTATGTCTAATGCTAGTAGAAACTAATAAAACTACACTAAACTAACGCTAAAATAAATTTAAATTATTCCAAAAAACAAACAAACAAACAAAAAAACTACTACTATGTAACAAGTAAGTCATTGTATAGAATGTAAACATTATTATCATGTTCAACAGAATACTAATAACACTAATACCACATTATATCTAGGATTGTTGACACTATTTGCTCTATCAGGTTGTCATCGAGGGCTTCTTTGAGCACAGCAGCCAAGGCCACATCTGGATCGACAATATCCACATGAGTTCTAGCACAGAGCTGGAACAGTGCACTGGTAAGCCAAACGTCTTTTCCATTTCCATTTTCGCCTCTTTTTTCCTCCACCTTCTGTATGTCTATCCGTTTCTCTCTGTCAGGTGAACGTATCCAGTGACATCCCAGACTCGTTTAAGTTCACTGCTAAAAGAGTGAGCTCTGAAAGTTCACTCTTCGCACTGATTAGTGAAACTAGGTCACACTTGCCTTGTGGGCTCTGATCCTAATCTGGGTTTAATCAGATTTTTCTTCTTCTCCTCTCTTGTTTGCAATTAGAGCTTTCCAGATTTGAGGCAGGGAATTATTAGACAGCTGTCTTGGTCTGTCCTGAATATTTTTTTGCAGATACACATGGAGAAGTCACGGAGAAGTCAGCGTTTGCAGTGTAGCTCTCTATGTATGTGCTTATTATCGAGAAAACCATTGGCTTATCTCTGTGGGCTCTTCTCGCACACGCGATATGTACAAAAGGCCAGATAATTAATAACCGTGATATGTTACGCACTTTCTTTCTTAATCCGAGCTTTGGGAGTACTCTTATCAATTAGTGCTGTTCAGCTTGAACACAGCAGCGCTTGCACCCAAGCTAAATCAGTCCCTGCTCTGTGCACAGCTTTTTCTAATTGTGTCTGCATTCCAGACTTTTCTAAACACCCCTTCTGTTTTCTGAGAATGTACAGAGCACGCAGGCGCCTGTTCCTCTCTGTTGTCTATCTCTTCATTTTCCACCCTCTTCCGCTCTTTTCCAGTCATCAGCATAGACATTCCACAAACTGTAATGTGTTTGTGAAGATCTGAAGGGCCTCTAGAAGCCATACTTTATGCTTTAGTCCACTGGCATTCACTCTTAAAGGGATACTACTGCATTTTGTTTTTTACCTAATCTCTATGTTGTGTTTGCTTGATTACCATTTTCAGAAATGTCAATATTTCCCTGTGTATGAAAAGAAAGCAAAGCATATTTAACCGAAAATTATTCCACTCGTAATGGAAGTCTAAAGACAGTTGTTAGGGCATGAATATCCATTTGTGCAAAATCTGTTTTTGAAGAACGCCCTCTTGTATTTTGAAGTCAAAGGGTTTTGCAAATTAAACTTTAAATCTGTATAATTTGTCCTTTCAGAGATTGGACAACGTATCCAGTTGGAGGAATGTGTGGTTATCCATTAACAGTGTATTTTTCTGGTTATGATTACATGCGGATACCACAAAACCTCCAGGGGAAAGCTCCTAATAATGCAATTACTTTTACAGTATTGCTTCAGTGTGGAAAGTTGAACAAAGCAGTTAAAAAACAGGGTTGGTAAGATGCTCTTTTATGTCTGCCTCATCCTTACATTGTCAATTGACCGAATTCAACAACTGCCCAGGTTTAATTATAAATGAGTTAATAGGGAAAAGGCTTATGGGAGTTTTTTTCTCAGCAGCCCTTGGTGCTTGAAGTTCATGTCCAGATGCAGGGTTGAAAAAAATTCTAATGGAAATTTCCTTTAAGGATTCAGTGCCAATGAAAGGTGGACCATCATAGATCAATGCATAACCTTAACGAAAGTCAGTCTATATTATTTACACCAGACATTTGGTATGTTTTGTGTTGTACTTTTAATTGGTTCTTTCTGCACTCTAATTTCTTTTTGTATATTTGTCTGATTTCAGAACCTTTCCCCGCCTTCCCACCGGTCATGACTGGTGAGTTTTCTTGTCATGTTCCCACGCTAATGATTGTCGTATTCCTGTGCAGATGTTTCTGCTTCCTGCTTGTTGCCCAGCACAGCTTGCAGCAGCTGATTTGCTCTGTCAGAGACCATTTATTAGTTGAGTTTTGTGACTTTATTGTGAGGAAGACCATGCATAACGCATATGTCACATGTACACGTTCGTAGCAAGCTGAATCAGATCCGTTGTCTGTGAGACACATGTGTCTGTGTCCTCTCTGGCATCATCACTGTTATCACCTATACCTTGCCATTCGCAGCATGGACAGTATCCCGGCATGCAAATGAAGTTTCATGTGAAATCAGTCAGTGATGTTTTGTGGTTGGTATTTGTGGTGATGATCACAGCATACGTGTGGATGCAGCACCAGCACTTTTTCACCGCACATATAGCACCAATGCACCTTCCTGACAAGCTGGCAGCTTTCAACAGTAGGTTCAGACGAGTTATCGCTCTGTAGTCAGCATGAGAGGTCGTGATGAATGGAGACAGTGGGTTCGGTGTGCAGCAGTGCCATAAGCCATATTAGTGCACAGGCTCTCTAATAACGTATTCTTTGACTATCGTCACATGCTCCTCTCTATCTCACTCTCTCTCCATATATTTTCCACTGCCTCATAATCCTCGGCTCTCCACCTCTCTGGGTTTTCCTTGCTCTGTATCCACTATATCTCCTCTTCTCCATCTCTTTCCTGCTGGCTCTCTGGATGAATTCAGCACCATATAAGGAGTGCTCTCGTCTCGACTTGGGAGAAACGTGCGTCTGACTTCGTAGTTGAATTCACTTTGGTTTCAGTGGCTGCCCGTATTCTTAGACAGCTCCTGGAGAAATGAGGCAGATACACGGACAACTCGAATTACACGCTTGTTTTACTTTTGAATTCAGAGACAGAAAATTAGATTAGATGAAGGTGGTGATTTTGGTGTAGGGGCTTTGTCAGTGGCAGGGATTTGCTAGATTCAATGTGTATGTGTGTACGTGTGTGTGAGGGAGAAAGAAAGATGAGTGAGTTGTTTCCCTGCAATGCTGGATGGGGTTCATGGAGGAGTTTGGCTTGAGGCAGACGAAGCTGGCACTGATCCATGCATGAAAGAACAGACAACACACAGAGATACATAACAAACACATCAGGATTTTAGTGTATGCATGTGCACGTTCACTCACACACAACCATACACGATGACACAATAATATAAACTCTCTCTCTAGCTGAGAATTTGGCTTTGTCTCGCGGACAGTTCCTGTCATTATATAACATTTGACCAAATAGAGGAAAGCTCTGTGATCTCAATTGTGATGGAGTATGTCAGTTTAATGCAGCAAGCTATACACATGGAAAAGCAAGCTTAGAAAAAACATCTTCTCTATGAGCACATCATGTAATGTTTCTTTACCCCTTGTAAATTATCACAAAACTCCTGGACTGATCCAGTGAAAATTTGGCAAAGCTTAAATCAGCTTGAACAAATCATAAATGACAAGGGCTAGGGAGAGGCAACATGCATGCACATCTGCCTGTCTGTGTGCAGCGACTGTCTGTTTCATTTCTGTGCGGCAAATCGGAGCCAACAGCCGATATAACAAAAATAACAATTATAAAATCAGTCATGCTGGCATTAAGCAATGCAGTGTGCATGCTTCTCTACCCCAAGCCAACTTTTCTGTGTCTGTCCACCAGGGGGAGCCCTTCCTGGCATGAGTGATCCCACTGTAGACACTACAGTGTCCCTGCAGCCCATGCCCACCTACTGGTATTACGTAATAGCCGGAGGGGGTGCACTGGTGCTGCTGGCCTCCGTCACGCTCCTCATGGCGCTGTGCTGCCATCGCTACCACCTGGCTGCCAAGAAGAGCCAGCACTCTGTGTCCTACCACAGCACCCATTACCCAGGTGGCACCGCTACGGCACCTGCAGTGGAACCCATGCTGACCATTAGACAGGAGAAACACGAGCCGTGCTCCCAGTGCTAAGTAGAGAAGGAGTGATGGAGACTGAGACTATGGAGAGGGTTCTAGACTCTCTCTCTCGCTATTTTTCTGCTGCTTCATGACTACCAACAGGCACAGACGCCCAGTGATGCACCCGCAGTGCCCTTCAGGAAGGATTTTGCACCAAGGATGACCTACGCACCAATTAATCTGGAGATATTTGAAAGCTGCCATCAGTGAAAGCAGACTTTTAAAAGCGCTTAGTCGCTCAAATTAGGAGAAGAGAAGTTGACACATAGTTGTGGCCCTTTTTGGAACCTTTGGACCTGTGTGACGCTTTGACTGGAGTTTTGCAGCGTTTGCAGTTCCAGCAAAGAGTTTGTTGAGAAGAGACGTGCATCTAGCCAGAGTCCTGAGTGGCAGAAAGCCACCTCTGTGTGTGTGTGTGTGTGTGTGTGTGTGTGTGTGTGTGTGTGAGAGAGAGGGAAGAGTGTGTGTGTTTTGTGATGTGTGTGTGTGAGAGAGAGAGGGAGGGAAGAGTGTGTGTGTTTTGTGATGTGTGTGTGTGTGAG
>JAQQZR010000035.1:17710449-17722222 GCA_030068235.1 Notoglanidium macrostoma | reverse complement strand
GTGTGTGTGTGTGTGTGTGTGTGTGTGTGTGTGTGTGTGTGTGTGTGTGTGTGTGTGTGTGTGTGTGTGTGCGCACACTTCTCTCACTCTCTGGGTCTCCCTGGAGAAAGCGGCTGGATGGGAACCTGACTTGGCAGGGTTCTGATCCCCTGCTTGTGACCAATCCTGTTGCCAAGGGGAAAAGGCTGTGCAGTAGTGCCAGAACTACTGAGAGAGGAAAACAAAAAAAAGTGCTCTGAGAAAAATGCAAGATGGAAAGCAGGATACTGCTGTGTCACATTAAAGCGTTTGCATGAGAACCAAATAATGTACACACATACACTCATACACACACTTGGCAAGGAAGAGGGAGAGTAAGTGGGGAAAAATTTAAGTTAGTTAAAGATGCCTTGTAAGTATCAGTGTGACAGATTCGCAGACTTTTAGAAGGAATTTGTCTTTGTGTGCCTTGTTGGTCCATGTGTGTGTGTTTGTGTAGGAGCGTGTGTGTGATGGATGTACATGTGTCATGTGCGTGCATGGGTGCAGTTACTATCCCAGACTCACTCCACCTATACTGTCTTACCTTCCTCTTCCTTTTCCCGTGAGTCTCCTAACCGAAGGGCGTATCCAGAAGGAAGATCTATTTCTGTCTGTTGATGTGTACATTTTATTTCTTGACTGTCTATGAAGCTCTGTAACTTGCTTTGGTACATCTGTGTCAAAAGATTTTTCTATATGCAAAAGTTATGTGACCCTGCCTTAGCCAGTCTTACACCTCTGAGCAGCCCACAATCTTTAAGTCTCATCATTGGCCTTAAATATACAAGTGGCACAGGGCTGTTCGATGCCAGTCACTAAAGAGCCTCACTTTTTTGCAGAAAAGACTTAATGTACTTTACTAAATGTACTTTATATGCTAGTTATTTTCTGTAATATTTTTATATCCAACTTGATATGTCATGGTTGCTGACTGAAAGGCTAAATGGAAATGCGTATGCACATGACTGATGCACTGATTAACGTTCAGCGTTCTCTGGTAGCCAATCACGTCTGTTGACTTCTGTTGCTATTTTGACTGCTTTAGGCTGTTTTCATGGCTCGTATGGAAGCGGAGAGTGAAACTCAAGCTGTGAATGTGAATGTGTGGCTTTGCTTGGCTGCTCCGCTTCATGTTTGACAGTGGTGGGGCTTTGCCATGTTTGATAGCACTGCAGAGAGTGAGAGAACTCACAGACTCTATACGTCTCAACACTGCACACTGTGTCGAATCTGACGGCTTTCCTGAACGGTTCCTCTGTATCTCGAATATACAGAATTATTTTTGTGCAATTATCATACTTGGAAATGCATTTATATGGCATAACAATCTTGATGTTTGATGATGTGCATACTGTAATACATGTTCATTCTAAAGTGTCTGATAGCTTTAAAGTGTATGTTCTTGACTTGAGTATGAAAGCGTTAGGTTTACCCTTTTTTGACAATCCCCTACTAAAATGTGATTAAAATCCCGATGATGATCTGAGGGTCGTCACTTAAGATTCGTACGAATCAAAAGACTGTAATATTATATTGATTAAACACAAGCCAAGATACACAGCTTAGAGTGAGATTCATGAACATTCCATAAACATACAGTCATAAAGAGTTTGAGGCATCATCCATTATTTAAAAAAAAAAAAAAAGAAAAGAAGGAGCTGGCCTTAGGTAGCTGCTTCAGGGTTTGGCAGCATCAGATGCATTTTGGGATTAAAGGAGTATGTAAATCCCAATATCCTCTTATATCCTCCATATGGCAATAGGTGAAAATAATCCTCCATTACAGAGACACGGGCCATTTTTTCGCCCCATTAATCTTCTCTTCACAAAAGAATGCATGGAAAGGTGGAAGGGGACATCAAAGCGAGAGGTCGGTCTAAAGATACGCCAGCTTTGGTTCGGCCCGGAGTCTGAAGGGGTTTGCTTAAGAACACAAAAGCACATGAAAGCCGCTTGCAGGCAGCCCGATAGAGCACCTGACCTGGCAGACCCGTGATGACGCTGAGAGCAGAAAAAAACATATTCTCTTGCTCCCTTTTCCATCTTTCTCCTTCTTAATCTCTGCGAACATTAGATCCTTATTAACAAAATTACAGCCACTTTAATGAGGCCAGGATTCAAGCAGGCCTGTCTATCATGCATAAAAACAGGCTGTCATTATGGCTTTTGTTTAAGATTTAATGATAAAAGTACAATGGCTTTTTTTTTTTTTAACTGATGGCAGCACTAACACTGGCTTCAAAGCTTTTTATCTTGCAAACAATGCGAAAAAAAATGCCAACCTACATTACAGTGCTTGCCCCTTTCTATAAATAATGATGTTGCTGTCAATTTGCCTGATATAGTGGCAATAAGAAATCCACCCCCCTATTTCCTCCTCTGTGCTGCTTTACTTCATTCTACCTGTGAGTCTAGCTCATGGGCTCATGTGATTCATTCTGACATAAGGCTTTTAACACAGACTACCCAACAATAATACCTTCAATCCTTCGTAGTATTTGATTTTCCTGTAGGAATGCCAGCTTTGGATGGTTTTATTTATAAGGAGTAGTTTTTTTCCCCCAGTTCTGAAACTGACAGGTTAGCAGAAATACAATCTGTTCTCAGTGTGCTTTTATATCAACCATGGCTGCCCCGTGCGTTTTCTATGTAGCTCTAAATATTTCTAATTAGATAATGGGTCGATTGCATTTTATTAAGCCTACCGTAAGCATTCTTTCTCTGGGCCATTTTCCTTTTGCTGTCCATCAAATGATATTAATGAGCAAAAGCACTTAGGTCCTCCTGGCTGTATACTGGCCTCACAGTGCCAAGAGCCTGCCTCAGCACAAAAACACACCGCGTATGCACAGGCTGATGTGTTGCTTTAGAAAAAGAAGACATTTTAATATTATTTTGGGTGTACGAGTGGTTTTTTTTTTTTCTTCCTGTGGGTAAAATTCAAACCAAACTGACAAGTAGCATTAATAGTTTGGAAAACCTTAGTGTTTTCTCTTAAATCCATTTTGATCCTGGTACAGTGTATCATATTTGTGTTTTGCTTCATGTTCATGGTCTCAATGAAGACTCCGATCTCTGATACATTTGTGGCTGTGTGTTCCCTGCATCCTCTCTTTGTGTATATTGGGTCTTGACTGGGATTGTCTGTTTATGTGCCATTTCTGCGCTGCACTTCAGCCTGTTTCAAAAAGATTTGAGGAATATTTTAGCCTGTTGAATTTTATGGTCTTGGAAAATGTTGTGCGGAATGTAATAATAAAGTGATATTTTTCTACAAACTGCTTCTGGAGTGTTTTATGATGTCGCAATCCTGCACTTTATGTGTATTTCTTAGTTGATTGTGGGTGACGTTTTTTCATTATGTTGGTGCTTTAAATGTAAAATGTGCTGCACATGTGTCAGTTCTGCTTCAGCGAATAGCCAATAAACAGTGCGTTACTGAGGCTGCTTATACTTGTATTTTCATGCCATTAGAGCTTGAGTCATAGCACACAGCACATACTTGTTTAGCAAAAGACATGCAAGGTTATTCTCTTATTTGCCTTTGTAGTCTCTCAAACTGAACCCCGATGAAATGGTTCCTTGTTTTTGTTTTCTCTTCAGAGCAAAGACCTGTCGAATATGGGAATAATCCCCTGTTTCATGACAGAAATCGCCCAGGTCAAGGTGAGCCCTTTATTTGTATTGGTAAATATTGCATGTAGTACAACATAAGTTGGTGTAATTTGTTATAGCTAAAAAGCTAATACATTTTTTGCATTCACAGCCATAGGAACTTTTAGCATATTGCTGTTTTTTTTTTTTATGTTGGTACTGTTCTAAGGTAGCAAACAAAAGTAAAGGCCAAATGAAGATATATGAAATATTTTCTTGAGCCGCAACAGTAATAACACATAGAACCATAAGTTTCTATTCAAGTGGAGTATTGTATGAACACTAAATAGTGTAATATGATTGATAATGTCCTCCATGTCCTGACCATAGGTTTTTCATTTTCTGCATGGAGCACACCCGAGCCTTCACGCAGTCCTCCAGTGACGCGTGTCTCTGAGAAAGACAACGCCTGGCTGTTAACTCTGGATCCCATCCTGGTCACCATCATTGTGATGAGCTCTCTGGGTGTGCTGCTGGGCGCAGTGTGTGCCGGCCTGCTGCTCTACTGCACCTGCTCCTACAATGGACTCTCAGCCAGGAGCTCCACCACGCTGGAGAACTACAACTTTGAACTGTATGACGGCATCAAGCAAAAGGTGATCAACCAGCAACGCTGCTGCTCAGAGGCTTGAGGTCTTGTGGCGACTGTTTCAGCCTCCAGACAGCTCAATCGCAGACTGTGAATGAACCTCACTTTCCTGCCAATGGCCCACCTGCCACTCAGAGCAGATCTCTGATTCGCCAATATGATTCACAGGTGCTCCCAGTGGACTGTGGGAAAATATCAACACATATCAATTGAATGCCTATCCCAAAAAATATTGAACTAAATTTTAAAAAGTGTATATGAATATAGATTTGTAAAGTTTAAAAAAAAGATCTAAAAGTGGTTTAATGGGAGTTAGAAGTGAGTGGCACTAGAACTTTGTAAACGGATCATTGCTTGTGAAGTCTTGGCCTCCATTTTGTGAAAGACGTGGTCTAGAAGATTGTGGACATGTTGTTTAGTTTTAGACCTGTGTCTTTATGCACATCTGCTTGAGTTATTGCTCTGTACCATAGCCATTCTTCTGCCATCTTTTTGAGCTTTGTCACCTTTTTAAGCCAGTCTTATGCTTATGTTCAGTCTGTTTTTGTTGTGATTCATGGTTATCAGAAGCGGGTAGATGAAGAAACCGAAATGTTGTGTTACATTTGGAAGAAAATCCTTTGGCCCAGTAAGTTAGATTCAAGTATTAAGATTGTCTATGGTGTTCTTTTGCTTTTGTTTGTTGGATCTGTACACATGGCATAACGCTGTGTGAACCACCGAAGCATTGTTTTAATTGCAACCTATGGATTGCGAAGCGATTAGAGCCACTGAGTTTGAGTGTTGGAGACATGGGAGAAGGACGAGGCTCTTCCGTCCACGGACGGACGGTCTTCACTACACTCTAGCTCCCTTTATCCCATGCCCTAAAGTAAAAGGACTTGGCAAAGAAAGAGAGACTTTGTAAAGGAAGCAGAAAAAAATATCCAAGCTTCGTATATGGACCCGCAAGTGAGCCTTAAGCGAACTGTCTTTGGAGGAGAGCCATTGAGAAACACCAGTTCTTGGGTTTTAAACCTCCAGGGCCTTGGTGAAATTGGGCCTCATGCTTTCTTTCATTTCACACATTTTCACACACAACATTACATTATGAGCTGTTGAAAAGAAAAAGGTCAACGAAACCACAAGAGCAGGTTTGCTGTAAAACAGAAACATGGGTGGAAATTTCACAGCATGTTTGCCTCAATGTGAAATGGGAGAGTGAATGCGATAAAATGTGCTTAAAGCTCTTCATTGTGCCCACTGGCTGCCCCCGCAGCGCCCTACGGAGGCATGCTGGGCGCCGCCAGGATTGTGGTGGGCTGTACTGATTAAGAAATGCTGAAAGCAGAAACAGATAAGAACTGCTTAGCTGTTTTTGGAAAGTGAGAGAAAGAAAGAAAAAGAGGTAGAGATGTTTTGTCCAGCTCTGTTGTCACTGGACTTTGTTGACTCTTTTCCAAGTGCCTTGGAGCTCTGACCTGTTTAGCTTTGCTGCAGAGCTGTGAAAGTATTACCTCTTCTGTCTGGGACAGGGGGCCAACACCAAAAGATGTGGAAATCCCGGCACTGGTCAGATGATTCAAAATTTCCTGTTTGTAGATTTTGTACAGAAATATGTTCTTTTTATTGGTATTATTATTATTATTATTATTATTATTATTATTTAATAAAGGATGAATAACTGATTTACATGTGCTATAGAATGTCATTTTACTTTATTCAACATGAATGAGAAAATGGATAATTTATTCATATCACTTCTGTATTTCTTTGTTTCCATGTTGGTGTTCATAAAGCTAGAAAATTATTTACTCATGCAAACTCTTACCTCTTGAGCAGCCTGAAAGCTCACACACACCCACACTGTCCCTGTGAGGGCATATTACTCATCACGCCAGGCTCCATTCATTTAGCAGTTAGTCATCATCTGTTTAAGGTTTTCCTACTACATACACACACATACACTAACAGAACATCTCAGTATCAGTAAATGACTTTCACCTTCTCCTCCCTGTCCTCCTCTTCCTCCCTGCCGCAGAAAAACAACAGAATATAAAATATGCTTCAGTGTTCTTTGATCTTGAGTGGAGGAAAGGATGGAATCATTGGTTTAAGGACTCTACCTTTTATCTAGTATGCTTTCATCATGTTCTCTAACATCAGTATCAACCCGCAGCCTCTGGAGCTCAAAGTGGAGTGAGCAGGGGCATGAGCAGCGACCCTGTGAGGTATACACTGTCAGTTTTAAGAGACGTGTATGGCAATGCATACAAAACATAACAGACAATATATAATTTTAGCAGCATCATTTTTCTTTAGCCCATCATTTTTCTTGCATAATTCTATCATTTAGCCACACATTGCTGACTACAGCTAAACATCATCAGTAAGTCAATATTTAGTAATAAATCATTTTGCATAATTTTTATTAACTACAATTTAGAAGACAATATTAGCTTTCCTTTCTGGAGCCAATGTACTCTGGAGGGAATTTTGAAGCAATCTAGACCGCAATCCTTTCATTTTTTTTAAATTTTTTTTTTATTCTTGAACTTGCTGTGTAAAATGGGTTGTGTATCTAAACCAGAACCTCCAAGAGCCTAACCAGCCTGGCTTCAAAGCAGCAAAATCCAAAGAAATGGCCCTTGTCACTTTTACTGAGAAGTGTCACGCCATTAGATGAGCCAAACTGTCATCAGATCTTATCCTGCTTGACCTCTCAGTTTCCTTCGACATTGTCACTCACAGGACTCTCCTATCCATCCTCACAAGCATTAGTGGTGCAGCATAGTGGTATGCTTCTTACCTGGATGGACCGTCAGATCAGGTAACATGGAGAGGATACCTATCTGCTTCATGCAAACTCACCACTGGTGTCCCACAGATCTCAGTGCTCAGTCTTCTTCTGTTCTTCAGAGAGGTAACATCCTCATGGTCTTTAATGCATCATGACACCATTTTTTTATGGAGGTAATCATATCTGATGTACATCTCATCATGTATGGCATCTCATCATGTACGGCAGCTCATCACCTGGAACCAAATTACAGCAGGACTGAGCAGTTGTATCTTTCTAGACATGCCTAGAAATAGGACTACTGTCTTTATTGCTGTACCAACCAGCTGTACTAACTTTGCTCTAACAGGGTTTCAGCTTGAAAGTGTTTTTGAACCTTGCCCTGTTTGTACTAGCATGAGGATATGTTGATAGTTGACATGACACTTCAGTAAGTCGATCTGGATAAGGATGTCTGCCGAATGCTGTGTGTATATGTAAACATAAGCAGCTCAGGAGTTGGAGAACAAGAGGCACGACCTGAAGACATGGAATGATGTTTCAGGGACAACTCAAAGATGTCGAACAAGAACATGTCCTTCTTGAAGAATTCAGATTAGAGAAATCAAATAGAGACATCACTGTCCACAGTCATAATAGGAACCCATTCAGAACTCTTTTTTTAAGTTTCTACAGTGATATGGACCACATGGCTAAAAGTATGTAGACATTTGACCATCATACCTATATGTGCTTGATTAGCATTTCATTCCAAAACCATGGGGATTAATATAGATCACCTCCTTTGCTGTTATAACAGCCTTGACTCTTCTGAGAAGGCTTTCCACTAGAATTTGGAGCGTGACTGTAGAGATTTCTGCCCTTTCAGCCACAAGAACGTTAATGAGGTCGGGCACTGACGTCAGGGAAGGAGGCATTTGTTGGGGGGTGATGTTCAGGTGTCCACATACTTTTGGGCATATAGTGCAGTCACAGTGGAAACATTTTTGTTGGCTATGCTGTTATTTATTCATTGTGCCAATACTGCTTACCATTTTAAAAATGGCTCTGTTTGGTCTCCCTGTGATATGTACACTGCCAGTTTTATTTTAAGGGGCCAAGAGGAAGAGCAGCCATGCATAGATATTCGTACAGAACCTAATGACAAGTGAAGAATTTGAACAGTTTTAGCCCTTGCATATTTTCTTTTCATAATGATGGTGAGATCTGTTATTCTGGCTTAAGATTAAACATTGAGAGACATATTTTGAATAAATATATTTTACAATAAGTTTCTGTTTCTTGCATGCTCTGTTTCTTTTTGTAAATAATTTTTCTCTGGTGATGAAGCGCAGATCCATACAGATACAGCAATGTGTTTGTTTGCTGTGTCTAATACTCCATGTGCGTAATTACGTTGTGCTGAATTCTGACAACCTGCAGCCCAATAATGTAATAAACTTAGGTCATGTACTGCTATTCCTCTGTATTAACATGACATCATGATAATGAGAGGCAAATCACACTGTGTCAAAGGCATACACGAGGGAAGCAGAAAGGATGCACATGACCAGGTCATTGTCACACATGATGTCAATAAGAACACTTAAACATCGATCTTTCTCTGTATTTTGTACATTTGTAAGTAATGACCCAATGACCAATGATGTTAATATCTGATGTTAAATACTAACAGCCAGTGAACCAGAAGACCATAATTTCTCTCATACCCTAGTTCATATGTAAATGTCTACCATGTTTATTTTCACAAACTACTAAAAGATTAATAGTTGCACTGTGTCAACATAGACTTAAGTAATAACTTCCTTGTAGGTGCAATGTTCACTGTAAATAAAACAACCTGGTGATTCTGTTCATTTTGACCAAATGTGCATTGTTAGTGGAAAGTCTAAGAATAGAAGGATCTTAGAAGGTTTTACTAAAAATTCAATATTATTGCAATGTTTAAATTGCTCAAACTGGCATGCACCACAAAATATTTAAATCTAACATTACACTGTTGTTCAGCATATTCAAATGTGGATTAAGTTTGCAGGATTTTTTTTATTTTGTTTCATTGTTATGCTTTGTAACTTAAGTGCTGTTTAATTTACTGCAGAAGAGCCAAAAGGGACAAAGCAGAAAATTGCCCAGTTTCCCAACCCTGGTCCTGGAAAACACTCTGTCCTGTATATTTTAGTGCTTTAGGTGCTCTAACGCACCCATTTCAACTCAGGAAGGGTTGTTAATTAGCTGATTAGTTAAATCAGGTTGTAAGGAGCAGTGTAAACTGCTGTGCAGGATGAAGGGTACACAGGGTTGGGAGCCTGTGGATTAAGGTACTGCTGTAGCCTTCTGAGGTGCCTCACTTGTAGAAAGAGTAATACAGTGCATAGCCTAGATACTAACCACACCTACACCCTCCTTCAGTTCTATGTTTGTATTTATCAGGGCCTAAATACCAATTGGGTGGTGTCGACCAACTTCCATAAACAAACAGATAATCTCAGATGACAACAAAAATCCCAATAGATTTCAATATGTATGGATTTGTTTTCTCCAAAAAAGTAAACCAACATTCAGAAACCAATTAGGAACAAATAAAAGCATAAGAGTAGTTAACTTCAAAACGAGTGCCTACCTCTATAAAAACTTAACTGTGGGCGGTTTGGTGTTCTGGAGCACGCAGATGCCAAGAAGAAAGGACATGGACATGACTTCAGAGAAGCAATTGTCACTGCTTAGCAATCTGGGAAGGGTTATAAGGCCATCTCCAAATAACTTGAAATTGACCGTTCTACATTAAGAAGGATTGCTTACAAATGGAGACTTCCTAGGAGTGAGTGTCCCACCAAATTTTGCTGGTTGTGGATTTGCTGTCCATTTAAGGCATTAAAATATTTACTGCTTTACTGATGGTTACGTTTGGTTAGACTATTTTAATTCACATTCAAAAAGATTTAGCACTTTTGTTAAATAGCTTTAAAAAAAAATTTGTCACAATGTTAAATTTCCATCAATACAGGCAGTATTTAATAAAATTCTTTTTTTTTTTTTTTTTTCCCCAGATTATGGTGAAATGATTTCATGATTTCTTTTTAATCTTTTGGTTACAATAAACCTTGGTACATGAAACCACATCATAATGTTACATTAAACCATGAAGAGTTTGACCAAAAAAAACCCCAATCTAAGTTGCATTCAATCTTAATAGTGATTCCAGAAATCTCTTTGACAGTTTGCACTGTTTTACCCCCAAACATACTCTTTAAAATGGTTTTGTCTAGCATCTTAAATGTTCTTCTGTTTCTCCCTTACAGGTTTTAATTAGAAATCCGCATTAGAGGGTTTAACTTTCCGAAAAGATTCCAAGTAGAATCCCTTTGGAAAGATGCTAGCAATAACCAAATAAAGAAATCTTGATGAACTTTTCTATTACTTTTTTCCATCACAGTGTGAAGACTCTTTGTTTACTGTGCCATGTCAATTAATTCATTCTAACGTCGCTTACCCTTCAAACCAATGTTCCACATTCAGTCTTCAAAGTCCTTTCCTTTCTTTTTAGTATGAGACGGTTACTTAAGTGAGTTTAATCCTTAGGGAAGAACAAGGATGAATCACTCTTTTCTCTTTCTTTCTAATTAGATACCTATGTATTACAAAGAAAGAAAAGACTATTGTAACAAGATTTGCAAAGTGCTTTAAAATCATCACGTTATAAATGATGCTGTTGTCTGTCACAGTGACAAACCAAGCTTGAGAAGATGTGAGGTGTAAATAGGACACGCTTCATATATAAATACATGGTTCATTACAGACTGTAGAGAGTGGGACGGGTGCGGTGGAGAGTGACTAAGATCTGTTGGGACTCTTTTTGGATGGGGCTCAGTTTCCCAGTGGCAGATGGCGGAGAGATGGACTGATCGACCAGTGATGACAGAAAAAAAAGTTGTTTGTTGTGTTGATTAGTTAAGCAAAGAGAAAGACTTTCATGAGTGTCCAGACTTTTCTTAGTGCCTGTAGTGTGCTTACTGGAAACTGGTCTTGTGTAGAACACCATGTTTTCTCCTTAAAGCAGCCAATTTTATCCAAGAGAAATAATACTGTAGTTTATAGAGTTCTTTGGTTCTGCTTGAAAGCCGTTACGGATGGAGTTGGCTATGTAGGTCAGCTGAAAGCAGCACTCATTTTTCTCTCTCCAGCCAAAACCAACCACAACCAGTCACTGGTGATCACTTCAAAGTGATGGGATTCTTCTTGGTTTAAAAATGCTTTTTTCTTATCGCCAGAATGAAAATGTTGTTTGTTTCATTGAAAGGAAAGTTTGAGCCTTATTGCTTTGTCTCACTGCTTTGAACGCGAACATTACAAAACTAGTTTGTTTCAGATATTTCTGGTATGACTCACTTATTTTAAGCCCTTATTTTCTTGCTCCAGCACCAGCAAGGTCCACAATGTCTCTTCTGTGTCTGACTAAGAATCGTTGTATTAATGACATCACCTTTGCTGTGTTTTGTCACTTGTAAGTTAATGTGGACTGTCTTCTAGGCTGTGGGAGTTAGTGTTTTAACACCTGATTGCAAATGCACAGACAGCACCAACTTCACAGTCATTATTTTCCATGCATGAGTGCAATAAATATACTAAGATGCCCTTTGGGATGTGCACAGTCTTGAGGTCGTGTGTGTGTGTGTGTGTGTGTGTGTGTGTGTGTGTGTGTGTGTGTGTGTGTGTGTGTGTGTGTGTGTGTG
>JAQQZR010000035.1:17688309-17707329 GCA_030068235.1 Notoglanidium macrostoma | reverse complement strand
TCATTCCATTTGAATGGCAGTCAGTCACAAACAGATTAGGTTTGTAATGCAATCGCACTCTCTGTATCTGTATCTGTATTCAGCTTTAAACCAAACATTCAACTGTGTGCTTCCAATTTTGTGACAACAGTTTGGGGAAGGCTCAGCTATGGCTGTGATAGTTAGGCGTCTACAGTTGTTTATTCATTTATCTTCAGTAACCCTTTTATCCTGGTCAGTTTCACGGTGGATCCAGAGCCTATCCTGGGAACACTGGGTGTGGGGTGGGAATACACCTTAAGTGAGATGCCAATTCAGTGTAGGTCACCATGCACACTCACTTGCAGGCAATTTTGTATAACCAATTCACCTACATGCAATTTTTCGGGAGGTCGGACGAAACTAGAGGACCTGTCGGAAATCAGCATGGGGAGAACAGTACAGCTCATGATCGACTCTGGAACCCTAGATCTTTGAGGTGGCATTGCCACCCGCTATGGATATTTTAATTTCATTTTTTGGTGTATGGTGCTGTTACAATATGCAATAACAAAAAAAAAGAGAATTAAACTAGGCAGAAGGAGGTGTTTGAAAAGGCAAAAGCTGACTGGAAGCTTTCTTGGCAGAAAGAAGACATGATACACTGGGCAGATGCATAAGCATGAAGCTACACACTCACAATCATATGCACTCAGTAGCCTGCAAATTATTTTGTGTTGGGCAGACAGCCCATTACCCATTTCATTCATTTTATAGTCTGTTTCCAGAAGTTTCCAGCACCCCTCTGTGGTCTAGTGCAGCCTTCAGCATAGCAGCCCACGGGCCTTGTGTCTGTGTGTCCATGGCCACAAACAGCATCTGCACAACCCTCCTGAGAGCACGAACCACAGTGTGTTATACAAAATAAACACACTTGCACAAACTGCTTTCCATTGTGCCAGCCTCCTTTCCCACTTTCTCTCATTTAATGGACTGATTAGGAAAATTCCATAGGTAGACGGGGAACAGTCCACATTACCCCAAGATCCATGGAAACCTATCATTACCTTTCTTCTTAATGTTCTCAGCCAAGCCAAGCCTGCATGTCATGTTTTATCAATCACAGCCTGCTGGAGCTGGTCCACTCCTTGTGTGTGCTGGTGTTTGTTTATGAGAATATATGTGTGTTTTATCTTTATGAACATGATGAGCAGGCTGAGATTCATGGTGTGTGTATATATCAGTGTGTGTGTGTGTGTGTGTGCGTGTGTGTGTGTCTTTAATGGCACTTGTGAGTTGTGGGGTTTGCTCTGGTATGCAAAATAGGGTGGGGAGCTCTACAACATCCTATAAACCGCAGTATAACAGTCCCTGCAGGAGAGAATTTACTACTGTGCCCAGCTGTTATTGCCGGCAGTACACTGACACACACAGACAGTGTACATATGGCACATTCTCTAAACCCTAAGTGCACATTCACATGCATGCATACAGTATATTTATAATACAGTACAGTAGCGCATAGAAACATTAGCCATATGGTTGGGTGCATAATTGGATGTTTGCACATGCATATGCATGCACATAAAAACATAATAATAATCTTTATCTACTTAGCCATTTTCATTTTGAATCCAAATTCTCAGTGTTTTCCATATGAAAGATTGAAAAATATATTAAATAAACAAGGAAAGTATAATTATTAATTAATTACTATGAATCTTAACAATTATATCAAATAATATGAAAGAACCAATAATTACAAATATAGGCCAAATGAAACAAATACATTTTAATGTGCATTTTAAAATACTTATAGAGCATTTCTAATGCATTTTGGAACACTCTTCCAGAGTTGTAATAATATAAGAAAAAGGTTTCCACTTGCTAAGCTGTGAGTCACCTGGCTGATTAACAGCAGGCATGTGTCGCAACTGAGACAAGTACTCGTGATGGGTTATACAGCTTCAGGAGATCAGCAAGGTACACAGCAGCACAAGGAGACCATCACATTGAACACTCTCTCTTCCTTGACTGAGATTCTAGAATATCAGACCTAGTGCAGTATGACGTGGGAATATGATAAATCCACGAATCCTTGGTATTGTTTCCCACAAAGTGAGCCATATCATGATAGAGTATCCATGATGAATTTTTTTCTCTTCTGGCCAGGCTATTAAACATACGATACAGATTCATAGGGGCGGGACTAGAAATTAGGGATCGGCGATATGACAAAAGTATCATATCATGATTCTCAAAGGCATTTCTACAACACACAATATTTAGCATGACATATACGCTTTATTGCCAAAAGTTTGGCGACACCTTACCATCACACCCATATCTGAGCCTTGGTTTGGCAAGGCTGGAGTGGAAGAACTCGAGTAGCCAACACAAAGCCCTGACCTCAACCTCACTGGACACCTATGGTTCAGTTAGTGAACTGAAACACTAACTTTAGCCCAGTCCTTCTCACCTGATGTCTCTAATGCTCATGTGACTAAATGGATACAAATCTCAACAGCCACACTCCAAAGTCTAGTGGAAAGCCTTCCCAGAAGAGTGGAGGTTATTATAATAGCAAAGGGGGACTAAATCTAAATGGATGTTCAACAAGCACATATGGTGTGTGGGTGTGCACATATGGTCAGGTGTCCACATACTTTTGGCCATATAGTGTAGCTATAAAACTGCCAGCTAATCAGTAGTGTTGTTTGACAATTCATGTAATATCCAGGGATGAAAAATAAATTCATTTTATTCATTTTAATATTAAAAATGATCATTTTATTTATAAAAAAAAATATATATATACAGTATATAATATATTTAACACTTAAAAGGAGATAATAAAGTTAACATTTTACAAATTCTAAAGTGCACATTATTTAAATCAAATCAGCAGCTTCCATTCAGCTTGTAATTAAAATGATCATTATTTACATTTGACAGTTTACCAGCTATCATGATAGCCAATTAAATTGAAAAACTATGTGCTATAAATTACATGCTAAAAACTATATGCTAAAATCTAAATATGCAGGATATATAAGAAAAGTGCATCTATAATACTGATGTTACATCCTCATATCACCCATTGCTACAAGAAATAGTGCAGACCACTGATTGGTCAAGCACAATCACACAGAGTTGTAATGAGTCATCAGTCCAATGAAAATACATAAATAAATTAAAACAATAGCTAGCTAGAATAATAATCCTCAGCTGTAGTGTCTGTTAGCATTATTATCAGATACAATGAAAAACAAATCTCCTTCATTGTTGCTTCTCTGAGTATTTACTCATACCTCCAGAGAGCTCCTCCTACTTTCATTGGTACCATTTTGCAATAGGAAATTAGCACAGGCACATCTGTGGTTGAATACAGGTACAGATGGCTCCATTCTCAGAAAAAAAACAGGATGTTTTACACGGGAAAGTGAAGCCAGTGAACATTAAAGTCTCATTTCATGTACATCCATGGTCCTTAAGGTCTAATTATGTACCTTAAATGGGTACATTCATGGACATTCATATATACTTAACAAGTACCCTTGAGGGTGTTATTCTGTTAACAAGAAACAAACATGAAGTACATGAAAACAACACAGACCCTGGGAGGATTTCTTGACTCATGCTGATTATTTTCAGACTAGTTGGTAATCTGTTACAGAGGTGGGATCACACAAGTCATACATACAGAAGAAACAAGGAGGAGGGGCTTTCATTTTAAACATACTGTATAGTGCATGTCTATAGCACATGTGCAAAATGAGAGAGATGTAGAGAGAGAATCGGTAAACAAGGGAAGATCATTAGCCTTTGGGGTGAAAAGTGGCCTCTGGGGAATAAAGTAGGAACTGTCTCATTTTTCCATTGTTTCTCACAGCAGCTGTCTGTTTGTGTGTGTGTGTGTGTGTGTGTAACTGATGGTGGGTCTGATGCTTTCTACACACAATGAAGTCTCCAGCAGTCACTGACTGTGCAGTCTGGGTTACAGGTGGTTGGTCCAGTTCTTCCCTATGGTTTTATAGACTGCATAGACAGCTTCAGGGGCAAGACATAATATTTCTTCCACTCCAGTTTACACCCCACACCCTCTCCTTAAATCGGGGTGTACACACAAACACACACAGACACACTGAGAAATATCCTCTTCTGTGGCACTGACCTACCTCATCTCATCCCCTGCAGACCTGTTGTTACTGTGTGCATTAATTGCTCAGCATGGGGTACATCAGAAGGGGGCACAAATAGCTGTGTGTTGACTTGTGCGTGTGTGTAAGGGGAAATGGTTGTACACTTACAGATAAAATTGTTTAGTATAGCTAAGGTATTATTAAAAACTAACAGATGTGCACTACTCTCTCTCTCTCTCTCTCCCTCTCTCTCTTTCTCTCTCTCTCTCTCTCTCTCTCTCTGTCACACACACACACACACACACTCAAACAACACTCAAACAACACTCAAAAAACTGGCAGGCAGTAGGAGGTTGTTTTTGTCAAATTTGTTGTTTTCTTTTGGAGGCAGTGCAGGCGGATGCGTGGCCTTCAGAGACATCCAGGTGGCTACAGTCCTAATTAGACCCGAGGGTTTTGGGGAAGGGAGGAGTCGAGCCCCTGTGATGATTGATGCTGGCAGACAGACTTTGAAAACCATCTTCAATTCACATAGTGCTTCTGTAAACAGACACAGGTGACATGCCATCCTCTTGCTTCATAGACTTGGTTTTAGCCCATAAAATACAGAACTCCTGCAGGACATATAGACAGACGGGCAGGAGGGGAGGTCGCTCCCACATGTCTGATATATCTTCCTGACTGATACAGTCTGCATGACACATACAAGTGAGGGTTTAAAGCTATGGGCTGGATGGGAATAGAAGGCACTACTGCTGATTTGCTGCCTCTTTCTGAGTGATTAAGAAAGCATGACTTATGAAAGCATCATGGCACTGGACCAAGGGGCAGATTGTTTAAACCTTTGAAGGTTCATAAAAAGGTCACTTTGACTCCCATTACATGAATTTGAATTCGAAATCAAACAATCTTTTTTAATGGGGATTTGCAGCTGGACATGACCTTAGTGTTCTGTACAATGAAATGCTGGGCTTGAAATTGCAGGTTAGACATAGGTCAAACCCAAGCAGGCATTAAACATCCATCCATTGAAATGGATTTTATTTCTGATGACCAGACTGTTAGAATGACATAAATAGCCAGACAGCTGTATCAGATCCCAAACAGTCTGGCCTGCCACAAAGAGGCTGAAAGTGAAAACTCAACACTAGAGCAGCCTTTGTCATAGAAAACATAGTCTAATGTAAATAAGTAAGTATATAATATCACTTGAAAATAGCCATGTTTGGTTATTTCCTGACCACCAGAATTATTTGTGCACCTACACTGCAATTAGAATTGTTTTTGCATTCTTGGCATTGAGTTGAAATATTTTAAGGTTTGTTTCATTCTCCATCAAGGATATGTTTTGTTTCCATTCCTCTTTGTGGTTGTCATGGTATATTCAAGATATAATCAAGAATAGAGAGGTGTGCAATATCAAGGGGCTACAAGTAACATCCCTATTATTTGCAGATGCCTTTTATTAGATGAAGATACCTTTTGGAACTATCTTAACTGTACCACTGACACATACTGATAAATTTTGCTGCTGAGTGTGAAGCTGGGATGAAAATCTGTACCTTAGGCTAGGTTAACTTCTGGGAAAAAGTGGGATGCTCACTTTAGGTGAGGGGAGAGACCCTGAGATCTTGGGATCTTATTCATGAGTGATGGGAAAAGAGAGTCAGTCTGCCAAACAGATCTGGTCAGCAACAGCAATGTTACAGACAATGTATCAATCTGTGGTGGTGTTGTAGTAGCTCAGATTGCAGACAATGATCTCTGTTTACCAGTCAGTCTATGTCCTTGTCCTCTCCTCTGGTCAGAAGCTGTGAGTAGTGACCAAAACAATACGGTCACAAGTTAAGGCAGTGGAAATGCCGTTCCTCCAAAGGGTTGCTGGTTTAATTTCTGTGAAAAGACAAGGAGCTCAACAATCCTGGAGAGCCTTGGAATGTAGTCGCTGTTCCTTTGAACTGAGGAGAGCCATTCCACTGAACATTCCACTGGATAGATGCCCCAGGGAAGACCTAGAACCTTGTGGAGAGATTACATTTCACAGTTGGCTTGGGAATGTCTGGGGATACCCCAGGAAGGGCTGGAATCTGCAAGTGGGGATAGAAAGGTCTGGACTGACCTACTCAGCCTATTGCCACCATGACTCACCACTAGGAAAAAAGGAAAAAGAAAGAAAGGTAAATGACTTTCACAATCAGTAATGCACTGTAACTGTCACGATTGAGAGGCAAAGCTGGATTCAAATACAGACAGTTTATTAAGAAAAGTGCTAACAAGCAACTAAAAACATGAAAACCAGAACAACAAATATGAACAGTACATACAAGGCAAAAAAAACATACAGACTTGAAGCAATACTGTGGTACACATGAAAACAAGTAACAATTACAACAGAAGCTGACAACGAGACACTGAAAAACTAGAACTTCTATAGTGTCTCTAATTAAGGTGAAACAGTTAACAGGTGTGAGTGGTAGTGACGTGTGACTTGCCAAGGCTGATGGCTAGTGCAGTTCTGTCCCCATTTGTCTCTTCCATGACAGAACCCCACCTAAATTTGTGGCTCTTGAAGCCTAAAACACAGTGAAGAGGGTGTCCTGGACAGTCATGCGAGCTGTCTCTTATCTCACAAGGGCATTTTGGGCTGACAAGGTTCTTTGGGAGCGACATCCCTAGTGTATCTGGCAGGACATGTGACATCCTCCCTAAGACAGTGAGGTGGAGCGATCTCTCTTGCATAGTTAAGGGGTAGTGAGATGTCCAAGGGGGAACACAAAAGCAGAGTGATGACCATTTTGAAGCCAGTGGGGGGAGTGAAATCTATGGCAGAGCCAGAGACGGAGCAACGTCCTCCGTAGAGTCAGAGAGGGAAGCAATGACCTCTATGAAGCCAGCAAGGGGAACAACGTTCTCTGTGAAGCGAGGGGGGTGCGAGGTACTCCGCAAAGCAGTGGAAAGGTATAATATCTTCAGGAGAGCAAAGAGGAGGAGTAACGTCCTAAGTGGGGCAGGGAGGGTAGGAGATAGTTTTATAGGGGTCAGGAGCCCCATCCTCCAAAAAAAATAGTGGTGCCAATCAAGGTGAAACAGGAAACAGGTGTTAGTAATAGTGACATGTGATGTGCTGGTGCTGATGGGTAGTGTAGTCCTGTGCCTGTTTGGTGCTTCCATGACAGTAAAATTAGAACAGTGCCACAGCTAAGAGTGTCACTTTAGATCTCTACGGTGATGAGTCGGGGCTGCCTGCAGGTGGCTCCATTAAACTGTCTCAGCATAAATGGTAATGCATCAAATAAACACTGGCAGGACAGCATGAGCTTGCTGTCAGAGCTAACCTGCTCATGCCCCCTGCACACCCATCCACTGCTTCACTCCAATTAATCTGCCCAGATGAGGTTTTTGGGTGAGGACAACTGACAAGTTTTACCCCATAGATCAATGGAAAGAGACCACCCCATGACCACTACTGGCCAGATATCATTTGGGTAGTGGGCCATTCTCAGCACAACAGTGAAAATGACATGGTGTGTGGCATGAATATAAGTGCATGGAGGTGAAGTGCAGGTTTAAAAATCCCTGCAACACTGCTGCACCAAATACGCTCATATTAGCTCATATGACACACAATATCATGCCACTACAATGTCAATGCTGATGATGTGATGAAAATGGTTGGTCAGTGGTGGTCTTATGGTGGGCTCTTTCTGTTGATGTACAAGGTAGAGGAGCTTGACAAATTGTGCATAGCACAGACAGGCTATAGTCAGTAATTGCATATATAAGGTTACTTTGTTTACTTTATAAAATGGCAAATGATTACAAATTGACATGTCATTGTATGTCTGTAGTATATGTAAGTGGAAAAGATGCAGTAGGTGTGTGTGTGTGTGTGTGTGTGTGTGCGTGTGTGTGTGTGTTTGTCCATCATCCGATTTGAACCCCACTGGCACAGATCAGAAAGTCCGCAGTGGTCAGGATTTAGACCCTTATTAAAATCCCTAAACATTTTCTCATTAACAAACCAGCTAGAACAGCGGATCACTTTGAACGTGCACAAGCATTGAAAAAAACTAATTGTGATTGTGGTCCAGTTTGCTGCCCGCAGGCTGCTGTCTCCTCTGAGTTCTCAGCTAGAGGTGAGCTGAACGTTAATGATAATAACAGCGATATTAAAGGAAAAAAACAGACCTTTTTTTCCAGCCAAAGGTTGAATGCAATGACCTCCCTTCAAGCAGGAAAGGACCCTGTGTGTCTGCTGCCTTTAGATTCTGATGCTGTTGGTTCCTGTTAAGCCAGTATGGGAATTTTTTAAACCACTATTTCATTTAATGAGCTTTGGATTCGGTGAACCTTTTCGCAGCATAATTAGTGCTTTGGTTTATGATGGTATGTATGGACTGTGTATACATGGGGCGTATTAAAGAAAGATTATTTCTGCAGAAACTTTCAAAAGAGACAGGGGAAGTAGATAAGCCTTAAGCTGAAGCTGGATATGCAGCATCTTCAGCACACCTGAGGGAAACCGCACACACACACACCCACACACACACCCCCCACACACACACACACACATACCTGAACACAGATTTCCTGGACCCCCTGTAGAAGATGAAAGGCAGTATCAGGAAACAGAGGATAAAGGGTTCCCTTCTTAGGTCCTTCTTGTTTCATTTGTAAGATATCAGACAGACTGATGCATGGACTATAAGTGTGCATGGGGGCTGAGAATCTGACATGCCAATGCATCTGCCATTGTAATTTGCCTCCAGATCTCTGCTTAAATTGCATTGTCATTCTATATTGGCTGGATGCTTTTGTTGTTAGAAATGCCCTTGAGAATATTATAATGATGATGATGATGACTTTATGTGTCTTGAATGAACATTTGCTAACTCCATCTTTCACACTCTGCTTCCTCTGAGGAGATGTTTCATATAACTCATAGACGAAGTTCTGCATTTCAGTGCATTATAAATATATATCATCAAGATTTACAATGCTGATAACTCTAGGCTTGGAAAATATCATTATTGACAGTCTTCTGAAGGACCATTAGCCTTTCTGCCCAGAGTAATGAGCACAAATCTACAATCAGTCCTCTTATTGATCTCACTATAGCATGAGTGTGGGGATGATTCTTATTCAAAGGATCACTCTTTCACTGGAGCCTTTAATACTGCTCATCTCTAATTCATGTCATTTATGAATTAGAGATGAGTGGCGCATATCAGCAATATGCTGTGATTGTCACATCATCGTCATCATAAGAATATTTCTTTGACACTCTGAATCTTATATTTCTCAGGGCATTGAGCATTTATATGATGTACATTTTATGCATGTGATTTTAAATTTCAGTTTTAATTCAGAGAGACACATTCTCCCATTCTGTCTGGGTTTTTTCTCCCTCTCTCTATCAGTCTCTTTCGTTCTTTTTCCCCAATTGTAATCGTTTTGTATCATTTCTTGAGCGCCATGATGTGTTCTACAGTAAACCTGCATGGCATCTGAGTTATTCGCCTCATTGGTGTCTTATAAGTGCTACATTTCAATGTGGCTTGCTAGCAGCACATTTATTAAGGCCTGCGCGGCAGACTGGCACCACCGCAGGGAGGGGAGAGTAACAGCAGTGGAGCTACAGGTCTTAATTCAAGAACATACTAGTTTTATGTTTCCCTAGTGTGTGCATATATGGGTGTGTGTCAGAGAAAAAAAATAATGTCTCTGTGTTTCTGTGTGGACATAGTGATGGAAAGAAGGCCCTGAAGCTCTGTGACAGTTTAGATGTCCATTAGAGGGTGGAAATCAGCATGTCATCTGCTGTAATTGCAACTGACTGCAGGATTGATGAGACTGCGCTGTTGCTTTTTAAATATTTATACCTAGAGCCGAAGGAAGGTTGGTATACATTTAAAGTGCACGGACAGAGAGAGAAAAGAGACAAAAGAGACACAGAGGAATGGGAGCGAACAAGAGAGCAAAGAGACTTTTCTCAGGGTGGTCAGGATGGCCAGAATAAATTCACCGCTCTGGCATGTCACTTTCACGCTCTGGCTCTTCCAGTGTGCCAGCCCCTCTTTCTCCTCGCTCCTTATCTGGAATTTCCTTTCAAAAGGATTATTATGTTCATGGCATCGCCAGTGCAGGATCCCAGAACAAAACAGAAAGGGCTGTGCCATTCTCACTGCCTTTATCCAGTTGTGTTTTGGACAGATGGCCAGGACGATGGACGGGCTTTTTGATGTTTGCTTTGTTCATCTCAGGCTGGTCTGGCGGTTTAACAGACACGCCTACTCCACACAAGGGCAGACTGAGATTTAGGCTCTTCTCTTTCTCTTTCTGTCTTTTTTCCACCCCATGCCAGCCTGCCAATGCACCTGCCCTTTTCTTTCTGTCCACTAGCCGCCATTCTTTGTGGTTAATTGGCCTGTTCCAAAAGAGACCTGACCACACCAAAGCACAGGATTACACCATGCTTCCCTAAAGATCTTCAATCCATCTCAATCATTGAGATGCAATTCAACTAAAAGGCTCTATAGAAGTATCTCTCCCTGGCTGTGGCCATGTTCCTGATTTTGACATAATTTGTTTCCCATGAAGAACTCCAGTACATTTCTTCCTCTATAGTGATGTCCAGGAACCTAAGAACCATTTGACTCTTTTCTGACTTCTTTCTCTACTGCTATGAAACAGATTTGCCATAAAATCAGAGAATAGGGCTCTCAGAGTGAGTCCATTGCTCTCTTGGTCAAATGGGATAATAGAGTTATTTTACTCAAAGACATAGAGACACAGTTCTTCAGAGTGGAGGCGTGCACCTGGGGAGAATAATAGCCGGAAAACCAGTGATTCAGAGACTAGGGTTTTTGAAGGTTTGCTCTGAGTCTACAGGAGACAGGCGAGGAAACTTGACTTCCAGTGTAGAATGATTTGTCTCTCTGTCTTTCACAGCAGTGGTGTCGGAAGCCCACGTATAATCATAGATCAAGATCACCTTGAGCAGTGTCTAAGCCTCAACAGTGCATAAAAGACAATTACAAAAAAACCTTGAAACGTATATCTTAGGGGTGTTATGCAATGCCACGATGTGTATCTGAATCTGCATTTATGTCTTTATTGAGAAGTGAACCTGAAGGGTTGTTTTTAGTTGAGATGCTTGTGGGACTTTTCAATCCCAATTTGGAAGTAATTATTTTTGTTTGTACCTGCCCATGACATTTCCTAATGTATTTGGTTCTATTTCCCCTAATAAACTCTATATGGTCAAACGTATGTGGACACCTGACCAACACCCCATTCCAGTCTTCACTATTCTGGAAAGGCTTTCTACTACATTTTAAAGCATGGTTGTGTAGATTGTGTCTGATTCAGCCACAAGGGCATTAGTGAGATCAGGCACTGATGTCAGGTGAGTAGCACTGGAGCATGTTGGGATACCAGTTCATACAAAAGGTCTGCAGTGAGGTTGAGGTTCTGTGCTGGCCACTCAAATTCTTCCACTCCAAACTTGGCATACTATATCTTTATGGACCTTGGTTTGGGGTATTGTCATGCTGGACCATATTTGGCTCCTTAGTTTCAGTGAAGGGAAATTCTTAAGGCTAGAGTATGCAAAGACATCCTATAGAATTGTGTGCTGATTTAAACCACCATGATCCCGATCAGGCAGTTACTAAGGATGAATGAACTCTGTAAATTCATTCCTGTAAATGCGCTGTCATAAATGCATCAATTACGTACACCTTAGTGAATGTGGTCTTTCGTTGTCCTGTGAACTTCACATCTATAAACTTCATATCTAATTTCTCACCTGCATGAAAATAAAAAACCTCTTGCTCATGTGGCATTTTTGTTAAACCTGTCATCTCAACAGTCTCAACCAGATTTCATGAAAACCTTTCTGGCAAGCTTTCTAAACAAAATCATAGTGCACCACATTTGTGTCTGTATACGTATCTGTTTAGAGCACTTTATCTTCGTTGGGCAGCATGGTGGTGTAGTGGTTATCACTGTCACCTCACAGCAAGAAGATCCTGAGTTCAAACCTGCCAGTTGACTGGGGGCCTGTCTGTGTTGAGTTCGTATGTTCTCCTCGTGCCTGCATGGGTTTCCTCCAGGTTCTCCTGGTTTCCTCTCACAGTCGAAACACATGTGGATTAGGATAACTGACTACTCTAAATTGCCCATAGGCGTGAATGTGAGTATGAATGGCTGTCTTTCTCTCTGTATTAGCCGCATGAGAGACTGCCGACCTGTCCAGGTTGTACACCACCTTTCCCAACCTGTCCACATCAACCCTACGTGGAATAAAGTGGCAATAAACATGTACAAGAAGAGGAAAAGCACATTATCTTCATTCTAAATAACATATATGTATTTGGATATGTTCCTAGTATATCATCCGGTTTATCGTGGTCCATGCAGCCGAAACATACCATGCACTTTGGGCTTGACTAATTATTTGTACAGTGCATGAAACCCAGCTTCTTGCTCTGTCTGGCAGCTCAGGAAAACACTCAGCTGGGACACTGCAGTCAAGCACGTAAACAGTTTTTGAAAGATAAGCAAACTTCCATTCTTTCTCCAACATCTGCATTCCGCATAAAATATGAGTCATAAATAATCACCAAGGTAATTCTGTCGTACGTAATCACCAGGATGCACAGACAACAAACAAACAAACAACAGGATATGCTGAAGTAATGTCTCAGATATTCCATACATCAGTTTAATATCTGACTGAGTTTTGCGGAGTCTGTGATGGATGTTAAAAGATGGTACTGAATTTATATTATACTTACTTGCATCCTTTTACCCTGACAAGGGCAAAACCAATGAGAAATGCTGAACATCTTCCTTATGCCTCTATTTTATACATCATCATGTCTACAACCTCTGAGAAAGGCCAAGGCATAGATTAATTATATGCTGCTCTCATATTCTTGTGTTAAGAAGGCATTATTCTATCCCAGCCTCTAATATGAAATACTTGTATTTCATTTCCGAATCAATTATCAGAGTCAGTCTGGGAGTCTATGAATGAGGCAGCTCAATATGTATGTCTTCAGGGAGCTTACCTAATTTAAAGTTCATCATGAATTTTCTTTCTTTATACCTTGTACCTGAGAAGCAGTGTCATTAGTGATGGAGGGAGGTATGAGATATTTCTTCCTGACTCTGGTCAGATGGCTTTATAAAGGGATAAGATATTGTTAAAGCAGGTTGATCCTGGCCTGAGGAAAGGCAGGCAAAAGAGAGGATTTCTCTCAGTCTGTCATATTACTCTCAGCTCTCTTTCATTATCAGTGCTCTTAAATCTCATTTGAGGCCAAGGCTGCTCCCTCAGTTTCTCCAAAGTACCCACAGGGAGTGTGGACCTGTACCACAATATCAATATTGCACAGGTCAAACCTAATCAAACATCTACAAACTTTTAGCTTACTCCATTCTCAAAGTTCGACTTTGCCATATATTGTCTTTATAGCAACTTTGGGAATAAAATGCGTGTGCTCTAGAAGGTGACTATACCCATAATAAAATTTAACAGTACATCACTATGGCTTATGACAATGAAAAATGAGTTCGCTTCAGAACCTATGCTGCATTATAAAGGGTGTCAGATGTGTAAATAACATTTCTTCTGTCTCCGACTAAACTCTGAACTTGTTGAAACCATTATATCATCAAAACAACCAAGCCTGCACAGGGCATTTATAATGGTTCAGACATTTAAGTGATTGTCTGAAATGGTTGTAGAAACAGAAGCTAACTCTGTCACATTATGCTACATATTTATATATATATATATACATATATATATATTCCTGAAACAAGAACCTGGTGCTATTGTTAGATTATAAAGATATTTATAAACCAAACAAAAGCACAAGAGAAACTTGTTCCCATAATGAGTCATTCAGCTTTTGCAACAACCTGCTGTGAGCTATGTTGTGCAACGAGAAGCTCATTGCACTGTTAGCTCATAACCTGTGTCTGAATGAAATCCTGTCTGAGCCTGTTTACTGTTAGACCACCTACATGGTCCAAAGGCAGCTGATGGGCTATTGTAGGAACTGCCATGCATATGGGGCTGAATATCATAGCCTACATATGTCATGTAAATATCATCAAAGTCTTTAAACTGTTTCAAAATCACCCCTGCCTACACACATGCTTCAAGAAATAAATGACAGTAGTCCACATAAATAAATGTTTCCTGCTGTATGAGTTGAGGGCAATGGCTTTTTTCTGTAGTAAACAAAAAGCAGGAAGTAATTTCCTTGTTGACCTGACCAATTTAAGAAACAGCCGTTACGATTCAGCACACCATTATATACCATATTTTCAGGAGTCTGCTTAAATTTCTTAGTTATTTTAGTGCATTTTTTTTTACATTTTCATTCATTCATTTGGCAGATGCTTTTATCCAGTGACTTATAAATGTGGTATAATGTAGCTGGTTCAGCAAAACAAATGCTTTAGGATTCCTTCTCAGTCTACATGTCAGATGCAAATGTAATATCTGTTGTAGCTGTAGAAAAGACAGGCGGATAGTAGGATTAACTGCTGGCATAAAGGAGTGCAACAAACCCCGGTCACAAAGCAATCAGTTGAGTATGATATAGCCTTGATACACTTCAATATTACTTTTATATTAATATTAATATATTAATTTATTTTATATAATATTATAATATTAATTACATTTTATTTTCATAAAGATTTTAACAGAAGTCATTCTTGTAAAGTAGTCATATATCTACACACACACAAGGGGTGGGATATAAGGATCTGTGTAAGGAACTGAGTGATTTTGACAAGGGACAAATTGTGATCTCTAGCCAACTGGGTCAGTGCATCTCCAAAACAGCTGGTCTCGTGGAATGTTGCTGGTATGCAGTAGTTAGTACCTACCAAATCATGGGTGCCCAAGCCTTACTGATGCACATGAGAAGCGAAGGCTAGTCACTTGATCTGGTGGTGGGATCGTCTGGTCTGATCCCACAGATTTTACTGATTAGGACAACTGATTGCTGTAAATTGCCCATAGGTATGAATGTGAATGGGAAAGGCTGTTTGTCTCTCTGTGTTTACACCACGATAACCCATGATCACGCCTGTGCGACCTGTGCAAGGTGTACACCAGCTGTGTACGTTGACATATTAATGAACAGCTGACACAAAATGACAGCAATCTGGACATATTTCTTGATTCATGATGGCAATCAAAGCAAAGCAGGCTGCAAACTGTGTTCTGATAAAATATCAAGAGCAAGAACTACAGCAACTTCGTAAAAAACAAATAACCTGATAAAACATCTTAAATATAAAATTTAACATAAGGATTTCATTGCTAGCAGCATACAGCACCAACCAATGCTGCAGTGAATGCTGGCTAACAGTAGATGAGAGAAAATAACTTTTACCCAATATATTGTTCTTGATGATTAGCCACTAACTGTCATTAACAATGAAAGATTCTGACAATGAAAATGACAAAACATACTTTATTACAGCTGTACAGAAATGCTTTTCCAAAGTGACACAAAGCTTCTTCTTCTTCTTCTTCTTCTTCTTCTTCTTCCCCACTGCAACCCTACACATATCAAGGAAGCTATTTTATTAAGCAATTTTAAGCAAAGTTATTTATATCAGGATTAATAGCCTAACCCACATATGTCACTTTTCATGGCCACTATTTAAACCAGAGGAACATCATAAAATGTCCCATTGTGCATCTGATTGCTTAATGCTAAGTAGATTAATATTAATATCATTATTGACAAATACAAGAAAACATGTACTCGTTCTAGTACTCAGTCTTAAAAAAGTGATAAAAAAAGGTACTTTGAGGCATGTTGGATTACAGTGCAAGGTAATAAGAAAGTCAGCCCTGACTACACACATGACATGCATACACTCGGAGGAAGAGAGCTGAGCATTGTTTAGATGCTTCTGGCAGATATAAATATTCAGATATTTCTTAAAGTTTGTGAAAACCTCTGCAGAGAAATTAAATCACAAGGTTTTGGTCACTCACATATACAGACTGGGATAGAATATAGGCTCTGACTCCATATAGGCCCCATATATACTGTATGTACACAAGCTTTAGGGATTTGAATTTGATGCAACTTGTTATAGGAGACAGTTGAGTGGGGTGAAAAAAGGCATAAAGTATACATTTCGGATGATTACCAACCAGACACAATGTTAAATCTTTTATATTAAATTCATGACATTATGTACTGTGGGCTGTGATACATCTGCCACAAACCAAAAAATAAAACACCACAACATCCAGAAATCACACACAGGAAATCCTGGAACTCTCAGCACCTTATGCACACCACACACTGCACAAATACAAACACAAATACTTCCTGCATTCTGTTCCATCCTCGGCTTTATTTGTGAGAATATTCATTGTAGAGACAGTTATGAAGATTGACATAATTCCAATCCATCCTTGGCTTGTCATAGAAAACTCCTGTGTATTGACATATTGAAATGTCCTCCTCAAATGTCACTGTGGTCTTTTCAAGATCATTTAACGTGTCAAAAGTGTCACTGGTTAAATAAACAAAAAAATGAGGGTCTATACCGGTCAGTAGGCCCTCTGTGTATTGCATTGTTATCGTTAGTGAGAGGAAATTCAATGGTGCTGTTCTTTACTGGACAGGATGACAGCAATACAGCGCAAGGGTGAGTGCTTCTGATGGCAGCAGCAGCCTTCCCACTTTATCGGCATCGCCCACGCCGCCACTACCAATCAGCAGCCTACGGGGGGAGGCACTGTCACTCATGCAGATGGACAGGGAGCTGGGCCGGGTTGCCGTGGCAGCAGCTGGAGGTGGCTGATGCCGTTTGGATGGTGCCACACGGCTCCTCTGAGTCCATGGTGGTGCCAGCCAAACCTGACAGACCAATGACACAAATGAATGGATGGGTTTATAAAAGACCGTTCTCCAGGGACCTGCAGGCAGTTCTTATGAAAATGAAGCATTGAGCAGCTTTCTGTCGAGACGTGTTACCTCTGCTGTAAATAATGTGCCTAGTTAATCTGTGAGCACTGACAACTCTTTCTTCTCTCCACTCACTGATGCGAAGGAGGTCTTTTCTTTGTGCCTTATATGCTATGATAATGGCCACTGCTGAAAAAAGTTACCCCAGAATTATAATCATTTCTGCTGCATCGGACTATTCAGTCACTGTGATATCTGCGAATATTGTTGTTCTTCTCTAGTGTGAGTTCTGCTTTCTGGAGTTTAAGACCAACAGTCTGGAGAAGAACAGAAAATGTGGAAGCATGCAGGATCATTCATCAAGAATGTGTTTCTTTTTTGACTAATTAAAACTGACAGAGAAGGGTTTGCTAATTAAACCAAAATCCCCAAGCAGATAAACAAGCAGTGTCATCTCCTCCATGTTTCTCCTCCAGATGACCAACCATTTGTTCAGTGCTTTCCTCTGCAAAGTCTCCGTCTTTTACTTGAGTGTAGACCAAAAGGGAATCAAATGGCTCACCAGGGATTAGCTAAACATTTAAACATTTAAAAAATATATTTGGAATCTTTACTCTTATTATGACAAACAGATTTTTGTTTATGGCTCCTCAGAGTAGTCTTGGATTCAGAGACAGCCTTCATGCTTCTAATCAGTTTCTATGATATAATAGGCAGTTCTGGTTAATTACATTAGGTTATTTCATTGTACATGTCTATAGAGACAAAATAGAGCACAGAGTTTGGCCTTTTGTGATTCTTTTGTTCAGATTTTCACGAATTATTATAGGGGTCACTCACAATAGTAGAAAGCAAATGAAGGCATCTTCATTTGTACAGATGGAATTAGACTGCCCTCTAGTGGTCTGAGGTCCAGGATTCTATGAATCTGTCTTCTCTGGCAGATGGAATTAGAGCCAATATGGGGCAGGCTGTGCAATCAACCTCCTGATGTCATCAGCCAGCAGTGATTGGTAATGCCATAAATACTTTAACAGCAGTGCTGTGCTATGTAAGCCTGCAATTCAGAAAAACACTTGTGACTGAGATTTTTTTCACCATGGCCCCACTCCAACCCTAACACAATGCTTCTTACACAATCAATCCAAGAAAATAATCTTGCCAAAGACAGCGATCTTCTAAGCAATGCTTTCGATTCTTTGTTCATCAGCTAATGTGATCTAAAATTGGACAACTTCCCTTTCCATGATGTGGCAGTGCAGCATGGATATACTATCGCAATCACAGTTTAATGGTCACTTTACTGAAATAGGCGCCGAGTCATGGAGTGTGTTCGGATAAATAAATGCTCTCTCTACTCTTGACCTTGTGCTACGTGATAATAACGGTTGTTCCTGATGTTATCTACATCCACACTCATTGCACTGAAGAGAACAGGACAGTTCATGAACTCTAAGAAAGAGGCCCATTGTAGTTTCAGTGAATCACTTGGTGTGATGAGATCTTATCTTCCAACTACACTGGCGGACCACAGACTCTACCAGCACCTCTAGCTGCATGTCAGGAGCCTGTAATGCTCCCATCAGATATCAGATAAAAAGCTCTCTTCCTCTTTCTGTCCCTTTGAATGGATCAGAAGCTGTAGATAAGATGTACATGCATGGGAGTGTGTGGTTCATGCTGAAAGCACATTGTTCCTGTCAAATAGAGGAAAGATTGAATCCTGGTGGTCTCTGTGTCCTGATTCCTGTAGCTGAAGCACAAAGAGTGAGGGAGAATAGGCAACAGTTTGCCCGGGCTACATCTATTCACACACTGCCTCCCTGCTGTACACTGCAAATGCTCCAGCAGGACTCCCCTCTGTGCAGTTCTGTCTGGACCTGAAAACACACACACACACACACACACACACACACACACACACACACACACACACACACACACACACACACACA
>JAQQZR010000035.1:17666778-17686724 GCA_030068235.1 Notoglanidium macrostoma | reverse complement strand
AACTATATTTGTGCATACCCAGTAGGTACCTGTCACAATCAGCAAAAACTTTTCAGGAAGCAAGACTTTTCAAAAAACTTGTTGTGCAGTGTAATTGAATAGGAACTCATTATATATATTAAATTTTTTTTATGTAATTGAAACATATCTTGGGAGATGCAATTCATAAAACCCAAAATAAAGCCAAAATGAAATTTTTTTTCAAAAGTTCACGTAATGATTTTGGCCTGTTTACAGGTCTAACTGTAGCTTTGCCAACTTGCTAACAGTCAACAGCAAAACCGTTTTCCAGACTCAGTGTATACAAACAGACCAATCGGCAACCGGGCACATGTTCACTATCAAATAGGAAGCGGCCCGCGCGCGTGCTCCGCACAGCTCTGGGTCACGTGACTTGAAGCCGAACTGCAGAGGGTCATGTGATACAGTAGCCGCCTGATAACTGGGAAAGATTTACCTCAAAACATGGTTTGGTTACCTCGTTTTGTAAGAAAAATACTATCCAACACTTTGGAACATTGTGGTGGCGTTTTTCCGTAAATACGAAAGCTGTGAATATGGGTTTTTGGTGTACAAACAGAAGCACATTTCCAGAAGGCTCAGTGTTTGAGGCACCAGTACAGAGCTGACCAAAATAGCTATGTTTTTAGCAGCTTGCTAAGATAAACTGATTCATTTTACACACAGACAACAAATGGCAAGCAAAAGTAAGAAGAAAGAAGCCAATTCAGCAGCGTTTACATTATGTGTGGAGGTAAGTTAAGATTACTTGAACTTGTGTTTTCAGAAAAAAGTACATTATTATATACAAAGCTTGTCACTGATGTGGTACACATGCACGTGAGGAGTATACAGTATCTTGAACCTTTCGTATGTAGCTTCCTGCTGGGAAAGACACTGTACTGTACATCTAAAACCTGTTTTAATCATACAATTGGACCTTAAGGACCACTGTTTTGCAGGGTGTGGATTAAACAGTGTGTTCTGACACTGCAGTGGTCTGAGTACATATAGTTTGGCTTTTATTTCCTAAAACCAGAGCTTGCATGATAGCCCTTTTTCGTTTGTGACACTGATACTGTATCAGTGGACTGCGATAACCGTCCCATATTGTTTTCTTTAAAAACTACAAAGCTTTAAAATGTTTTGTTTTTTTTTGTATGTACTGAAGCGCTGAACTATTTCACCCCAAAATAACTTGCATTTTAAATGTAAATAAGTATAAATATTATAAGAATAATCTATCTGTCCGTTATGTACAGTGCTTAGCATTTAATGGAAGCTGGAGCCAATCCCATCTGACTTCAGGTGAGAGGCGAGGGACACCCTGGGCAGGTCACTAATCTATCGTAGGTCCGAACGACCATTCAGGCTCACATTCACACCTATGGGAAATTTAGAGTAGCCAGTTGCCATAATCTGAGAGGAAACCTGAGCACCCTGAGGAAACCCACGCTGTCACAGGGAGAACGGCATAGAGCCGGCGAGTTTGAAGCCAGAACCTTCTTTCTGTGAGGCGACAGTGCTAACCACTGCACTGCAATGCTGTCCAAGAATAATCCTAACAAAAGAAAAGAAAAACTTTCTTTTATTCCAAAAAGACATTTCTCGCTCCAGTCATTTGTTACAGGATCTGATTTGTTTTCGCTGATATCCATCATTAATTTTTTTTTAACTGATACTGCGTGTCAGATGTGTACCATCTTTACCTAAAACCTACTCAGAAAACATTTGGCTATCGTATACATGTTATGATCTTTTAGCTGTGTGTGTGTATTTGTGTGTCCTTTATGCTCTTTTACAGCCTGACAGTGGCAGGCAGCAAGCTCAGGTTTCCAGTGTCAGAGTCGTGTCCCGGTCTAAATGGCAAGGCTGGATAAGGAAAGTGACTCTGCTGGTACCTTACATGTGGCCCAGGTCAAGCGCCCCACTACAGGTTCTCGTGTTCCTGTGTGTTTGCCTCCTGGGCCTGGAGCGACTCATCAACGTGTTAGTGCCTGTCTACAGCAAGAACATAGGTGAGAAATCAAACGGTACAACATGCTGTCAGACTTCTCAAAGGGATACAAAGCTGCCCATACACTCGGTGCAAACATTTGGTTGTTTCCTTTGTAGAAAAGAAGAAAATGTGCAATTTATATCCCAAAATGAAATGTGGGTGTATCAAGACCCCATCTAAAACATAAAGAAAAAAAGGTTTAGCCATGATTGGAAGGTGTTATGATATCTGGAGTTATAATGAAAACAGAACAGAGGTTTCAGAAGCTGCTTAAAGAAAATGAAATTGGAAAATGGCAGGCAAACAAGTTAAATAAATATTTATTTTGCATTCTGAAAGGCTGGGGCAAGTTTTTGAGCTTTTGTGAAGTTTTAATTGTTTCACTATTAATATCTTTGCGATTTTGTGTTACTTCTGTTTATTCTTCTTTATTTTTCCCCTAAGGGTATGCAAACCTTTGCGCTAACTGTAAATGAAGAACAGTACGAGTTCCTCTGTGTAGAGCCGAAGTTTACAAATAACCAGGACAGAGTGCAGTGTCTTAAATCGCACACAAGAGGGCAGAGCAATCAAACATATAAGTCAGAGATTAGTCTAGTATCTAGATCTAGTAAGGAGGACATTTTGTTTATTTGAAAACTTTACTCCCCAAATTTCGATTTCATAGCATTAGAGAGATAAGGTATGTGGGTCAAAGATTAAAAGAGTTTGCAAAATTGATTTAAAAAGTTAATGTATGGATTAATTTCAGGACAGTAAACTAGAACTTGGATGTATGCAAACAAACAGACTTGTGTGTGTTTATTTTGTGTGTTATTATTTTTTCAAGAATATATTCAAAATGCATTTTAATTGGATTATCAGAAATTCAGCCCATTAAAATGTCATTCATATGATCATCCACTTTATTAGGTACACCTTGACATTCATGACGTTATCTAATCATCCAACCATATTGCAGCAGCACAGTGCAAAAAATCATGCAGATGCAGGTCAACAGCCTTAGTTAATATTCATATCAAACCTCAGAATAAAGAAAAGGTGTGAGCTCTATGACTTTGATCATGGTTGTTGGTACCAGAAGGGCTGATTGGAGTATTTCAGATACTGATGATCTCCTGGGAGTGTCCCACAGAACAGTCTCTAGAGTTTACACAGAAGGATGCAAAAAACAAACAAACAAACAAACAACCAAACAAAACCCCATTGAGTTAGCAGCAGGTCTGTGGGTGGAAACACCATGTTGATAAGAGAAGGGTTCCTGGAAGGGTATAATAACTCGTATGTTCCCTCTTTACAATCGTGGTGAGCAGAAAAGCATCTTGGCATCAAACCTTCATGTGGATGAGCTACAGCAGCAGAAAACCACATTGGGTTCCACTCCTGTCAGCCAAGAACAAGAATCTGATGCTATCAGAAGTGGAACCCAGTGTGGTCTTCTGCTGTTGTAGCCCAACCACCTTAAGGTTAGATGTTTTTTTGAATGCCGAGATGCTTTTCTGAGATGCTTAGACGTACATATAAGCTTTCTTGTAGTTGTACCGGATTCTACACACTTTAAGTTTGTTTGTGTATGTGTAAGAAGTTGAAATAAATACCTGAACTTATTTAAAATCCTATTTAAATATGATTTAAGTTGGACAGTTTTAATTATCTTTACATCTTGAGTCAATAAAAGGAAACTGTTTTATCCTAATATTAAATGCTGCTTTTTGCTGTTTTTGCTGACCCATTGACAAAGATGACGAAGTTATGACTGAAAGGTTTATTTTATTCATTTCATTTCTTTTACAAAGAGAATGCATGTTGGAGAAAGAAAGCAATGAACACATTAGAAGAAGAAAACATCTAAGAATGAAAAAATAGTCTATCGTAGGTAGAGATGAAATAGTGCTCAGTAATGACGAGAAAATCTTTGTAATTGACCAGTGAAGTTGAAGTGTTGAGAAAACCTGTAAGTAATGTCATGAGGTTTGTCATTGAGGAATGCCACATTGACACACAGTGAAGTAAGCCCAGGTATGAGTTTGCCTAAAAGGTGGAATTCAATGATTGATACGAGAACAGGAGGGGGAATGAAGTTTAAAAAAAAGCTTTGGAATGTATACGGAAGCTGTGGTATGAATATGTCGGGGTGCTTTCACTTTGTATCACTCCCTGTTCAGTATTTCCAGCTCCTTGTTGTTTTGGGTCAACTGAACCGGCTGCCCAAAACCCCATGCAAGTCAAAGCCCTTCGCTCTCACAAGCCAAAAAGCATCTGACTCTTACAAAGGAAACGTGGGACAAAACCCAACTATGCTAAACCTTTCCATGGCTCAAGGCTTCATTTCACCCTTTCTCACTCTTGCCTTTGAATCCCCCCCATCATCCTCCCCCTCCTTTCTCACTCACATCACCCTCCTTGTCTGAATTTCATTTCTTCCTCATTCTATCAGTATCACAAATTATCACCACTAATTAGGCTTTTGTGTCTTTCTAGTGAGCATCTTCCCTCTGCTCTCCCAGCCTGACTCAGGTGACCACAAGTGATGTGTGTCTGTGTCCTCTCCATAGTCTGAGTGCTTTTGCATTTGGAGCCAGATGAAAGCCGTGCCGGGAGAGAAGTGGGCTTTTGTGAGATCTGTGGGGGTGATAGGGGAGGTCACCAACCCTGCCAGTCACGATTAGGGGGCATTAGGAGCCTTTAGCAAAGTTAACACGCTGGTACAAGGGGCTTTTTGTCCACAGCCCCCTCTACCCAATGCCAAGGCTGAAAATCACTCGCCAGCCTGACCGAAAGAGAGTAAGAGAATAAATGTTTTTTTGCACCTCACTGTGGGGAAATTTCTCTTCATAGAGTTTTTTTTATGCTTTCTTCATTCCCCCAACTTTTTTTCTCCTCCTATTTGATTCAGAGTGCACAATCCAAATGGCCATGAATGTAAACGAATGGAAAGGTCCGAGTTCCCTTTCGGCTGAGACCGAAGCCCTCCTTCTTTAATACATCATCCTGAGCATGGATGCACTGTGGCTCTTCTGCGCTGCTTTCTATTCTGAGCTCATGGATAAGTCAGTGAGATGAGGACAAAGAGCTGAGGAGTCTTTAACAGAGATCATGGACCCTGTTTCTCATATCGTATAATGAACGTTTTATTGCATCTCTTTCTTTACAGAGCATCCAGAGTTAAAGTTCAGTCCGTAACATGCTTGTTCTCAGTGTACTGTGGTTTAAAAATATACTAATCACAAAGCCCATCTTTAGAAAACTCTTCTTTATTGTACGAAGTGACTAAAACCAAGAGGGCTGAATATCTATCTTTGTAATTAAAGATCCCAAAGGTTTGGTTTGCCTTGATTTTGTGGACTTGGGTTCAAGTACTTCCTCCATTTCTGAAACAGATGCTGGTCTGCGTTATTACTCAGCACTTTTATAAGCGATAGTTAAATGGAATCTAAACATTTATCCAGATTACCCAATGCCCAAAATGCACATTGTAGTGTTTATGATCAAATAAGAAAAAAGTTTTTATTATTGGCATTTCCCTGTCTCCCAACCTGTCTTTTTACCAGAATAAAGCTAATTAACTCACACAAACTAACTGTCTTTCTGTATGCCGTGCTTGTGTATTTCATAGTAAATCAGTTATCAGAAAAGGAGAATTGGAGAAGCCTAGCAACTACTGTGTGTATCTACGTCCTTCTCAAGTTCCTGCAGGGTGGGGGAGCAGGTGAGCTGCTGAACATGCACATCGCATTCTACAATACAACTTTAATTGCCACTGCCTATGCAGGTTTCCCTCGTGCAAGGATGAACTAAAGTTATGAATCGTTTTGCATGAGTTTTACTTTCTTACAGTTTTGTGATATCAGGTAATAATGCGTTCTAGTATTATGTTTAATTAAATTGATTATTTAAAGTTTCACAAAGACTCTTATTAAAGGAAGTGTCTCTAATCTCTGTGTTCAGTAGATGTCAGTCAAGTTCATTTGCAAAAAAAATACATGGAGCTATTACAGACTAAATGTGTGCATGCTGCAGAACTGTGATGTTTTTATGCAAAATGATTAATGGTTGATAACCCTTATCTCAGAATTGTCATTTTCACTAGCCATTCTAATCTGATACATTGGAATCTCTCAGTAAGTAACACAGTGTGTTCTTGGCAGGGACATCAGGCTTTGTCAGTAACATGCGTTCTTTCCTGTGGACACGCGTTCAACAGCACACCAGTCGCACGGTGCAGCTGGAGCTGTTTGCTCACCTGCATGCCCTGTCTCTGCGCTGGCACCTGAGCAGAAAAACGGGTGACGTCCTGCGCAGCATCGACCGTGGCACGGCCTCCGTCAGCCACCTATTAGAGTACACTCATGTTTTTGAGTTATTACTAATTATGTAACATATGTGTAGGCTAGTCCTCAGTTCTAGTTCTAGTCCCGTTACATAACTGCATCAGTTTCTTCTGCCAAAGGTGTCGTCTGAGAACAGATTCAATTTGAATTCTCTCTGTGTCCATAGCTATATTGTATTCACCATGCTGCCAACTATGGCTGACATCATCATTGCCATCATTTACTTTGTCTCTTATTTTAACGCTTGGTTCGGCCTCATCGTCTTTATCTGCATGTTCCTCTACCTCAGTAAGTTCAGTATATTAGAAATTACTGTTTTATTAACTAGTGCATTCTTAGATTCAATATATGCATAAGCAGAGATTAATAGACACATCATTCTCTTGTGGTATTGGCTGAAAGGTCTCATCTGTTTGCAGCACTGACTATCATCATCACGGAGTGGAGGACCAAGTACAGACGTGAAATGAACATGCAGGACAACAATGCCAAATCCAAGGCAGTAGACTCTCTTCTCAACTTTGAAACTGTAAGTAGATGTTGAGCAAATTGCTCCCTGCATTTATAGTGCTTGAACTATACATGTTTAAATCTCAATGCAAAAAATGTCATGTTTCTTGACCCTCTTTCTTGTAGGTAAAGTACTACAATTCAGAAAATTATGAAGTCAGGCGCTTTGAGGATGCTATCCTAAAATATCAGGTAAAGTCATTAAAACTTTTCCACTGTAGTATTGGAACTTCAGACACCAGAAAACTCAAACAGGGCTTTGCCCAGCTCCAAAGGTTTTAGTTTAATATAAATTTTGATACCTGCTCAAGGCTGGCAGCAATAGGCATTAAGGTCATACAGTGGTTAGGGACTGTACATCAAAAAACATGTGATGCCATACACACAGGCTATACCATTTGAGTTGTTGATGATCCAAAATTAGTGATATACTGTTTTGACATGTGAGCTGATATTGTTCTCTATCGTTTGAGGCATTGGCATAGACAAGTTATTAAAAAAACAAAAACAAAATATCTTCGTTTCTGCTGTCACTAGCTACAGTATGCTATGTTAAGCCTCAAAAAATGCAAAAACCTTTAACTTGTAAAAAAATGAGTAGCACCAACAATGCAAAATGAACAGAAATACTTTTGCTTTCTGATCACATGATGTGCAAGGTTTATGTCGCTTGTAGTGTTTTGTCAAAGACCTCAGTGTTATTTTTGTTTAGTCATATTTTTTTTCCAACAATCTTTAGTATTTAGGTTAATATAGACTAACAGCATTTTTCTGCTCACTTCAGACAGGGGTTACAAGTAGTGAGCCATCCTGTGCGGTCTCGGAAGCATTGTTCATACTTGAAATGTCCGTGATATGGTTGTTATGTGTTTAATTGGGTCTTACATCATGTCCCCAGACCTCAGAGTGGAAGACAAATGCCTCTCTGGCCTTGCTAAACCAAACCCAAAACTTGATCATAGGCTCTGGCCTGCTCGCTGGATCTCTGCTCTGTGCATACTTTGTCACAACGGACCAGTTCCAGGTGCTGCATACACTTCTCTCACCTTTCATGTTCATCCAAAAAAATGTATATTTATTCATTCTCATTTGTTCGCCCAAACATAAGATTGTGCTTGTCTCAGTCCTGCACTGTAGGGAATTGGGAAACTTTATTATTAGCTATACACTATATTAGCTAATTTATTCTGATATACTGTATGCACTGTGTGAATTTCTCACTTATTTCTCTGGTCAATGGCTAAACTCTAGGTTGGGGACTATGTTCTGTTTGGGACCTACATTGTCCAGCTTTATATGCCTCTCAACTGGTTTGGCACATACTACAGGTGGAAGAGCTCATTTTTTTTTTGTTAGTTGATTTGCACTGATTATGTATGGAATAATTTTAATACTGTATATCTTTTTTTTTTATTTTATTTTATTTTTTTTTTAGGATGATCCAGACTGCTTTTGTAGATATGGAGAACATGCTTGAGCTCCTAACTGAGGAGAAAGAGGTAGGAAATGAATACTAAGGTTGTCTGTTTGCAATGTTGGACCAATTGTACCAGTATAATGAATTCTAACATTATTTACAACTTGTCATATAACCTTTATCTTTCCGCAATATGTCATAAGAGTCTTGAATTGCATTTGGAATTGTGATAGGAGAACAGACGAGTCTACAGGCTATAGTTAATGTATTAAACATCAAGTTTTTTAAACTGGACTATGCAACCAAAACGAAAGCCAGAATGAACACATTGATACTCTTTAGAGTGTGTATAGATTACCTACTAAACATCAACAAATGTAAAATATTTTCATATATTTAGAATTATTTGAGCGGCTGTTTGACGACAGCTTGTTGACAGTCTATAATAAAATGGTGGCTTTAAGAAAAACTATTGCTGGAGATTTCACATGAAGCATGAGATTTCTTCTGCAGCAAGAGGCCATTTGACTGACATTGCAAATCAATAACCACAGACCATTGTTTTGATGTGATGTATAGGAGGAGGCAGTTTGAAAACAGTGCTACAGCAAAACCTAACCCATATGCAACAGCCTGGAAACTGTATACTTTAATATATAAAAGCAACACAATCATACTGTGGACCTCATAAACCTTTTTCAGTACAGTGACTACATCATGGAAAAGTTAATTGTTGTCATTGTTTTCAAAATTGTTTCCGTATTGAACTGATGAAAAAGCAGTCCACGGCTGTGTGTACACGCAGAGCTGATGAGATTGTAACTGTAAAAATTCTAGTATTCCGGGTGAGCGGATCATTTGATACAAGGACTATTAGTTTCTAAACCATGAATGCCTGACCTGGGTTATTGGGTATGGTGAGGATATCTCTGTCCACCCACCAGCCCAATTAATCACTGAGTAGATTCAGCCTGTATTATATACGTACATTACCAGTCAAATGATTGGACACACATAGGTTTTTCTTTTTTTTGTTTTTGTTTTTTTTGTTTTCTACATTGTAAAACAATTCTGAACACCTCAAACTATGAAGCAACACATATAGTGAATTATATAGTAAACAAAAAAGTGTTAAAAAAAACCAACAAAATATGTTTCATATTTTAGATTCTTCAAAGCAGCCACCATTTAGCTTGATGATATTGTGGGCATTATCTTAACCAGCTTCATGAAGTAGTCACCTGGAGAATTTCTTGCCTTCTTAATGCGTTTGAGACGTACAGTAAATAGTAAATGGTAAATGATACAAATACAGTATTTTCTATAACAGCCCTATTGAACAACTGGAGAAATCCATATTATGTCAACAACCTCTCAACTAAGTAAAGAGAAACAACAGTCCATCATTACTTTAAGACATGAAGTGTCAAAAAAAGAAAAAAACATTGAATTAGAAGGTGTGTCCAAACTTTTGACTGGTAGTGTATGTAAAGGCATATGTAACGCAGGTTAATGCTGCGTTAGAGGTGAAGTTGCAATGTGTAATTTTCTGCCTACAATCAATAAAAACCACCGATAACACCTCCTCAACTTGATTTCAATTTACGGTAGTTTTCCTAACTACCAGTTCTTTCCCTGTTTACAGAGTGATGTCAAATCAACATGGCTGCGCCCATTGTGAACCGTGTAAAGTGACTCTTCTCTACTTTTAAATTAGTTTATAGCAGTATTTGACTTTAGATTAGTTAATATACATACACAGTACTTGGTTAAATCTATAACAGTGACCATACTAATCACTGTTTTTGAGAAGATAATCATCAGCATCAGTTATTACTAACCATAGTTGGCTATATTGTTGCCAAGCTACTCGCTATTGTCTTCTTCCTAGCTTGTTGCTAAGCTACTTGCTATTGTCTTCTGGCTAGCTTGTTGGAAAGCTACACGCTACTGTATGCCGTTGTTGCTGTACTGTGATTTCAGTCCAGAATATTTGACGTTCTGTATAGTAGAACAGTACCCATAGCCACTCAGGCCTGTAACAGTGAAAGTGAAAGCTTTATGTGCAAAGGACACATTTTCATTGAGACATCAATGTTTTTCCCTCACTTCAAACTTTGAATGTCCCAAGGTGGAAAATTACATTATTACAACTTGCAAATCATCAATTACAAGGGACCACAAACTCAGTCTCCCCACGAAACACCTTGCGGCACTGCTCGGCATTCAAAGCCCCTTTAGTAGTCATTGACACGGTAATACGGGGATCAATCCAAGCAAAGCCTTTACTGGGTTGTCAGATTTCTTTTATGTGCATGGCAAAGCTGTAATTTTTGGATTTCTGGATAGATTCCAAAAGAATAACTACCATTTTGGGGCTTTTCTAAATCATAGCCTTCTGTCATGTTTGTTTCTTGCATTAGGACTGCATGATGCATATACCTTAGAATTTGATTGTGCACTGAATGTCTTTAGTTTTAGTCCTGTGAGCTGTTCATGAATCTCTTTAGCTCACTCCTCATTCACCATCTTATGATCTTCTCTCCTGCAGGTGAAAGATGATATAAATGCAGTAGATCTGGTATGTGCTGAAGGGAGAGTTGATTTCCAAAGTGTGTGCTTCATGTACACTGCAGGGTAAAGTCAAGCACATTTTAGTAATATAACAGAACTCACAAACAGTTCATCCGTGTGTTCTCACTCAGCATTTTGAATGTCCACAGGAAAGAAATTCTCAGAAATGTATCCTTCACGGTGATGCCTGGCCAGACAGTAGCACTGGTAAGTTATATGTGACAAGACTAACTTCAGTAATGTTCTGAAATGAAGAACTACGCAGTACTACTACTTATTTTTAATCCTCACCCAGGTTGGACAATCTGGGTCGGGAAAAAGCACCATCATCCGTCTGCTTTTCCGTTTTTACGATGTGCAAGAAGGCTGCATTCTTGTTGATGGTCAGGACATCTCAAAGGTAAGCACATGCGATCAGTCTCAATAGGACTGTGACTTCGGTGCTGAGAGCAGAACGTATGTGTGTATATATACATGTGTGTGTATGTATGTATGTATGTATGTATAGCAGACATATGCAAGCAGTTGTTAAGGCAGCAAGTGTATTGATGTATTTTTTCCAATTATGCCAACTAGTTGCAGAATCTGGGAGCTTGGTTCTGATGTACATGGTTTATTGACTGGGTTATTACCAATGACCTCTATTGTAGAAGGATTGGAGCATCAAAAAAAAAAGAAAAGAGCTAAAAATATTTGCGTTCAATTTCAAATATCAGGAAATGTACAGCTTTTAGAGTCTTTATATGATGGGCGTGTCTTACCTATATGTTTCATGTAGTAACATACAGACTGAGTTAAGAGCTAAGAAAAGTGTTTTTCTCGTTGGTAAAGCTCAAGGTTGGATCAAGGTTCAAGTCAAGGATACTAGTCAAATAGAAAAATAATAATATTACATGATTCAGTAAGTTCCCACTCAAGTTCAAACATGTTTGGTTGTAGTTTAGCACGGTCATTCCTCATGAATAGGTTGTGAATTACTAGGGACTGTAAATGCATATCCTAAGGATACTCCATTGGGGATGAAATATTATACACACAAAACAGAAAGAGTGACTTTGGGGGATGAGGCATCAAATATCACACTTCCACTTTTCCCTGAAGTAATGTAAGTCACCTGAAGGTAAGTAGTCAGTCCTCTTATTTGTAACTGCCACCAGCTAAAATTACACCAAGCTCTTTTTAAACAAATTTTCTTTTCCGAAAAAAGAAGCAACCAATTAGTAAGTAGTTAAGGATTAGTTATAAATTATTTATTATTGTTGCCAGTCATATAAATCCAGTGTTTAATTCCATCAGTACATTTATTACTTAGGCTTGCTGTAGCCATTTGTATTATATCTTCAACATGAATCACGTTATAAACAACACTGGAAATTAATGTAACTATTGCTAACTTGTAATTTGGATTCTAAAAAAGTAGCGACTTGTAGCACTGAGATAAAAGGCCAGTAGTAATACTTTTACAATTTGTCATTTAAATGTGAACAAACAGACAGAATGTGAAAGAGTTTAAGAGGGAGACTACACCTATGGTGATCACTGAGTCTTGAGAACATTCTGGTAAAGATACACTATATGGCTAAAAGTATATGGAGCATTAAGAATTTCCCCTCACTAGAACTAATAGGCCCAAACCTGTTCCAGCATGACAATGCCTCTCTGCACATAACGAGCTCCATGAATGCTTGTTTTGCCATGGTTGGAGTGGAAGAACATGAGTGTCCTGAACAGAGCCCTGACCGCAACCCCACTGAACACCTTTGAGATGAACTGGAGTGCTGACTGCACCCCAGGACACCTCATGTGCTCCTACATCATTGAAGTGCTACATCAGTGCCTGTCCTCTTGTGACTGAATGATCACAAATCCCCAGAGCCATGCTTATTAAGCTGGTGGAATGCATTCTCAGAACTGTGGAGGTTTTTATATCAGCAAATTGGGAACTAAATTTGGAATGCAATGTTCAAAAAGCACAAATGGATATGGTGGTCAGGTGTCCACAAACTTTTGCCCATGTAGTGTATGTGCGTCTTTGTGTGTCTCCGAACAGGACATACTTAGGCACTTATAAAGACATGAGCATATAGAAAAAGCACCTTGGTGGACTTGAGCATAAGAAGCTCTTTATTCTCAAGCACTATTTATAGTTTGATGAGTTTGCATTTCATCTTAAGTGAAAATGCTGTGAAGTGGGTTTCACCTTGCTTCACATGCTAATGAGAAGTCGTCTACCAAATAACTTAAAGCAATTCTGAGCAAATCAAAGAAAGCATTTCCTTTGTTGGTACTTTTGCTTCACATTTACCAGAATAATCTGTTCAGTGGTTGAACTGAGATTTCTAATAGAGATCTTAATTAATCTTTATATGACTATTTTATTAATGGTTTAAAATCCAAAGCCACTGGACCTTTCAAATCTTTCAACTAAGTAATTGTGCCAGCTTCCTAACCGGACATTGCCCAGAATCGTGCCCTTTCTGAATAACATGAACGCCAAACATGTCTTTAGTATACACAAAGGATCCATTTGGCTTTGTTTTTCGGATGATCTCGTGGCTTTGTTGAAAGTTTGTGTTCAGTAGCAAAGTAAAAGTGCTCACTTATGCCTTTTTGAAGTGTAGCTACATCAAACCTCAAAAGCTTAAGGTTAAGGCCTTGTAATTATGGCAATGCTAAAGAAACCTATCAATTGAGCCATACTCTATCATGTACACATGTGCATACATGCAGAGGATGGGACTTCAGTATATCTCACTCAAACCAGCCCCAGTGAATAAATCATAGCACAGGACTATTAAATTATGAATATGGAGCTTTGTTTTCCACTGGAGGGAGAAGGTTGGCCCATATGCACAACTCCGCTGTCAGCTGACATCTGCTCAGCGTTCATTCTCCTTGCTAATCCTGTATAGTTTATCATTTATTAGTTGAGTTTGTTTTATTGAGAGATTTAATTGACCGTTTTATAGCTCACGTTTATCTGACAGCTTTGGGTTTGTTTCTGTGGTACTCTTTATGGTACTTGTCGACTGCACATGAATTTGTGACCTGAAATTTAGCTCCCATTCATTTCCAGTAGGGAGTAATGAAAAAATGTGCAAGAGGTTGTTGGATAGTGCGAGGGGAGAACTTCAGTCACGGCATGGGAGAAAAGTCTTTTATAACAATTGAGTCAGTTTTCATTGCATTGTCTACAGATAATTCCATCTAGATGACATGGATGAAAAATTAATAGCCACAGTAAGTGGTTTCCTTGTTGGCTGTTGGTTAAGAGCATAGATGAGTAGAGTTTTTGTTTTTTGTTTGTTTGTTTGTTTTTAAATGAGCACACCCCTCAAGCACTGAGACACTGTTGAAGCTGTATTTCCTCGTCTGCTGGTGTGAACTTGCCTCTACAAGAGTTGTATTAATTATAAGCACTTTGCAAATGAAAAGCATTTAAAAGTCTCTCTCTCTTTCTCTGCCTCTCATTCCCTCTCTCTCCCTCCCACTTCCAGCGCCTAAGGTTGAAGTTACATCTGCCTCACATCTGCCCCCATCATAATTATCATGGCTTAATGCCAAAGCCCAGGTACTGTAAATCTGTTTACAAACGAACCAAAGTCATTTGGGCAGCCTCATCAGCATGAGCTCAGCATTACAAACTCTGTTGTAATGAAGACAAAGGAAAACCATTTAATTAGCATCAGAGTCATGCAAAGGAATCTGCACTTTGTGATCATCTGGTTGGTTTTACATTTGTACAACTTATGGTCCTGTACTATAATTCATGTCTGACTCTTCCACTGGTCTGTGAGATGATGATAACTTTCCCCTAAGAAAGAATGAGACTGGGAGAAATTACTCCCTCACTTTTCCCTCCTCATTCCCACTCTATTTCTCCCCTATCGTTGTTGTTGTTAATCACGGCTGTACATTCCTGGTGCATTAACATGCATGGACACCAGCAGGAAGCATGAGCTGGGCTTGGTGTGCCTCAGGGAATGTGTGATTTCTCACAGAGCAGGCATGAGAGCACACTGTGTTTGTAGTGCAGCTGTCAGTTGTTTAGCCACTTATATACGCCAGTAGCCTTATCAGACCTATTAAGCTGGGTCATTAGTCTGTATTCGCCTGGAACTTAGAGGACTTTATTACAATGGTAATACACAATTTATTAATGTCACTGCTTTCACATCTAAAATATTACTGAAAGTGCAATCCAACACGTGAAAAAACTGACAACATGATTTTTGTTGTGATGGCATGTAAGACAGCTGCAATAATGAATTGTGCAAAGGAATTAACCATTCAGTGTGTTTGAGTAGTTTGGTAATAATAACTTTAATATCCATACAGCTATACTCTGTAATATATACATAACTAATAGCCCATCCTAAATGATAAATTGTATGTGAATATTTATCTGTCTGTCTGTAGGTTTCTTTGTCTGTCTGACTGTCTCATAATTGCACCTCAGGGAGTGAGTTATGCATGGTTCCCACATCTTTAATGGCATTAAAAGGAAGCTGATCATGATCACACACTGTAAATCTTTTCAGTCACAAGGCTAGACACTCATCCCTACACACCCTAACACACCCTCGAAGCGGGGAAACATCTGTTGCTATTCTTTGTGCTCATTTCTCAGGGAAGAGCCTTCACGGAAATAATGGATCAACACTTGAGTCCAGGGCCTTTGATGATATGGACTCCTTCGGGCTGTTTTTGTTCAGGCTGTGGTCAGTGATTCAACCGTTTCAGTGCACTTTTGATGCCCGTGCGTCTGCCTGCACTGACAGAGCCTTGTGTGTAATGCTACACCACGATGTGTGTGAAAGAGCTAAGTGGACAGTTTCAGAGCCGGATATGAAAGTATCACCCAAGCATATGCATGCCTGCTGCAAAGCAAACACACAAGCAAGCAGTCCAAAAACCTAGCTCTGCCTCAAGGCGAATGATGAGGCACTTTAATAAGGCACAGAGGTGAAAGGAGTATGAAACATTTTCACATAAATAACTTTAGAGGCTTGTTAATGCTCATGTTCAAAGGAATTACAAAGGCTTTTGATGACAGAAATTCAAAGTTGTACAATTAATCCTGTAAGTGATTGACTTGGAGAACACAGACATGGACCATGTGGTCATTAACGCGCACACACACACACACACACGCGCACACACACAAACTCATACACACGAGCACACATACAATGCCATCCATGTGATAGATGACGCTGTTCACATTTTTCCAAGGCCTTTTTAAGGGGGCATTTGAGGAGATGCTTTTTAAAAATAATAAAAATCACCTCCTCCGTAAGACCTGCGTCCCACTTGTGCATCCCCTTTGGATTAATGTTGCCATGTGATACTATTCATATTTTAACTCCAGCCACCTCTTTCAAATTTATACACAATGCTGCCTGGAAATGTTGAAATAATCTCATGTCAAACAAAGCTATGATCAGTCTAAAGCACACACAGACCTTTTCCAGTCTAGTCACAGTTTCAACCTGTGTGGCCAAATTACATCTGAACCAAATTATATGTGTCAGAATAAAAATATTTGTTTCCAGACAATTGGAATTGGGAACATCCCAACTTGAGGCACAATCCAACAACCCTTTGAGAAAAGCTCATGCTTTTCTACCAGTAAAGCAATGGACTGTGAATGGTGCACTTGATTAAATGTAAAAGAGATTGTGTGTATATATATTCTTCATATGCACCAGTATGCACTTCGTAGGGTAAGTTGAAATTGAAATGTGGCCATTTAACTGCCCATGACAGTATTTAGAGCAAAAATACCTACTTTATACCAAAATACGAGAATTTCACTTTAGTTTTCCCCTTGCTCAGTCTTAAAGGAACACTCCAGAGTTGTGCAACCAAGTCTTTATTTACCACTTACCGCATAGCATATGTCTAATTACCAGATATAAGAATTCAGACACCTTTCTGCACTGAGAATGAACAGGAAATGTATTAACTCAGGAGAGACCAATCTTATCTCACAGTCCTGGTGTGGATGTTTTCATTCCAGCCAGATAGGAGCTACATAATCGTCTATCTGTGTAATCAGGTGATCTTGTGTGGCTGCCGGTTATGGCTCCAGCTTGGTTGGAATAGCATCCTGCAGCCACAGCAGCTCTTTGGACACCTCTGCATTTACACAAAAGCTTATAATAGAAAACTACAAGTAGTTATGCAGTTCCATTAATCAGTGTTTCTACAAGAGACGAACCTTTGTGGAATACTTTTTTTTAATGAAAATCTGTAGAATTTATCATTTTTTCAGTAGAAAACAGAAATTGTGATTGTGTGTTACCAGTGTTGACGTACAAACACAGGAGTGTTTCTGATCCATGACCACACATGGATGCTACAAAACCTTAGTGAAAGATTTACCTTTATTGCATCCAGCCTTCTATAAACATTTTTTATCTGAAAGACCCGTGGCTATATCTGTTTAAAGTCTGAGTGCCTGGGACAAGGAAAAAAACATCCTTGGGACCTGGGATTCAGCAAGTGCACTGGAGCTTTGACTTGTGCAGTTGGTTAGCTAATGAATTTATGATTTGACCCCCACTGTGCCTGTCTTATCCCAAGATCACACAAGATCATTAGTTTTGACTTTACTTAATGTAGTTGCATATCATAACTGTTTGTTGATAGAATATTACAAGTGACCTCAGAGTTACTGTACATTATAAAAAAACAGGCATTTCTTTCAGAAAATGCCAACAGGTTATCTGGGTATCAATCAGTTAGTAGAGCTCTGAGGCTGTATTTACCAGTGCAATAATTCTACTTTTAATTTGTGTGAATTCAGCAGCCTGTTGATATTCTATCTTATTGAGATTTCATAACACCATTTGAAGACTTCTTGCAGTTGTGGTTTTGTTGATACGTACATGTGTTCACCAGACTTGCTTGTTTTATGATAGGCTGTTTACTTGACTGAATGTATTGCATGGTAAGATTGACCTCTTTTTAGAAGTCAGTTTGAGGTAGAGGAAATGCAGGCCTGGAAAACGAGCTGCGTTGAATTGGGGATGAAGCCGAAATATTCATCAGAAACTTATCTGAATAAATACCAGCTCTGTTGGTGCTGTGCTTCATTATAGAGTTCCTATAATGAAGTGAAGGCTAACCAGAACAGACTGAAGTCTATAATATGGTACGTGGAATGATGAACAGAATCATGTGTTGGGATTGATAAACATTGTGCTTTCGGTATATTTGGTACAGGTTGGGAACACATGAGTATCAGATTTCTTAAAAAAAGAAGTGCTTCAAGAAATTAATTGACACAGCCCTTTGTGTTCATATACATCTGGTCAGAAAGGCATAAATATGGCAACCTAAGCATGGATTCAGTTTTACATTCCAGGTAATCATTTGCAAATCCATAAATCCATCATAAGCATGGATTTAGTTTTACATTCCATGTATATCATTTTTCTTATTTTTCTTAGTTTTTTTTATCTTTTATTTGCAAACATTTAACATTTTTGACATGGTCAAAGTAGTAAATAAAATTCATTACATGCCATGATTGGATGCAACAGTTAATGTAAAACTCAAGTTCTTTTGTTTTGAATACTTCTTTGTAAACACTTTGATCTACAGAAAATCTGTTAAGAATGACAAATTAGTTAAAGCATCTGAATCAACAAAGTTTTCCTATTTGCTTTGTTTATTGCACCACTTTCCACAGATGTTAGAGATGCTTGTGTTGTAATATTAGAAGCACTGAGGGGTGTTTTTTTCCCTCAGGAACCCCCCACCCCCTTTCTCTCTCTCTCTCTCTCACTCTCTTTCTCACTCTCTCTCTCTCTCTCTCTCTCTCTCTCTCTCTCTCACTCTCGCTCTCTCACACACTCTCTCTCTCTCTCTCTCTCTCTCTCGCTCTCTCTCACACACACTCTCTCTCTCTCACTCGCTCTCTCTCACACACACACTCCCTCTCTCTCTCTCTCTCTCTCTGTCTGTCTGTCTCTCGCTCTCACATCTTTGAATGAGACAGAGAAAGGGCCTAGAAAATAGTCTCAGAGTACATGCTTATGGCGTTAGTGGTTTTTCCGAATGCTCCATCTGCTACAGATGGTATCAGTTACAACTGAAAAAAGAGGAAAATACCCAAACACTATCAAAATGTAATTGGATTTTAAGAAAATGTAAATATAAAATATAACAGTTAACAAATAGCATGTATTGTGTTCCCTGAATGTGGATAAACACAATGGCAGAAGCCAAAAAGTAGCATGTTTTCTTGCTGACCCAAGTGCTCATAAAGTTACTTGCAGACAGGCAACAGCACAATGTTAAATTTCTGACTCATCTCCTCAATTTAGCATTATATTCACACATTCATTCATTTAGCATTTGAAGAGCACATGGCAGCGTTTCCCGCAAACTCTGCCTGCATGGGTATTGTTGCAATGAGAACCGGAAAGCTGCAGTGAAACTAATGTTTTTGAGGATAAAGTGGCATTGTTGGAGGACAGATGCTTCTCTCTTGTAAAAACCTGGGAAGCCATTTGTGTTTCGCATGGCTGCAGTAAACCCCCTCTTACCCAGCTCAGTCTGATGTTAATTAGTTCATAAATTAAAGACACTGACTTTTTTGAAAGCCAAATGAATGGGAAAGATGAATGAAAAGATGGTGAATTAGGAACTTTCAGGGAAGAAAAAATGAAGCTAGGCAAAAATAAACAAAAGGAGAAAAGCAAAAAAAAAAAAAAAGTACTTCAAAGGAGGATCTAATTTAACTGCCGTTTGAAGTAAAAAAGCTGAGTCTGGTTCCACACGCCACATGGATTAATGGTGGAAGGGACAGCCGGTCTCTGCCCCCTCCTTCCAGCCCCTCCTCAGTGTCTTATGTTGATCAGAGCCAAGTTTCACATGATCTTATGTCTTCTAATCTGCTTCATGATTTCAAACAACAAATTTGTTTGGTAGCTGTTCATTGATTGTTAACTGCGATTAGCGTACACATTGTTGTACCACATTCTGATTTGACCTGGCTGACAGTGTGTGTCTATATTTGTATATGTATATGTGTGTGTGTGTGTGTGTGTGTGTGTGTGTGTGTGTCTATAACAATAAAGACAATAAAACAATATCTCATAAC
>JAQQZR010000035.1:17646850-17665258 GCA_030068235.1 Notoglanidium macrostoma | reverse complement strand
CTTCCTCACACACCGCTTTCTCGGCACACCGCTTTTTCGGCACACCGCTTCTCGGCACACCGCTTTCTCGGCACACCACTTCTCAGCACAGCGCTCTCGGCACACCGCTTTCTCGGCACACCGCTTTAAGATCTTCAGTTACAGTTTGTAGTCTGTTGAAATTTTAAGATCAATTCAATCAAATGACTTCTTAATATGATTAATATGAATACTTCTTACTGAGCCAAATGCCATTGTCCTTGTTCTATTGTATCTTTTGCCTTCTGTGAACCCAATAGCAGGCAGCCTATTTAATTATTTCCAAGCAGATGACTGGAGATTAATGAACAATAGGGATTACTTTCAAATGAAAGGAATTATGACTATTGTTTTTGAGGCTTAGTGACTCAGGCTGTACTATAGGTCATAGGGCCATTTGCACCAACCACAGAAGAAGCCTGACACAGCCCTGCTCTCCCCTCTATTCTCTCCTCCACTACTGTTTGGCTTGATTAAGGGTCTTACTGAAGAACTAAAATGGTGGATTTAAACTCACAACATTCTAGTTAGTGATATGTGACATTCATATTTTACTTATTTGGTTTATGCTTTTTTTTTTTTTTTTTTAAATCAGGGAGCAACTTACAACTGAGACAGGATTGAGACCTGAGCAGTTAAGAGGTTAAACATCTTAACTACTGAGCTACCACTGTCCAAATAACTCTGCTTATTTAGAGGTTCTTGTAGTTATCCATATTCATAAGAAATAAAATTGACATAGTTTCTTTGCTATAGAAGGCCTTTGTTAGATATTCGTTTTTCTCGTCAGAATTATCTGAACAAAATGTCAAAGAAGTGCATGTTGTCCCATTTCTTTCCCATTGGCATGAGTCAGTATTGTCTGTGTACACTCTCTTGTAGATTACTTGTATTTGTGTTTTTGATAGGTGAAACAGAGCTCTCTCCGTTCTTATATTGGGGTGGTCCCTCAAGATACCGTTCTCTTTAATGACAACATCCGAGAGAATATCCGTTATGGACGGATCAGTGCCACTGACCAGGAAGTGGAAGAGGCTGCATTGGCTGCAGACATCCACCATAAGATCCTGTCCTTTCCAGATGGTTCGTCAGTTCACCAAAAGAGAATCAGAATAGTTTTACTTTACAATTTACAATTATAAATTTTTAAATATACCTGCAACCTTTCATTTTGTGATTTTGTGAATGTTCATTTCAGATTGTATTCACATGTAGCATTTTGACTGATGGTCATGTTTACTTCAAAACTCTTTAGATGGTTTTGTTCACTGCTTTAAAAGTATGCTGAAATTAATTACATTTCCCTTTAAGTTAGCCAGCTGCCTACCATTTATAAGAAGAGTTCGCAAACATTTTTTGACTGCAGAAGCCCCTTTCCTTATTTTTTATACAGAGTACCCCTCTACCAGATTAGCAAAAGAACATAAAGCATATGATTTGATGTTACAAAGAGCATATTAACTGCATCTATTAGCAAGATGTTACAGAATACAATATATAAAAGAAAATCATAGAAAATGCTTTTATCAGTCATGAGTTTTGCATTGTGTTTAATGAGTTTCCATTCACTACTTGGCGATGAAGCAGGGCCTCCTACTGCTTGTAGAAACTTAATGTGCCTGAATGCTGACTGGTTAAGTTCCATGTTAAAATAACAGCTGTGATGGAGTCATCTCTTTAGAAAAGTGTATGAGGAACAGGTGTCTGTGATTCTATCTCAGGATATGACAGTCAGGTTGGAGAGAGGGGTCTCAAGCTAAGTGGGGGTGAGAAGCAGAGAGTGGCCATTGCTCGCACCATCCTCAAAGCCCCCCGAATCATCCTGCTGGACGAGGTGAGCAATGTCATTTTTAGCTCAAAGACATGCCTCTCTTCACATTCATACATAATTAAAAAAGTGGAAAAGTGCGATCTAGTTACAAGTCGGTGTTTATTTATGTGTTTATGTGTTTATTTCTGACACCTAATTATTATCATTAAGATCTTTTAGCTCTAAGCAGAAAGTCCTGTCACTTAATTATACCTTCTGCTTCCAGGCCACTTCTGCTTTGGACACGCAAACCGAGCGCAACATCCAGACCTCGCTTACCAGAGTGTGTGCCAACAGGACAACTATTGTGGTGGCACACCGGTATTCTTCCTCTCATTTAGCTATGGCAATCAACTTAAAGAAGATTATTAATATCTGTGTTCTGTGTGCTCAGAGTACAAGGTGCTTACAATTAAGATGCATTTGAATGTGATCAAGTGGCTGTATCCCCACTCACCCCAAACCGTCTGGGGCCCAGGACATAAAAGTAAAAAAGAATATATCCTTCCATCAACTTTTCTAAATCCACAGCTTTATCCCTTTGATATCATCATGTATTGATATGGATTTCAATGTGACCATCTGGGAAAGATCTCCGTCACTAATTGAATTGATCTGTTTGTCCTAAAACCCAGTGGCCTCAATACGACACCTCTGTCTGGTGGATTTAAGGAGGTGTATAGAACATAAAACCCTCAAAAGTGACTGGGTATCCATCTGTAGCAGGGCTATAAAGTTAAGAATCGTACAAAAAGTTGTGGGGAAAAAGACAACTTGCCATTATTCATGTCCAGTTTCAGGACACCACCAGCTGGCTTCTTAAAAAATATCAGTACAGGTCACACAGTGTTCCTCTGACACCCCTTTCATTTGTGTCTGGAAGTATTTACTGAGGAATTAGATTATATTTGGATTTTATTAGTTGCTTGAACTCATTAACACACTGCCTCTCTCACTTCCTCTTTCTCATATCCCACTGTCTCCCTTTATCCATTTCTATCCATTCTCTTGTTTTGCCTGTCCTTTTTCTTCTCCTTTTCCGTCCCCCTTCTCTTTTTTTCTTGTCATCAGTCAGCCTCTTCTGTCCTTTTTCATCTTCACAATATTCTTTCCCCTCTTTCTCACATTTTTCTTCTCTCAGAAAATTGTAAACACATCGTGATCAGAGTCTACATGCTTTGATCCCGTCCAGCCTCTGAGACTGTGGTGCCACTTTGATCTGTTTTGGGGTGGTGGTTGTGGGGGGTGACAATCAATAAAGAAGTCTCAGCGCTTTTGTTTGAAGATGAAGGGTGACTCTGTGAGAAGATGACCTACAGAAGGGTGGAGTGTGAATTAAAAGGCATTGCGGTGTGTGTGTGTGTGTGTTTGTACGTGCGCGTAAAAGTGTTATGAACCACTGTGTTTAGCTAAGTGTTCATCTGAACAATGCGTGAGATCAGTTGTTTCTCTTTGTGTTTGTTCTGGGCAGAGGAGTTGATGGTATTTGCATGAGAATAGATGAACCTCAATTAATGCATAAGTGATCTATGTCCTGTGTATAATAGCCCACTTGAAGCTTATAGACAGTTCTCCATATGGAGTGCTAGATCATTTGTTCTCCGAAGATTTTCTATAGTGCTTTCTTCGCACGTTCAATGAGCAATATTCTCATATTTTTTTACAAAGACATAATTTTAACTACTCTGTTTGCAGGTTATCCACTATAATTGCATCAGACCAGATTCTGGTTCTGCATGAAGGCCAGATTGTGGAGCGTGGAAGGTTGGTGAATTTATATTTTCCAAGTAACAGTTAGTTTAATATTCCTATCAGTATAAGAGAAGTGCGAAACTGTCTTTTTCCTGCTTGACTGAAATCCCTTTGTCTTGGTGAGGAAATAAACCATGGAAGACATGTTGGGACAGCCAGAGTCAAGGTTCAGTGGGCTGAACTAAGTGAAGCATTAGGTGTGTGTGTGTGTGCACGCACACAGCCCTCAGGTGGGGCTGTTCTGAGGCCCAGCTCATGTAGGGTGTGGGATGCTCGGACACTCCTCAGAGGCCATATCCTGTGTTTGAGAAGATGAGCACAAACTCAGACAGCCCTGAGGTAAAGGCTACTGATAGACGGATAACACTGAAGACATTAAACACACTCCCTTGCTAATGGCGCTTTTCATTGACTCTAACCTAGCAAACCCCATGCAAACTGTTGCACACAGTTTTGTCCCATTTTGCCCTTTGATATATGATTCGTCAACCACCCCCAAAAACAGAGGCATCCTCATATACACTCACATGTGTACTCGCACAGCCTATAGGGATGTAATCTCATACCTTGCACATTCAACCTTGACTGACACTGCAATGTAAACACTCACAGGCTTTTAAGCCACAAGGACTCCATATCAGAATACACACATTCATTCATCTTCACACACACACACACACAGAAGAAATAAAGTAAAAGGTGAAAGGGTAATATGTTTAGGAAGAAAGAGTTAATTTAAAAAATCCCCAGGCTAGAAGTCGTCTGTATGAACAGGTAAGGTAAGCCATACTTTATTAATTCATACCATGAATATTGGAGCTTAAAGTTAAGCAGGAAAATCCTTCTGAAATCTGCTTCCATTTTTGATCCTGATGCACTATTTCATTACATAGAGATAGCTCATGCTCCCCTTCAGCTCCCTGCCTTCACAGTCTAACACAGTATAACACTTCACAGCGCAGTCCTCCTCCAGATTAATTACGGTCTCAGTGGATTTGACCTTAGACCCTCCAAACTTACTCTCAGCAGGAACAGATTTTACAGAAAAGCCCCAATGGCCCAAACAGGCCCATCACCCCTTCGCCCTTAGGCGACCTCTGGAAACCAAGAGTTTGTTTGACATTCATACCTGCTGTGTGAAACTCAGTGCCTGTTTGTTGGTGTTGCAGGCACGAGGAGCTGCTGGCCATGCACGGACTATACTCAGCCATGTGGCAAAAACAGCAACAGCAGAAGGATCTAGAACCAAGTGCTTCCTCAGATACAGAAACAAAAGAGCAGCAAGATGGAGAATGACTGAAGTCCAGGTAAACGTGAAGGATCCAGAGAATGGAATGTGTCAGGTGACCTTGGGCAGAAGAAAATATTCAAGGAAGTTTCTGATGAGCATTCACTGCTTAGCAGTTATTGTGCCAAGCTGTTACTTTTTAGTTTAAATCCTTATAACATGCCTATTGTAAATATTTAAAATTAAACATATACAGTTAAGCTTCAGTTCACAGACAGAAATCCTGACAGTCTCTTGTAGAATTTGCTGGTACAACCCAGAATTCATAGGGCCATGAATAATTGAAAGACACCATTGACCTGAGGCAGAAAACCAGCCCCAATCCCTAATACTGTTATACCATGTTACTAATACCATGCTTCACAGGGGTGAGGTTCTTATGTTATAATACAGTGTTTGTTTGTTGGGTTTTTTTGCCAAACCTAACTCTTTTCATTTAAAATAAATAAAAAGTTTTATTTTTGGATTAGTCTGTCCACTGAACATGCTTCCAATAGGCTTCCAGCGTATTGACACATTCTTGAGCAAATTTCAGACAGGCAGCAGTGTTTTATTGGCGAGTAGAGGTTTCCCCTTGCTTTCCAGCCTTGCACACCATACTTGTTAAATGTTTGCATGATGGTGGGCTCATGAACATTGAAATCACTCAGTGCAAGAGTGGCCTATAGGTTGCGAATGTAACAGTGGTGCTGAAATTCCTCCATTTGTATATCATCTGACTCACAGTGGATTGTTGGAGGCCAAACTCTTTAGAAATGGTTTTCTAACCATTTTGATCCTGGTGAACTCTTTTTCTGAAGTCCTCAGGAATCTCCTTTCGTTAAGGCATAGCACATTTCCATAAACCTGTGTGGTGAAGACCAGACTTCGATGGTGAAGACCCAAGTGTATGTTCTTGAAGCATGGGAGGGCCCACTAAGCTTATGGCTGATTGCCGTCCACTTAATTGAAACATCTGATTTCAATTACCCCTGTAAATGAACTCGTACTCATAAAAGCTCTTAGAACTTAGAGGTTCACATACTTTTTCCAACAAAGATTTAATGTTGGATAATTTTGCTCAATAAATAAATGTAAAAACTGTAATGTTTTTGCATCCTTTGTTTAATTGGGCTATCTTTATCAAGTTTTAGGACTCCGATGAAGATCTAACCACATTTCACATTAAATTTGTGCAGAAATACAGAAAAGTGTTCACAAACTTTCAACCAGCACAGTACTTAAAGGAGATGAATGGGGGAAAGAGACATGATTAGTAAATGACAGAATTTACAAGTGTTTTTATAGGCTTTGGTTTACTCAGGTTGTTTCATTGCTGCTGATGTAATAAAACTCAATGTATTGTTTACACTCTATTGAAATAAATACAAATTATGTACAAAAGTTAATTTATTTTGAGTATTTACATAAAGTCACACAAGCTACAGTTTAACAACTGAGATGAGGACATTTATTATCCTCTTAAGTGACATTAAAATTCATTTATTTAGCACACCATGACATTTACAGAATAAACACATTTCTGGTCTATACAAAAATATTTCTTGACTCGGCTGTTTTACACTTGGGTATAGTCTATTAAACTATGTTTAGCCAACATGCACTGAACATGGTTTAAGGGGAGTTTGTACACAGGAAAGAGGTATGAAGGTATAAGATAAGTGACTTGGATCTCACAACACCTTTATATTATATACTGTATACACAAATAAGCTTAATCAGAACTATAATGCCAAACCTGGTCAGGGGCCTTTGTGAAAGAAGGTCCAATATATACTTAAATTTCAGTAGAGACCTGTGAGACAGCTACATGTTCTCCTCTAGTGTGTGTTCTGACACCTACGGGCCAACGCTGATACAGGTCAGACTGCTGCTAGGTTTTGAAAGAGAGGCTGAAAGTGGCCTTGGAGAGGGCAGACCTTGCCGAAGGAAAAGTTCTCATGACTAAATGATGGCATTGAGTAGGCTCCTTCATGGTGTCTGCAAGGGAAACATAGGTTTGCCGTGAAATGGCAGCCTGGCATAGTCACCGTAGTTCATTTCCAGGATGTGACATGAGCACTGACAGTATGCTCTGAATGCGGAGAGATGCAAGAGCACAGCTGCCCTCAGGATGAACCCCCACAGTGGGTAGACAAAAATACTGGAGGAACCAAACTTTGGGATGCTGTCTCCTGCTGCAGATGGAGGGCTGAGGTTCAGAGTGAGGACATAACACTTTCTCTTAAACCAGATATACTTCTGTGGCCTCTACAACAGCCTGTGTCTGTTTATCCATCTTACCACGGTCCATGTGTTTTGGATACACTGGATCCAGCTAATGACAGTTTGACCTGTACTTGAGCAACAATAATTTAGACACACATTTTTATTCTTGTCTAGCAGCATCCTAAAGTAGCTGCCTGAATCTAGTGTTACACCCGAAGATTGAAAGCCATAGTAAAAAACTAAGATGACCAAAAAGACATGTTTGGCATCTCTAGCATTCTCTAGTTGAGATTAGATGCTGGTAGTGAAGTTGATGAGGCTGCACTCGAGCACTGTCTCTCAGTTCCTCTCGCTGTTGTGAGACTTTCGACGGCCCTGGTGCCACAGTGCTGTGGGCAGGTTCTGACAGCCCATGTACTCCTTCTTCATCTCAGCCTCTGAAAGAGGTGGTGTGGCATTACAGGGAGCTCCAGACAGAGTCACGTTCAGCAGGCTTATTCCATCACCCACATGAGGCATTACAGCATTCTGGTAATGGACAGAAATCAATATGGGAAACCAAAAACATTAGTGTATGTCAGACTTGACACCAGTGATTGGAGAAACAGACCATTTATCTTCAGTTTTTCCTGTACCTTACTGAGGTGGTCGATGAGGCAGTGGGATGGGAGCAGAGAGGTCCAGAACTGGGCCGTGTTCAACCAGGGAAGGCCGTTGAGCAGCACCACATTAAGGTGTTTAAGAGAGCTCTTTAGTCTTTTAGTGAGAACTCCGGTATAGCTCTGCTCAACAAAGAGCAGCACTCGACTTGCCCTGCAGCCTACAAGGTCAGCTAGCAGCTCACCTACTGCATAGCGCTCCTTTAGATCTGCCTAGACAGACAGAGAAAAAAATCTTAGGAGAACACCTTTAACTTGCTTGGACAATCTTGAACAGGACTAGTGAAAAACTGGTGTGGCTACAGTTTTTTGTTGCAGTCAAACAGGAACCACTCCTGATACAACTAATTCAACTTCAGCTGTTTGAAGACTATTCTCACAAGTCAGACCTTCAGCTTACTCTAGAGAGTCTAATACGGTTCAATATGAAACATGGCCAAGACCCACTAACTTTAACAGGAAGGCTTTTCGACGGACATTGAAAATGACCAACAATATTTCCATAAAATGTCAGCGGACATGTGAGGAAGCCTCATTTACTTGGCAGTTTGAACAGATCTTGAAGCTTGTAGCCAGAAAAGCATACAATATATTTCAGATGCTTGGTAGCCTGTAGGCAGTGAGTCTGAGGCTGAAACTATGTACAGTTTGACACCAACTGATCAGTTGGAATGAACATAGTTAGAATCAAATATGTACCTGTCAATTGCAGGGGATATAACATTTACCTATCACATACTCGAGATCCTTGTTTATATTAGGCTTCTGCATGTATACTGAATTTGATGGTGCTAAAAGTGTGTAAAGGTTTGTAATTGCCTAATGGAAGATTTGGGTAAAGTTTTAGAATGAGCAGTTTTGTTTGGATTTGAAATAAAATGCAAAATCAAGAAAAACGATTGTGTTTTGAGGCTTTTTTTTTTTTTTTAACATGAAGTATAATTAAATATTGGCTTTAGTGGAAATGCCATTTGTTTGTACAGCCACCTATCCATATGAAGGGCTTTGTAAACTGAAATAAGCTGGGGGTTTTTCATGGAAGCAGACGGTCTGGTGGTCCTGAGCCTGTGTGGTCCGGTTTTCTCAAGCCTCCCCCTTTGTCATTCCTATCCCTGTCTAGGGATCAGGTTGTTGCCTTTGTCCCTGGAGAGTCTGTGCCTATTGTTACAGAAGGAAGGGCTTTACCACACAGTCTGGACCCTTCAGTCTGCCCAGCTCCCAGCATATGGCTGGGATTACTGACCACCTTTAGCAGTGGAACGTGGGATTTCACAGAGGTCAAACTAATGTACTTTAAAAAGGAAATATAATTAAATGTGTCCTTGCTTTCTTGGAAGAGTTTGTTAATAATAGATGAAAGTTTTTTAGTAACGAGGATTGGCATATGTAGTGTGCTTTGAGATCAGAATAGAGCTCAGTGTTTCAGGCTTAAAGTAACTATTTTTCTGGCATACTGTCATTCTTGTCTTCAAGCTACGTGAACTGTGAGGAAGTCCGAGGCCCTGCAAAAATGCATATTAAAGAAGTGAAGCACTTCCTGCATCAGATGCTTCTTACAGAAGTTTTGCACACTATTTAATTACCCAGAGCTGTAGAACCAAACCTAAATATGAGGGCAAGGAGATAAGCTCAAAAAACACCAAAGAGTGGAGTACATTCCAGTTCCTTCCTTTTCTAGTCAACAAAGGGAGCAAGGAGATGAGAGGGGACTAGAAAGAGGTATTTATCCCACTTCTGTGACTAAATGCCTTCCTTGTTGTCGCTTTGATTAGGCAACAGGCACTTTGAAGTGGTGGGCTGTTCTGCTTTATTAAGGGGCACATTTAATTTATTAACAGGAAGATAAGAGATCACTCTTGCATTCCAGTGGTCTGTCTATTGATCTCCTGCTTGTGGACTTTTGTACTGTAGCACCATGCCACACAACACCGGTTATATGGCTATGTAACATAAAAACTTGGATGAATAGAAAATGCATTCTACTGAATTCTAAAAAAACAACATACTAATGGTGTGTAATGTTGTGACATCTGCCTGAAGAAAAGATTTTTTATCCCGTGAAACTCAAGGTTCAAGCCCTGATGCTGGTGTAAAACAGAATATTATAATTTAAAAACATCTGCGAGAAAACATGCTGAACCTACATGAAATTGGAAAAAACTATTAACACTGTTACAATCCCTAGATTTGACTATTGAAACATGTTTCTTGCTGGCTGCACTGCTGATTCTTTATATAAGCTCCAGCAAGATCATATTGCAGCAGCAAGGAAAAGAACGGCTAGACATATTATATTATCCCTGGCTTATTTCAGGTGCACTGGCTGACTATTAACTTCCAAATTGACCACAAATTTTTCTTTAAAGCTCTTAATGGTTTACTCTTAGCATATCTTGCTGATCTCCTGAAGCAGACTAGCTCATTCCAAGCACCGTTCTCTCAGATCAGACAGACCCACTGTTAATCCTGACATTCACTCTCAGCTCAGTCAGTGGAAAGGGTCGTCTTGTTTTTGTCAGTTTAGCTTGTCACAGTATGCAGTATTTATTAGTCATGTGAAAGCCAGTAATGTTTCTGAAGACTCACAAACTCACAATGCCATTGTTGTTGCGGTCCCACAGCAGCATGGTTCCGTCGTTGCGGGTCGGGCTGTTCAGGTACAAGACGAATGTGTCTGCACAGTGCTGCTTGCGACAGATGTAGGAGATGTGGTTCCTGATCACCTCCTTTTCTGTGGCTGGGTACATTCCTTCTGCCTCTTTAGCTACAATGAATGACGGTCGTAAATTGGACTATAAAAGTATGGCTAAATATATTTTTGCAGTTCATAAATGCTTCATTAAACTGAGTTTATTCTGATTTACCTTGTCGATTATGTACATATCACCCCCTGATTAGCTTCTAGTTCAATCTGGCAATTTATCATCCCCTAGTTAACTCCTATGCAGTTAATTTGCCAGAGTAAAATGTTACTCAAATTGAAAATTCTACTCTATGCCAGATAACATTTGGTCCCTCGCTGAACAGGTTTCTGTAATTTTACTCCTAATCTACTGACACATTATAAAATAGAGCAAAAATAAATATTTCTTCGAGGAAAACATTTTTAACTATGGAAACAAACTACTTGGTCATTTTACCTGTGTAGTACATTCTGGCATTGAGTGCTTACCTGCCACCTGTCCATTTCCAGCAAAGAATATTTTAATGTGATCCTTATGAAAACCATTGTTTCTTAGCATTTGGTAGAACAGCAGTAGATTCTGCTCATGATGCTGGTATGTGATCTGCTCCTGCCAACCACCTGTTCAGAAAAACATACAGCAGATTAACGGGACTGGAAAAACGGACTTACAGATTTACCTGTACTGATTCTGCTGACCCTAAGCAAATAATCTCACAAAGCTAATAAACTGTGAAGCAACATAAGATAGTTCTTATTAACCAGAGAGCAGTACTGCGTGGTCACAGGTCTGGTAGAGGCGACAGGAGAGATGTGTGGCTAGAGGCTGCTGGTGGCATCGACGGGTGTTTTTATTGAGCTCACAGCTAGAGATGGGCACGCTCGGACTAGTGAGAGGCAAAGGCTGTGGGCATCTAGCAAACTCTGGATGATCTGTTACAGAAGTGCAAAACAAGAGCAGGTTATTCATACAAAATTATTTAAAACCCCACATGTCGGAAAATTCCCTTGAAATTATTGGACAGTTAAAAAAATTAAAATAATATGCTTGCCTTCTCTAGAGCTTAAACTTCCTCTTCTGTTCTCCTTGTACGCACTGATTAATTATTGAACATATTGGTGTTCTAAGGTGAGGTGACTTCCTGTGTCAAACTATAGTACTTTTTACATTGTTATAGTGAAGTGATGTACTGCTGCATTTTTTTTGCATTAGAGGGCCTAAAAAACTAAACTACCAGTCACAGTCTATAAAATATGAAATTACTCTTGGTTTTCAGTGTAGGACAAAACATTTATTTCATAATTTATAATATTGTAACATTTATTTTTTGACTTTCTACTAGACATTGGGAACCTTTTAGTATTTTTATATTTAAGAATAGTGTCAGGAAAAAAGACATTTTAAACAAATCATTAATTAAACCATTTGGGAAAAACAAAATAATCTAACTTCTATAGCTATGTTTTGCTGTTATAATGAATAGTTATGAATACTATAATCATAATATAATACATAATAGTTGTTCACATAAAATATAATTCAAGTGTTCTGTTTATCATTTTGCATTTTGTATTTTTCTTTTAAAATTTTTCTAAGCCGACAGAATTTGGGTGGCTGTGTCTTATTTTCTGAAAACGATGGTACTTATTCAGCATTGTGATCATTTTTCTGTTATAGTGCCACAAGAATAGCAATTTATCCTTCAGGAGCAATTTTTTTTTTTAAAGATTGTGTAGTTAACTCCAAGGTGGCAGAGGCTTGGGTCTTGATGCAAACTCTTACCAGACACAAATCATTTTAAGGAAAACTGCAGTTACGAAGGCCTTAGCCTGTGAGTGGAAACTCGGGCATGTCCATCTCCGTCATTTACTCACCTACACAGTGGAGGCGCTGCGTTCGGTTGCTGTCCCTCACTCCTACCACTCGGGGCAGGAAGTGGATCTCACAGAGGCCACTGTTACGCTCTGTATGGCTTGCTCTGGACACTGCACTCTTCCGAATCGGTGTGCGATCCATCGCGCGTTCACTGCGGCTCCTTCTCCGCTTCAGCTGGTTCTGACAGCGAGTCTTCAGGGCCAGTGTCATACACTCCTCTCCTGCAAACCATTGCAATCATTTAAGGTATATATTTATGCTTAGATTCTGAGCTGTGAAAAATTCCCTTAGATGACATGATGGCAAAATCCCTGACAGGAATTAGACTCAAAGTGGGGGAACCCATTATCATCTGGGTGACACCTGATTGTATATTAATACACTTCTATAATTGTATCCTGTAATGTTCAGCATGAGCATCATAGTCTTTATCATGAAATGGTTCAATGATTTGTATTAAGCTACAGTAAAAGAATTCAGAAAGGCACTTTTTCTTCTAAGACATTATTCTGGACCCTTCCTTTCCCCCTTCATCATCTTTGACATACTTAGTAATTAAAATTCTCTAGACTGGCTTTATTTCTTGGAAGTCTTTAAAGAATACTGCTATCCAATAATTACCTTAATAAATTAATTATATACGATGATAAATCATCTGATCCATTTAATATACAGACTGTGGGGATGTTATGCACTTTAGGACAGCTGCCCAAATGCCACTGAGAACACCAGTTCGCATATATTACAAAGAAAACAAAATACTACTTGTGGCAAAAGAACAAATGGTACAAAGAGGACTATAAATACAATACTGCGTGTCTTAGGCACATGTAAAGAAATGCTGTAAAGCAAAGATCCATTCATCCATTATCTATACCGCTTAGCTGTTATAGGTCATGGGGAAGCTGGTTGCCAATCTATAACAGGGCTAAGAGAGACGTGCAGCCATTCACACTCACATTCGCACCTATGGGTAATTTAGAGTAGCCACTTGACCTAATCTGCATGCCTTTGGACTGTGGGAGGAAACCATTAGGAGACCGTGCTAACCACTGCACCACTGTGCCACCCTATAAACCAAAGATGCTTTTAGAAATTATTGAATTAAGTGTTATTACATAAAATACTACTATAAAGAACAGTAAACAGTAATAAACTAAACAAAGTCAATATTGAACATGACAAGCATTTGCCTTTAAAATATATTCTGATAAGTGTCTTGGTGAACCTGACACAGTTCTTCTGGAGACCATGACTGTAACATGTTTTTTTTCCCTTTCTTCCAGATAATCAATGACAGCTTTCATTCTTTTTTTTTTTTTTGTCTAAAATGTAGCATATTACATAATGTTACAAGCTTTACTAACAACTTTTTTTTTATTAAATATTTTTGTTTTTTGTTGTTAAATAGTAATGTTTTCTTAAATCTATAATGTTGTTTTACTGATCCAATAATGCAGAAATCATTAAATAAACATCAGTGAGGAAATTTGTGAGGAATTAAAAAAATTCCTTCCTCCAGAGTGCTAGAGGGTTTTGCACAGAACTGTATGTGTGATTTAATTAATTTCGATCAAATAGTGTCATTTTGATGCACAGTATATGAAACTATATGATTGAATGTAGCAATGAATTTGCACTACTACTACTACTAAGAATAATAATAACAACAATAATAATAATTAATTTGATTATATTATAGGCCTAATTATATTCACTGATTACACTTATGCAAATCGGATGAACTTGCTCTGATCTAAAAGTTTTTTTTTTTATCTTAAAATGTATCCACTACACCAGAAAGAGATTACTCACCCAAATAAATCCCCTCCATATGGGCACACTTTTTCTTGGCCACGTTAAAGTCCACGTAGAAGAGCAGCACGGGGTGGCCGAAGCTCTCCCCGGGACTCGGGTCCAGCACGAGCACGGCGTCGTGCGCGCTCACGTCGGGGAAGCGCTCCCGCTCCCGCTCCAGCCCGCGCTCAGCCTCGAGCGCACCCGCACTGTGACTCGCTTTTAATGCGGGATGCGAGTCGGGCAGGATGGCGAGCACTTTACTAGAACCGGACTCTGAAGTATACACCGCTATTCCGCTGGGATGGAGATGAGCGAGCCTGCGACACTCGCTCTCCGGTAAAGCCACCCTGCGGCACAGGTGCACCTTCAGGTACTGCAGTCCAGCTTTTACCCAGCGCTCCAGCCGAGCCGCTTTCCCCTGCACTCCGCGCTGATCTCCCACCAGCAGCACCAACAGCAGAACCGAAACACGAGCAGCCTCCAGGAACTTCATGCTTTCCACCGGTCAAGGCGACGATCACCTCTCCTCGGCTCTCTGTTGTTTAGATTAAAATGCGGATGAACTCTTTAAAGTTGCTTTCGGATCGCCAGAAAAGAACTAGTGAAACAAATAAGTGCGCAATCAAGTGGGAAAGATACGACCCTCCTTCATGAAGAGGGACATGAAAGTGGATCGGAGCAGCAGCGGCAGCAGCATCCAGACTGAAAGTAAATGCCAGAGTAACTCCATCCCACAGGCGCGGACATGCCGGTATATAACAGGAGGAGGAGGAGGGGTGAAGAGGGGACCGTGGGGGTGATTATCTTACCTGTCACTCAGATGCCATCAGTACAAATGCCAGCAGATTACAGGTACACTGACACCGGCAGACTACATTAAAAGTGCTCAGCTTGTTTTGTTTTTGTTTTGTTTTTTTCTATAGATTTATGCCTTTATGTAAATAATGTTCAAATTCACTATATTGCGAATTAATAGGTTAGGATCACAAACCAACAATCTTTTCTTCCTGTTACCCAACAGAAAATAGAAAAGAATATAGATTTTATTGTTGTTTGGACAGGTAAAGGACAGAACAGGTACATTGGAATTGGAGTCAGCTTTCATACAAACAGGCAAAGAAAGGCAAGTAAAGGAGCAGCATTAAAAGTAATAAATACTTAAAAAAAAATGCACACTGAGTTATTGCACAATAAATTATTGCACTAACTGCATTAATATGGGCTCGACAATGTTTTCAGACATTTAATAGTGTTCTGTTTTGTAGGAACAGATGAAATGACAAACCCTCACTTGACTACTTTTTACAAACTGGAACCAGAAGGAGGCGCAGTAATAATATCAATGTTGGCTCAATAATTACCATGCCATAGAATAGCAACAGAATAGAATTAACATTTGTGGTGAGAATAGTTGACAAACCATCTAGTAATATTATATACTTATGCTGGACTCAGTCAAAAAGGAGATTGATCAATTATAGACCATTAATTTACACCAAGTAAAGTGTATCACTGGGTGCAATGCGTTACACAAGTGAATCATTTATCTATTTATTCCAGATGATGAACTACATAAGTCCAGTCTATTGTGATATTGTGTCATAAAAACAACTATGTTAAATTAAAGCAATATGGTTTTAATGTGCGCTATAATAACACTGAAATCTGTTAGGTGATGTTTAACACGCCTCCAGCATCAACACTTTGTAATAGTCAGAGTTAAAGAGTGTTTCTTTATGTTAGCTTATGGCTGTTTTGGTTCTCTTTCTAAGAGTGTAATAAAGTACTTAATTTACAATGAACACATTGTCAATGCTAATGTTTGAACTTAATCCATCTTTCATGCTACATGCAGGTGAGCTAGAGTAAGGTATAGTGTTTTAGTTTTAAACATTGTGCACATGTAGACAGTACATTGTGATACAATTAAAACATGACATTCCTGATTTTATAGGAAAATAATCCAGAACTGGGTGTTGTAATGCAGCCTGATGCAGAGTTACTGTTACCATACTGATGTTGATTATTTTCTTGTAACAGCATATTTTATAACATTTATATATAACAGCAATTTAATAACAATTGCATTTTTTAAAATGTAATCATTAACAGCACACCATGGTTTTTAATTGGTTATAATTACTTTTAATGTTTTGGAATGCATGTGAGACAAGTTAGACTTTCTTCTCTTTTTCTTGAAGTTAAAGAAACAAAAAACACAGTTTATCAAATTTGTTACTGAGAAATCAGAAAGTGCAAAGTCCTTTTTCCTGAAAATGAGCAGGCTACTTGTTGGTACCTCAAATAGTGAAGGCTATAGCAGGGGGTTTTCTCTTACAGCCCCACAATTATGGAACAGATTTCTAATTCGTGTTTGGGACTCAGACACAGTGTCAGTGTTTAAGTCTAGGCTGAAAGCATATTTGTTTAGTCAAGCATTTGTTAATACTTTTTTTTCTTAGGTAAAAGAGCAGATCTAGAGCATTCACAGGCATAGAGAGTTTTGCTGTACTGGGATGTGTGCATGCTGTCGCCTATAGTGGATTTCGTGGTTACGCAATTGCACTTTTTGACTATATAGCGCAAAGTTAGGAAATGATTTATAATTGCACTATTCACCACCCAGATGAGGATGGGTTGCCCATCAAGTCTGGTTCTTCTCAATGTTTCATTCTCATATTGTTTCAGGGAGTTTTTCCTTGCGATCATCACCTCTTGCTTGATCATCACTGATAAATTTGTAAATTTAAAATTTATATCTGGAGTTTATACATTTCTGTAAAGCCACTTTGTGACAATGTCCATTGTTATAGGCACTATACAAATAAAATTGAATTGAAGACTCCTGTGACTGGTACAAAGTACTGACACTGGTGACTCCGTACATACATCCATGTATAGATCTATCATAAGCATCTCAATTTCAACATTTTTCAAAAATGCATTTTCTCTTAAATAACAATATGTTTTTAATCAGTTTATTATTAGCTTTACACTACATGGAGCATCAACCTTGTGAATGAGTCGTAGAAATGATAAGCTATTAGAAGGAGTGCACTAATAGAGAATTGTGGTTTGCCTTGCTGCTGTTAAAATTAACCAACACCTTTTGGCCAATCAGATTTGAGAATTCAACAGTATTGTTGTTTTATAAATAACCTATTTGGTATCATAGCTATCTAGGCTGTTCACAACATTGTGCATCCTGGTAGTAAACTGCAGATATTTGTATTGTCATTTTAAACAAAGCAAAAGATGTTTGGCATAATATGTCAAATTATTAGCCCTAGTGGTTTATTTAATTCCACTGCAGGCTACACACAGGTGTGTGAGTGCGTGTTAACATAGTGCTGCAGGTTTACTGGGTGGTTGCTAGGAGACGGACAGATGCTCGTGCAGACAAAAAACTAGCGCGGTTTTTTTTTAAGAGCTCCGCTATGGAGGGTCGCTGCGCCTCGCAGTTAAAGCTACTGCTCCGAAATGTAGTCAGGAAAGCCGCTTGACAGTCCGCCCAGGTAAGAGACGGCGTGTAAACACGGCTGACAATTTACATGGGCCGGGGTACAGAGGAACTTCTCTTTTTTTCCACAACTTCAGTAACAATATTACAAAACTGTAGCTAGCTTCCCTGTGTAACAACACAGGGCCTGGTGTTGATAGCCAGCTAGCGTGGTGGCGACCTAGTTAACTTAGCTCTAGGCATCAGAAAGCAGCATTTATGTCGGTTTATTTGCCAAATAGTTTTTCGTGACAGTACGTATTTGCGTTATCAACATTGTTCTTGGTTCTTTAAAGGTCTATAATCCACCCAGAGCCATGAGCTAGCCAGTCCGCTAACACAAGGGCGCGTTCCAAACAGCAAGCGACTGCACTAAATGGTATGTCAAATTAGTACACCGTCAACGGCGTCATGGCTATTTTTGACCTACTCTTTAGTTTGTTTTGTGCGGTTTGAGACGCTGCTTCAGCATAATAAAAATAATAGCAAAATGACTGGTCCACTTCACTACAACTGGTGAATGCCGAAATGTCGTCCTGTTGGTCATATATTGCACTACCTGGCGCCTAGAAAGTATTATTCCATACCACGTGCAGTGCACTTACGTAGGGAGTAGTAAGCCGATTGAGATCAAGCCTCTAACAGCTTAGTACGGCGCATGCGCAGTGCAAGCCGGGCCCTGGACAGAGCAGCTATTGACAATCGGAGGTCTGTGGTCCATGTGCGCTCCGTTTAACTCTGCACATTCAAGGTTCTCTCTTCTATTTCTCAAGAAATAAACACACAAGAAGGACAAAATGTGCATTTTATTATTC
>JAQQZR010000035.1:17611948-17637505 GCA_030068235.1 Notoglanidium macrostoma | reverse complement strand
TATATATATCAGTATGAATTAAAAAGTACTGCACCAATTGAATGTTGTTTTTTTGCTGTTTTTCTAGTGAAAATGGTATTATGTGTATTTCTGTGGTCTTAAAAAGTCTTAAATTTGATGTTCAAAATTGTGCGGCAACCCTGGTCTATCACCTCCCTTGTTTTCATAGATATCTTCACAAGCCCTACCTCATTAGTGGGAATAAATTTGATCTGCGTATCTATGTGTACGTGACCTCTTATGACCCACTACGTGTTTACATCTTTAATGATGGACTCGTCCGCTTCGCAAGCTGCAAGTGAGCCAATTAAAGTTTATGTACAGAAGATAGCATCATATATATTTTTTCAATTAATAAATAGCCTGTTTTGTAGCATACTCGACCTTTTAGTCTGATTATTATTGCTTTTTAATGTCTTCAATATAGATATTCCTCTTCAATGAAAAGCCTTAGCAACAAATTCATGCACTTGACAAACTATAGCGTGAACAAGAAGAACTCTGAGTATCAGACCAACAGCGATGACAAAGCCTGCCAAGGACATAAATGGTAAAGAGAAAAATTATTTTTTCAGAACGCAAGCCATACTGTTTTTATTATCAGATTTCAGGCTTTGTGTGCAAACACCAGTTTCCCCTATCCAAAGCTTGACATTAGCTATTAACATTGGTGGTGACCACTAAAATGTTCTGTTCAACTGGACTTCATTGCCTGCAGGGCACTAAAGGCGCTATGGCAATACCTGGACTCCAAAGGAATTAACACCACTCTTATCTGGGAGAAGATTAAGGACATGGTCATTAAAACCATCATTGCGTAAGTGTGTTTGACATCATACAAGTCCTTATATATCTTTGACTCGGCCTATGACCTAGTGTCCTACTGAATTTTCAGCCTCTGTTTTTATGACTGCCAGAGCCCCAAGTGAACCTAACACCTGTTGTGATGGTGCATGGATCTCCTATTTTTGTCAGCTGCTATTTTTCTAGTCCTTATGTAAAGACTCATAGTAGCAGGTGCCTAATTAGCCTTTAACTGAACAGAATACTTAATTTAAATTGCCAAAGAGAGTCTCGGCAGCAATTGCAAAGCCCTGATACTTTTCTTAGACCCTGATATTCTTTAACAGTGCTGACCAGGGTCTGTGTGCAAAGTATTAGATCCTTGTGAAGAAGAAGCCTTTATTCGTCGTATACATTAGCGCACAGTGAAACTCATATTGTCAGGAAGCTGGAGTCAGAGATCACGATTACTTCAGGGAATTTAATTATAGATTAATGACACTATTTTACTAATTTTTTTTTTTTAACGAAGTGTATTTCTGCTTCATATTCGCTAGGTCCGATCCATATGTAAACACCCTGTTGAAGTTGCATGTGCGTTCTAAGTACAGCTGTCACGAGCTGTTTGGTTTTGATATCATGCTGGATGAGAACCTGAAGCCATGGGTTCTTGAAGTCAACATCTCCCCCAGGTACTGAGCAGCTAAACACCCTGAGTAAACAGTTACTGTTCGGTATTCACTTCTGACACATTGCCTTTAGTCTAATTCCTCATGTACATGCATGCCGTGTTGTGTTTTATATAATTTAAGGTCTATGCTACATGGTCTGAAAGGAAAAACACATACAATCATGTTACATGCACAAAATATGAAAATATTCTTGTCCTTATTAAGAAAAAGACAGTATTACTACTAAGCTGGTTACATGACTAATGAAAATGAATATTCCACTAATATTCCCTTTTACATGCATGCATCTCTACCCATGCTTTGCAAACTGTTGTCTAGTTAGTTTATGTACAACACACAGAGCTGAGCATAAACAGGCAAGAGGCCATGTGTTGCTAATAATACCAGCATATCTCGCATGTCTAAATAGGACAAATTCGGAATATGATGTGTACGTGACCCATATTAAATTCTGAATATTGTCATGTTTGGAACAATTTTTGAAATAGTGTGCATGCAAATGTACTGATTAATAAAAAAGATGTTCAGGATAATTTATCCACCTGTGTCTTCCTGTACAGCTTACACTCCAACAGCGCACTGGATGTGAGTATTAAGGGCCAAATGATCCGCGATGTGCTGAACCTAGCTGGCTTTGTGCTGCCTAAGAAAGAAGACATTATGCTCTCCAGCAGCAGTAGTGGCAGCAGCTCCACCAGCAGGTCAGAACCGATATTATAGATAAATTTAAAGATGCAGTTGTACGTGTTGATTTTTAGAATGATTCCTTTTTATTCAGTTTTCATTATATTAAGTTTTTCATTACATAATGGCGTGCCATGGGTTTTGTTGGTAAAAATTTCAAATCAAGATGTCCTGCCGACAAATATTTTTTTTAACACTACTGCCAGCATCAGTTAGAGGCACTGCTAGAACAGGCAAGCATTTGTGTACTGCCGTGAAGTGATTGTGAAGTGTGCTTGCCACTGTTATGTTCAGTTTGCATGAAGGCGTGCGAGAGAGATCAAGATCAGACATGTCAACGGATGAGAAACTGAAAAGAGCTTTCTATCTGTCCCAGAACTTTGGGGATGAGGTACGCACACTTCTTTAATCTGATGTTTTTTTTTATAGTTTATGGATCAATGTATCATTTTTAAGTTGCTTCCCACTGTCTAACCATGAGATGTTTGCATTATTAAATGTCCTGTTTTGCTTTGTTTGAAGGATTTATACTCCACAATTCTGGACGTGTTAACCCCGGATGATGTCCATGTTCTGGCTGAGAATGAGGATGAACTGAGTCGCCTGGGAGACTTTGAACGGCTCTTCCCTTCCCCTGCCTCCTCCCGCTACCTCCGTTTCTTTGAGCAGCCTCGCTACCTCAATATCCTCCTTAACCAGTGGGAACAGAAATACAATCATAACCGGAGCAAAGGTGTGTGTGTGTACGAATTTGTGGCTCCTGCTGTGTGATGGTGTTTGGTTATTGTCAGCTGTCAATGATTCATGCTCCTCTGTGTCTAGGTATCGAACTGCTGAGAAGTCTCTGTCAGAAAAGAGTACACTTGGGGAATATTGCTGACTCTGCACATCATGTGAGTACTCGACACACACAATCTTACTTGGAATTCACGCTGGCTATGAATGTCACATGTTTGTTGTTCCAGTCCACACCAGTGACTCACTTTGTTTCCCTTAGCAAGGTAGGAGAAGAATAGAGAAACAGTACTCTTTATTTTTCTGAAGAAAACTAATGTCCATATGTACAACAGTAGGTCTTGACATGTGATCTGAATGGATCTTTATCCTCAATTAAAAGACAGAGTTTAAAAAAAAAAAAAAAAAAAAAAGTATAATGAACATCTGTTATTACATCTTGCTATTGTTTTAATTCCATTCATTTTAATATCGGCCAATTTATATGATAGCAAAACTCTCATTACAAAATGTTTTAGGTGATGAAAGCAATGATGATGAAATGCATCAAAACTACTATCCAAACAGTAAGGATTTTTTTAAAATGTGAATATAGTCTAACATACATAAAGTCTAGAATTCAGGTACATCAGGTTTCCCTATTTTCCGCTACTGTGACATGACTCATTTCTTGGTTGGTGAAAATTTCATCTGAACTATTGTTGTGGGTCTTTTTTGTCCTTCTTCTTTTTTTAAATACCCAGTGGTCATCAAAATCTAACCATGGACACCATTCAGATCTCCAGAGTACCACGTTTGACAGTGTCAAGACGGTGCTTACAAAATCAAGGTAGGAAGATGCATGTGATATTCTTTTTTGTTCGTTTTTTTCTTTCTTTTTCTGTGGTATGTCATGATGTATTTCTGTGTTTTCTAACTCCCTCCATGTCTATATCAGTGCAACAGTGAGTCAGCATGTAAGCTCCCAGCTGGATGAAGATGATGATGATGAGTGGTCTGATCATGATGTTCAGTCAGTGAACTCCAGTATTCCAGACATGAATCTGATGGTGCCAGTGAGCCCAAACTGAAGTGTGGCCAACGCCAGTCTGCCTCACCAGGACCCCCTGTGAGACTAATCATGTACTCTGAGACAAGTGAACATCCAGAGCTTCCGAACAATGCACAAAAACATGAATACTTGCACATTTACAGAGTTTGATAGTGTGTTAGGGTTTTTGTCTTATCAGAAATTGCTAGGAGCAAACTTATTTTTGCATAATTCTCTCCCCTCACTTTGTTAAATATGTTTTTGCTCCCTCAGGAAGTGGGGTTCATAGTTGACTGGCCAGACTGATGACTGTTTTTAATCACATATCAATTTCACCAATTTCAAGACTGAAGGTACACTTTCCAAGGATGTACGGGTAGACAAGTTTGAAGTGTGTGTGTGTATGTGTATATATATGTGTGTATATATATATATATATATAATATATACACACACACACACACACGTACATGTGCTGTGTTTATGCAAGCTTTTCTTCTGTTGAAAGGAGTTGCTCTGGAGTCAAGCCTGAGTGCATGAGCCAATCAGATTCCTTTCTTGGTTTGTTTACATTTTGGCAAGGCCCACTACTGAGGGTCAGTACTATTTACAACTGACAAATGAATTTTGGAAAAGAGAATTATTAACTGTAACAACAACAATAATAACAGTAGTAGTTGTTAATTTATAAAGTAATGTCTTTCATTTTATCCTCAGTAAATAAATATCTGGTGTAGAATTTTCACATTAAAAGTATTTGAAATACAATGACTGGTGAAGTCCATAAATTATTTGTGACCTTCTTGAAGCTCAATTTACAGACATAACAAACATCTCAATGTTTGCAGTTACTTTTGTGTATGTAGCAACTGCTAGAACCAGTTCCTATAATACTTACTGATTAGTGTTTTGGCTTGATGCCCATTATACAAGCATGTCTCTTGGGAAGGTTAAGCTTCATGGATTGATGCACATTGCACATAGGAGATACAGTATCTGTCAACTTGTGTGTGTTTTCATAGTTAGTGAGAAACAGTACAGCTGATATTTAAAAGAGGATTTCACTGACAGATTTCTACTCTCTCGCTTCTTCCACGTCCATCTTAATATAAGAAATCTGTTGAAAGCTATGCATTTAGCTATACAGGGAAGACAGCTAGTGAGCTGAGCAGCAGATGCATAAAGCCCATCAGGGCACACAGGAGGTAAAAATAGCTACTTCCGTAAGGGTCAATTGAAATCCTAAAATGCTTTACAGCTACTAATACCACTGACTGAGTGGCAAATCTTTATAGAACAATGCTGAATTTTCAGTCAATGGTGCAGCATCCCATGATCACTTTCAGCCTTTTTTCAGTTGTTCTAACAGTTTTTATTTACCTATAGCTCGAAATTACTTTAGCAATTATAAATATTCTAGAAGTCATAAATACCAGTGACATCTGAAGATCTAATGATATTATAACTCTTGTGAAATCTTTATAATACAGTTCCCTCTAAAAGCAATGGAAGAGCAAAGCCAATTTTTTCATTTGTTTTTTGCTATACACTGTCCTGTTAGATTGAGTACTGAAACGGTTAACTCTGAATGTCTACTCTTGTCTTGAGCCCTTGGTTTTGCCTTTGGAGACTGGAATTGTTATGAGAGGATAAACCAACATGAAACCCAGTGAGCTATCTATGGAAGAAAAACAACCCTACCTGAAGTTGAGGATAAAGGGAAAATCGATCCGAGCCATTGCACAAGCATTGGGCATGGCCAGTACAACAACTTAGAATGTTCTGAAAAAGATAAACAACTGACAGTCAACCAAGGAAAACAACAATTGATGACAAACACCGAGCGCTGTGAAGAAAAACTTAGAAACCGTAGTCGGTGACATCACCAGGAACCTCCACAGAACAGGGTTGAAAGTATCATAATCTACATTTCAAAGATGTCAAGAGCAGAAATACAGAGGCCATACCACAAGATGAAAACCACTCATCAGCAGTAACAATCAGAAAGCCGAAAAAGTTCTGGAAGCAAGATTAACCTCTACCAAAGTGTGGAGAAAGAAAGGATCTGCTCATTATTCAAAACATGATCTCATCAGTTAAGCACATTGGCGGTATTGTCATGGCTGGGGCTTGTGTGGCTCGCTTATCTTTATTGATGAGGTAATTCATGATGGTAGCAGCAGAATGATCTCCGAAGTCTACAGAAACATTCTCTGTCAATTCACAGAGATATGCATCCAATTTAATTTGGAGGAATTTCATCAAGCAGCAAGACTCTCTGTCCTTATACCTTTGTTCACCTGACAATTGAGTGGTCTGCTGTCAAAGGTGCCATGTTCTAAGCTGTTTAACACTGCATGATGTAAATAAAAGTTGAAATTCTGATCTGTTGTCTCATATTCATCTTTTGATTTCAAACTCAAATGTTTTCAGTGTATAGCAATAACAAAAGATTCTGCATTGGTATTCTATTACTTTCTGTATTTACTTTTATTACAAAAAATGTGCCATTTAATTTAAAATACTTTTGTATAGTATATCCTTTTAGTGAGTCATGCTCGTGTAAGCACCCAGGTAACAGTCAGTCTTCCTGGCCAAAGTTATTGCAGAAGCTCCTGGTGAGGAATTGGAGTCCTGCAGCCCATCCTCTTTACTGTGTGTACACACAGACTCAACAGCCACACATGCATGATATCCCTTCCCCCTTTGGCCCAGTCAGTCCCTTGCATGCCTGGATCGGCTCTTAATTTAGCCAGTGCTGCATTGCTTTGATTTGCTCAGGGTGACAACAGCAGTTGGAGTATGCTTAGTACAGGGAAGTGTATGCAGTGAACCTGTGAGTCCCTACCCCACAGACATGGACCTTTTTCCTGAGGTAAGACCGAGCCACTGCATTGATCACGAGCATATGAAACATATTTTAGCCACAGGTGCCGGCCAGTCATTATAGTATTCAGTAATTAAACTATTATGTAGAATAGAGGCGTGTATGGTGCAGAGGTGGGTGGTTGAAAATAGTCATTCACAGGTCTTCCGAATACTGCAGTCAAAGGTTATTGTAATTGAGTACATTGTTACTACTTTGGGTTATGACTGTTGGATTTCACTCGGACACAGCTTATGAATAAAACTGACAAACAGACATATGGATAGATTATTGGTCATATAAGGGAATTTGCTTTGTTATAGCATAAATGTAATGTGTGGTGCATGAAACAAAAGCAATAAGAAACCCAGCTGTGATCAAACAGGAATGAATAGGAAAAAGGCAACAACAAAAAAAAGATAGGAAGATATTAAATAAATATAAAATAGGCTGAAATACAAGATTGAAAAGTATGGCGACATAAACAGTCTGCAGAGATTGTAGTGTAATCTTTTTGTATGTTGTAATTGTCCAAATCCAGGTTAACAAATGATTTGTACAGACTGGTAGCAGGGGACAGAAATCACTTCCTATAGCATTACTTGCTACACTGTGTATGCTATGAAGGTAATGGTCGACATTGTTCATAATGGTCATCAGGTTTTTTTAACCATTATTATTATTATTGCTTATTATTCCATAATCCTTACTGCCATCTGGAGCCTGTAGATAATTATATATACACTGGCTTGTATGCAAACTGCAAGAGAGAAGAACGAAGAATCGTCTATTGTTCACCAGACTAGCATCTCAAGAGCATTCAGATATCGTAGAGATAGATATCCAAGACATCTGCTACCAGCCCACCATCCTTTATCACTTAAGGTGGCCACCTACTTTTACAGAAGGGGGCCAGTGTAGCCTTCAAAAAGTCCTGAAACTGAAGAAGTAGAGCAGTGATATCAGATGCTCTTTGACTCATTGGCCAGTGTCTGAAACTGACACTCGTACTACGGCAATCCAGATTTTGGCTCAGGTTGAACAGAACTGAAGCACTTGACACAACTGGTTAGCCTCTGATACTCAAATCTTCAGCTTTCCCTTCACTGGAATGTGATCATGATGGTGTTGACGAGCTTTGTTGGTTATGACGATGATTGAGTATCAGATTGGCAGCTGTGTGTCAAGTTCAGGCAAACGTTGCAGTGATAAACATGCTTAATCTGAAACATAGACCTACACACTGAAGCAAAGTTTATGCTTGGAGGAAGTGAGGTTTAGTTTGTTCTCTCGAACCTTTTCTGCTTAATTCAAAGACTGATTATTATTATTTTTTTTTTTTACTTTTTCCCAGGTTCCCTTTACAGATGATGGTCTCACAATGAAAAGTATAGGTATCTAATTGTGTGCTGTTAGTGTTCCTTACATTACAATGACCTTACATGGTCATTACAAGCACCAAAAAATCTCTGGCTGTGTGTATTTCTGTTTTGAATCCTATTTTCTAAAGTCATACAGTCACGAAAACAATATTAGATTTCTGGATGCAGAGTCAGACTGACAGACCTGCAGCAGGGTTCTCCTCCACTGCCTTTTCCTACAGAGCCTGCTCGAGATCTTGACACACACGTCTACACCAAGTTCTTCATGGACCACTGCTGCTATGACGCCGTACCAACCAGCTCTAAACTGGTCATCTTTGATACGACGCTGCAGGTGAAATAAAGTCTTTATGCATACAAAATCTAACCTTAACCTGTGGATTCTCAATTATCCTGAATGTCAAACCTAAGTAATCACAAACTGAATCTGACTCAGATGTTGAGCTCTCCGTGATATTACAATAAGATGACATGGTCACAAACAGCATTGGTGATATACCACAGTATGTATAACAGTGAAAACTACGTACAATTAAAGCATTCTATGCATAAAAGAAATAGGATATTTCACAGACAAAAAGTTCTGAAAAATTAAGTCAAGTATTAAGTATATACAAGTCTGATTGCAATTGGGTAGATCCTGGCCTAGTGTTTGGTGTTTTGACTCAAATTGATTTGAAGCAGCCTGGGTACAAGGGGTCAGGGATGTTTTTTTTTTTTTGCCCTCTTCCTGCCACTGGCTCTGCCTATGAGCATTTACGCTAACCCTTCAATACTCTCTGAGACTGGAGGTATATAATAAGATATGTTTAAACTTAGCTGGTTATTCAGGAATTTATTTTACCCCTTGCTTTGTAATACAGGTGAAGAAAGCATTCTTTGCATTAGTTGCTAATGGAGTTCGAGCTGCACCTTTATGGGACAACAAGCAGCAGTGTTTTGTAGGTATGTGGACTTGAGCATTGAGTGTTGTACCCTTTAACCATTAAAGGTTAGGCCATTTGTGAACCTGAGTTGGATTACTGACACTGAGTCATATCTCATAACCCATAAATCTGCATTCAGCACTCTATAGGAGATTCTCATGAGTGATCCTCCTAGTCTAAGCTATGCATTTTGTTGATTTTTTTTTTCTTTGTTAAATGTGTCCTTAAACTTTTCACTGTTATTCTGAGGCTAAATTAAACATAAAATACATAAAATCTCTTAAGAGGTCACTATTTTCTTCAACGTCTGTATAATCTTAATATTATCTATTCCAAAAAGGGTCTATAGCTCTGATGGGGACAAAAGAGCAATGAGCAATTTGTTTTCTATTAAGAAATGTGGAATATTACTTGATGCTATAATCTGACCCATCAGAAGTCCCGACTCACGGCTTCAGTCGTAATGAATCAGCCTCTCTGGTGCCAGAGATCTAACTTTAGTCAAGCACCTAGGGCCCAGTGACTTGTGGGAAATGGCAAGACAGTGCTCTAATCCCTAACACCCTTTCCAAGGTATTAATAGCCACTCCAGTACACTATGTAATTACTTCCAAGAATTATTTGGGTGCCAAAAGTTATTACTTATTCTAACATTAGAATGATTGTCTGTGCATGGTAGTCATAGCTGGTAGTATGAACATTTCCTTTTGTTTATCCCTGATGAATTTGAGCCAGTGCATCACTGTTTAGTATCAATCTTCCACTTTAAACCAAGCTCTTTTCATTTTTATTTCTTGTTAATTGTGTTGTTACAGGGATGCTTACTATAACAGATTTCATTAACATTCTTCACCGATATTACAAATCACCGATGGTAAGCTAGTTTTTCCCCTTGATTTTTTTTTCAGTCTTACACTAATGGATTGATTAATATTTTTTTATTTCCCTTTCCTGCTGTCCGTTGCTGTTCTAGGTTCAGATCTATGAATTAGAAGAGCACAAAATTGAAACCTGGCGAGGTGATTGTGTACAGTTTTATTTGTATAACTCATATTTAGTCACTTATTTTCAATTCCGCCAGCGTTTAAGCTCCTGTATCTTTTATCTCGTTTCAGAGGTCTACCTTCAGTACTCTGTCAACTCTCTTATCAGCATCACCCCTGAATCCAGGTACAACTAGTGCCTCCACAACTGTCCATTTTTTTTTTTCCCTTTCCAGTATCCCAACAGTGACCGTTGTATTTCCCATCATCAGCCTCTTTGATGCTATTTACTCCTTACTGAAGAACAAGATCCACAGGCTGCCTGTGATCGATCCAGAATCAGGAAATGTTCTTCACATACTGACCCACAAACGCATCCTGAAATTTCTGCACATCTTTGTAAGAGTTTTTATTTTTTAAAAATTTTTTTAATCTTACCACATTGCAGAAAAGTGTTGTTCTGTTGAATAGAACACATCATTAATTGTTAAATAAATGTTAAAACAAATTGATTGTGATTTCCCAGGGTTCCATGATCCCAAAGCCTCGATTCTTACAGAAGCGTATTCAGGATGCCGAAATTGGAACCTTCAAAAGGATCGCCACAGTCCAGGAGACCGCAACGGTTTATGAAGCATTATCAGTATTTGTTGAACGCAGAGTATCAGCCCTGCCTGTTGTAAATGAACAAGGTATGTTTAGTAACCATGCCATGAAAGATTGTATGTTATCCTTGTATTAAAAAATCACTTGGAGGTATGTTGTTTTGAAGTGTGTGTCTGTTTTTTATGTAGGCAAGGTGGTGGCCCTTTACTCCCGTTTCGATGCCATTGTAAGTAAAATAAGCAATCTTTTTTCCTGTTATTACACTTATCAGCTAACGAATGCACAATGAGTGAAAGTAAATTTAAAAACGTGTAATTCAACACCATAACATTTCAAATTAAAGGTCGTCTATGTAGGATTCAACCACCTGAATGCCCCCCTTACCCCTCCCTTTCCAAGCGTGTATTAGAACATACAGTGGCCATCAGGTGCTCATAGTGTACTTCCATTCACACTCAATTTGTAGTTACAGGCAATCACACAGTAATTAAAACATATTTATGAATTCCGTAAGTACAGTATATGGAATATATGTACACTCCATTTCTGCTAATAGATACCCTCGAAAAACATAAGGGACCTTGAATGAAATGAATGTGTAGGTTATAGTGCCTTAATAAAACCATAACCAATGTATGTATCATGCATTTTCTTGGCTATAGAATCTGGCTGCTCAGAAAAATTACAATAACCTGAACATGACGATGAGAGAAGCGATTGAGAGCCGCTCATGCAGCTTTGAGGGAGTGCTGAAGTGTTATCCACATGAAACTCTGGACACCATCATTGATCGCATAGCTGAAGCAGAGGTAAGCAAAATAAATGCAATGATCTTCGCAAATTTTGCTGTATGATACATTTTTCTGCACACATCAGAATCCCAGATGTGCAGCCACATAAAATTTCTGTGTTCAACCTAAAACGTCTGTTTAGTCTGGGATTATATTTAACCCATGTTTGAGACTTCATTTGAATCTAGAAAACTTTAGTTATATTAGCTTTAATAAGGTAAGAAAGGCTTGTTTGCTACTTGGTTGATTGAAAGCTGACTTTCTACCCAGACATCCATGTTATTGAAGTTATCTGATCTCATGATGGAGTGTCTACTGTCCTCTAGGTTCATCGTCTAGTTCTGGTGGATGAGCAGGACATGGTGAGAGGAATCATCTCACTGTCTGACTTGCTGCAGGCATTGGTCTTAACACCTGCAGGTATTGATGCTCTTTCCTCTTAGCAACTGTAGAGGAGCACTCTCTCCGTCACAGTCCCTCACTACCCCAGGTAGGAGCTCGCACTTCCCCCATGCATTTTTCATCAAACTCTGGTGTTTCTTGTCTGCTGTGCCTTGCTTTCTCCCACCTATCTGGGCAACATTAGGCTACTGTTGAGAATGTAGGGAATGATGTGTGCATCTGATCTTATTCTGGCCTGATCTAAACCGGTTGGCCTAGAACAATTACTACTGTATCAGAGACCACTTTGCTGGACAAGGTTGCTCTGGGCCAGTAAAGTATGTCAGAGCATGAGTACTCCTCTACATTTTTTTTTTTTTTTTTTTGGCAAGTTAGGGATCTGATCCCTCACAGATACAGCATCTGGACATTGATCTGTCATTGTCTTCACACTACATACACCCAGGTCTGAGAATGATCTCCCACAACCAAAGACTACAATTTTGAAATCTATATTAGATGAAAAAAAGTCCAGCTTTTCTAAATAAATAGACAAAGGATATTTGATTGTGTAATTTTGGTTGCTGATGGCTTTCTATGTTACAAAAAAGTTCTTGCAAAACAGACTTTAAGGAAAAAGAAATCAGTTTATGACTTAATACAGACTGACACAGGTAAAATTGCACCTTTTCTTATATCAATCCTGAGCTTGAGACGCTGTCTGTACATGTTCTCCCCATGTGGGTTTCCATTGGGTTCTCGAGTTTCCTCCCACCTCCCATATCAGGTAGGTGTATTGGCTAAGATAAATTGCCCCTAAGCGTTATACGTGTGCATGGGGCAGTGAGATGGACTGACGTCCCATCCAGGTTGTATTCCTGCCTCACCCATTTTTCCCAGGATAGGATAGGCTTCAAATCCACTGCAACCCTGACCAAGATAAAATGGTTTCCATTTTCCCTTTCCATCCACACTAAAACAGAAAATCGAATCCACTCTTCATAGCAAATAAATCTAAAAATGCATTGTGTTTGTAGTGTGGCATAAATGAATTCCAAGATGGTGGAACTTGCAGCACTGTTTTCTGTATTACATATTTAAATTTCTTGTTTCACTGCTTTGTATACAAGAATAAAGGCAATGCGGTGATGTGAATAAAAACATATTGCTTCATGCTTTTGAAAATAAAGCAAAATGATGAAATGAGGGTGATGAAAATCATATAAAAGTCATGGGTAAGTCACTTTTTCTGTCGTTTTTGGACTGAAACAACTTGTGTCTGTGTGTGATCTAGTTGTAAGTGTATACATCACAAATAATGAAGCATAAATAATTTCATTTTTACTTGTGTGCATGTGTATAGGTTTGTTAACACATGTTTAAGAAAATAGCATATATTTCTATGTAAGGTTTGGAGAAGTATATATTTCTATTGTGCACTTTACTTTTGTAGTGATGGGAAACCACTATTTGCATAAATTATTTGCATTACTTTGATTGCAGTTTCAGATTTTCTAAAAGCAATTGTATCAGATTGAAAGCATTTTCAGCATTATGATTACTTACATATTCACAAACTGGACTGAAAGTTGACTCCAATTATGCATAATCATTGCTGTTGGGTAGTGAAAGTATGCTGGACTTCCATATCCCTTTCTACCTGATTAAATATAAAACACTTGAAGTCTATCGTATGACCAGTCATGTTTGTTTTCACCTTTTTTAAGTGACTACATTAAGCAAAATTGTAATTAATAAACCAAGCCATGTTTCCTATAACCATTTAGTATTGTGTTTTTATGTTTATTGTATACCATATACTGTATATGCTATCATGGTTTATATAAGCAGAAATTGAACAGTACTGTGCCCATCTCCAGGTAACAAATTTTTTTGTGCCCAGAATATTCTGTGAATGATTGTTCTGGAAATCTTTTTTTTTTTTTTTAGTTCCCATGTCATTTTCCAGGATTTTTTTCTTTATAGTTTGTTATGCAGTCTTTAAATTATTCGAACCTTTTTCAGAAACCTTTGTGTAATCCATGATGCTTAGGAGAATGTTGCCCTAATGTCTCCCACCTGTTACTATACTCATACAAACTCAGAAACCTGTCATAACTGTCACTGTTAAAGGTGCAAGAACTTTCAAATATAACAAGCTACATACCCTATATGGCCAAAAGTTTACAAACACCTGACCATCACACAGATGTGTTTGTTGAACATCCCATTCCCATTTAGTGCTCCATTTGCTGTTATAATAACCTCCATATTTCCGGGAAGGCTTTCCACTGTAATTTGCAGCTTGGCTGTGAGGATTAGGCATTGATGTCAGGCGAGAAGGTCCTGGGGTGCAGTTGGCGTTCCAGTTCATCTCTGTACAGGCCACTTGAGTTCTTCCACACTAACCTTGGCAAACCATATCTTCATGGACCTCGCTTTGTTCACAGGGCTACTGTCATGCTGGAACACGTTTTGACCCCTTAATTCCAGTTAATGAAAATTATAATTCTACAGCAAACAGAGACATTCTACAAAGTTGTGTGCTTCCAACTTTGTGGCAACAGTTTGGAAAAGACTCCCATATGGCTGTGATGGGAAAAAAAAATCTTTTTCTAAGCACCATTTTGTGATGCACATAAACTTGTGCCTTAAACCACTAGATGGCAGAATAGATGCACTTTCTTATATATATATATATATATATATATATATATATATATTTAAACAAAAGTGCCAGTGATAATATAACAAATATGCAAATCAATGAGCTGTACATTTTTGCAAAGTAGACATATCATGTACATTGATTTTAAACACACAGGGTCAATGATGTGCCTAATTGGACCTGAAAATGAACCAATGAAAATTTCATTAGCCCACAAACACATCAATTATTTTATCAGTGTTAACAAACATGGAGTATGAAATGCAGTGGCTTTTAAATAGAGCATGCTGTGAAAAATTTAAGTCTAACTTATTTTCCATGGTAAGTGTGTGTCAATACATATTCACACTCTGAGTGTATCCACATGCAAATGTGAATGCAGTGATATATGTACACACACACACACACACCATTTTGTGTAAACTCTATAGACTGTTGCATGAAAATCCCAGGAGATCAGCAATTTCTAAAATATTCAAACCATCCTGTCTTGCCATGGTCAAAGTCATTAAGATCACATTTTTCACCATTCTGATGTTTGATGTGAACATTAGCTCCCGGACTGTATCTACGTGATTTTATGCATTTGTTACTATTTAAAGTAGCCAGTGAGTGTGAATGTCTTTGTAAAGGTGAAAACTCTCTCAAACTTTAACCTTGAGAGAATTAAAAAGGACACATTGCCTGACTTCATTTCTCAGCTAAATTTGAATGGATTAGTTAAGTGCAAAGAGTAGTACACTTGTAGAAGGTGGAAAAAAACAAAAAACAACAACTAGAAAATAAAGGGAAACAAATAGCTGAGTAGAATTAGTATTTAACTCAATGCAGACACAAGTCAAAGCAATTCTATATCAAACTACTTAAAACTACATTGTGTGACTTTTAAAAAAATATGAATTATGGTAATGAGAGTATTTGTATATTGTTGATACTGTATGTAATGAAAAAACTCCCATTTGGGGCAGTTCTCAGTGTAAAGTGTGTTCCGGTATATGGTAATCAGATTAATTAGTAGTTGTTGTAGATAATAAAATTTGGAGTTTGTACTTAATGTTTGATACATTCACCAAATTTGGATTGTTTGAAGGTATTGAAATGACTAAGAGCTTGTATGTAGCTTATACTAACTGTTCAAACTAACCATAATACCATAATAGCCCTGTGTTTCTGGGTGGTTTGTAGTAACCCATAATGAAACGGACAGCAAGTTACAAAGTTCAGTGCATCATGTGCTCCGATCTATGTATTTACCAGGGGTGTATTTGCTCACCTACCAGTTTCCTACATCCTGGTCTTATTCAGCAAACATTGTCCTCAGCTAAACAGTATAATCTACTGTGGTGTGTTTTTCAAACTGTTTATATTTACTAAATTTATCTCTAAGATACTGTCATTTAAAGAGATAAGGAGATGATCATTTTTGCACCTATGGCTGAACATTCTTGATTCATTGGTCACTGGTGTGCTATGATAACATCTAACTTTAACATTTCATGCTATTTTAATATAGACAGCTCTGTAGGCATTTGATGCCATCGCACTAGTGTAAACATAGCTATGACTCATGTGCCATATGTCAAATACATTTATGGTGTCAGTAATCATGTTTAATTATGTAACAAGGATTAGTGAAAATGCAAAAAATAATTTGTTCTTTATACACGATGAAAATATCTTGTACAGTTACACACACTTATCTTAGGCACATTCAAAGAAATGATGTAAATGTACTTAAAAGAAAAATACTACAAATGCAGTAAACAGTAATAAACTAAACAGAGGATTTATTTTGGATTTTTGTTTTTAATAGTAGTCTGAGGTAAAAATTTTGTTCAATTTTTTATGGAAATAATTTTAAAAGTTTTACTGAGCATCTTGGAAAATCTGTCACAGTTCTTGAGACTTTGACTGTCGCACTTGTTTCTTTTACTGCATGCAAAACCTAGGAGGCTTCTTTATGTTTTTGTCTGTCAAGTGGTCTCTTATGTAATATGTTGCTTTTTTTTTACTGCTACATTTTTCAAACACAATACATTTTTTGGAAAAGTAAAGTTTGGAAATCTGTACTGATTCGCTAATGCAGAATTCATAAAATAAATATGTATAAGAAAATTTGTACTAAAAAAGGTGCCTAAGACTTTTGCACGAATATTTAAATACAATGGAAATGATAAAGTAATGTTTTTTTTGTAATAGGGTTCATTGCTGCAGAAGCACAAACATACAGTTGCCACTCATATCCACCCCTGTTTATCCTTTTGCCACAGAAAGTCAAATAAAGTTGAGAGGGAGGGAATATTGGCTCATCAGCTTTGTGTCAGCAATAGCTTCACAACTTTACCTGGAATACCATCAAGTATACATCTGTCTTAACCCGCCTGGTCTGATGGTCCATCAGAAATAGGTTTTATTTTGATGAACAAAGTTTGTCAGAAGTAAGTATGGACCAAGACAAAGACAATTCTGGATCACAAAGGTAAGACATTCATTATTTTATTAACTGTATTAATTAATTTTAAATAATAATATAATAATTTTTAATTTAATAATAAGACTTTATATATATATATATATATATATATAGATAGATAGATAGATAGATAGATAGATATAGAGTGAGAGAGAGAGAGAGAGAGAGAGAGAGAATTGCAATGCTTATGCAATATATATGCTTCACGTTTGTTGCAATATTGTTTCTTCTTGTTAATATTTTACAATGTGAAAAAAGATGTCAAGATGATGAGAATGTTTTTGATATTAAGTATCCCAATACTAAAAATTATAACGCTTTCCAGCAAAAATGTCTTTGGATTAAAAGTGAAGAAGAAGAAGAAGAAAGCTGGCAAAGCTCTAGTCTTTGAAAACAAAGGTGTTCAGGGTATGGCCTCTAAAGCAAATACTGAATCATGTAAAGATGCAGAACTCTTTATGGCGATTAACCTGATTAACCATTTCTTAATCTTTCCAGAGGATTCTGAGATTAAAAGTGCTACTGAAGAACCACCAGGTGTAGAACCTGAAGTCTCTGAACCTGGCAGTGAGCATTATCTCTCTGCCTACTTGTCTTTCAGAGAAGTTGTCAATACTAAGAGGTGCATGATTTTTACTTATTTGCTCAGTTTAATATGTAGTTTACAAAGAGTATATATTGTTGCCTGTGCTATTCTTTGTCTTAATAGATCCAAGCTTGTGGCCAAGATTTTGGAAAGTGAAAGCAAACCACAGACTTTCCAGGTAGAAATGAATGACCTTTATCTATATTTAGACATTGAATGACTATATATATATTTTTTTATTTTTTTATTTTTTATTTTACCATTTTGTGACCAATCCCCTAAGATCTCCATCAACATCACAGAAGCTAGACAGTTGGTGGGAGAGAACATTGACCCCAGTGTGGTGATTGAAATTGGAGATGAAAAGAAACAGACATCAGTAAAAGAAGGCACCAATGCACCCTTTTACAATGAGGTGACTTCCCCTTACTTACCATTAATGGTTTCCAGATCTGAATTAGTGTTTTTTTTTTTTGTATCCTAAGTAAAATAATACATTACCATTTTCCCCCCCGCAGTATTTTGTGTTTGACTTCTTTTCACATCAAGAGATATTTTTTGACAAAGTCATTAAATTATCAGTAAGTATATTAGGATATAATAAAAAAATTATTCTAGTGTAAACCATATGAGATTTCAAAAATGTGATATGGTCTTTTTCTTATTCCAAAAGGTAATGCATTCAAAGATCATGAAAAGCTTTTGTGTGGGGGTATTTAAGATTGATGTTGGAACTGTCTACAATCAACCTGGTGAGTGTTTCCTTATTTAAATGACAGATTGTTGCATTTTCCTATGTTCTCCAGATCATATCTCCTGTCTTTCAGGTCATCAGTTTACCAATAAATGGGCAGCACTTATGGATCCCATAGACGTCAACACAGGAGTCAAAGGTCACTTGAAGTGTGACATCTGTGTGACAGGGAAAGGAGATGTGTTGCCCCGTTCTCAGAAGTTTAGTGATGCTGAAGAGCAAATAGAAAAGTAATTTCTCATTGTTTTATTTATTTAGAGAATGGTTAATCGGTGGAAGGGATTATCTCTATAACACTGTGGAACACATTTTTTGTTCCTTGGTTGTAAGTGTTATTTTCTGTTTGCCTTTGCCTCAAAAGTATAGAAAATAGAAAAGTATAGAAATCTTTGAAATTTTAATATTTTCATTGAGAAAATGGATGAATTTGTGTCTTCTCATTCACATGAAGTAAAAAAGAAACAACATATCAATCAAAATGAATATACAGTATACTAAGGGTATACACAAATGAATACAAAAGATTTAGAAGTGAATAGTTTTTTTAAGATTTACGATTGTATTGTAAATCATTTTCACAAAGCAGCCTCCAAATGTCTCAGTCTCCCAACAGTCTCCCATCATGTTCTTGTTTCATTGTCCTTGGTAGCGGCATTCAAAGTCCAGTATATCCTGGTGCAAGCACTTGCCTTGCACCTCTGAGTACTCTCAGATTGTTCTCCTTGAATGTATCAAGATGAACATCAAGGATATGGACTTTGACATCCTGTACCCCATTGTGCCATAGGTCTTCACCAAAGTCTCAAAGGTTCCACATTGTTTTCTGTTTTTTGCTTGAACAGAAAGCCCTGAACCACTGTGACAAATCTTTCCAAGCCTCTTTCTCCTTCCTGGTGAGCTTCTTGCAGAATTCCTTGCACTCCAGGATCTTCTTTATCTATGGTCTGACGAAGACAGCAGTGTTGAATTTTGCCTCAGACAGCTTAGGAAAGAAGTCTCGAATATACTTGAATGCTGCCGACTCCTTATCTAGAGCTGTGACAAATTGTTTCACAAGTCCCAATTTGATGTGCAGTTGTGGCATCAGCACCTTCCAGGGGCCCACCAATGGCTCCCAATTGACGTTGTTCCTCCCCACAGCAAACTCGGCCCGCTGTGGCCAGTCCCACCTTTGGTAGTGTGCCTTGGTGTCTGTGCTGTCCCGAAGACAAAGATAGCAGGGAAACTTGGTAAAACCTCCTTGGAGACCCATCAAGAATGCCACCATTTTGAAATTTCCGATAACCACACAGCTGTACTTTTCATACTTCGAGGCATCCGGTAATGTCTTGATGCTGTTGTAATCTTTACGCTCTTTACGGTCAGAAAAAACAACATATTTCAAAATTTACCTGTTTTTTTTCTATGATTCTATGATCATGTTTTTGTTATATGAATGAAAAGGCAAATTTGCTTTAAAAGACTATTGTCTTGGAAACAAAAGCAACGTTTGTGGGGAATAATAGGCATTTCTATACTTTTAAGTATAAGTATAAGCAGTTAGGAAATTACACTTACTACCCAACAATAAAAAAAATTGTTACATGGTGTTATTATCTGTATCACTCCATATACTATTTCATGTTCAGTAAGCTTACAGTTATGTGAATATTCTGCTTTTCAAATCAAGACTGTTAATGATGAACCACTTGCACTCTGTTTATTTTAATGCGAATTGTACTGAAGAGTTGACCATCTATAATTAAAAAAAATCCTGTTTTGAACCAGGAACCCACTGCTGCCTGAAGGTTTCCCATCTATGCGCCCATGGGCTCGCTATTATGTGAAAGTGTACAGAGCAGAAGGTCTTCCCAGAATGAATTCTAGCATCATGGCTAATGTGACCAAGGCCTTTGTTAGTGACAACACAGCCCTTATAGATCCATATGTGGTAGTATCATTCTTTGGACAGGTGGTAAGTCTATTTAAGCAATAATAAGCAGTTTACACTTTTGTCAGTGCAAGAGGAGGAACAGTATCATTTATGTAGCACAAACAATTTGTTTCACAGAATTATTCAGTTTCTTTTTGGCTTGACGCTCACCTTTGGTCAAAATCCTTCCAACAGGGCCGGACCTCCACACAGAAGAGCACAGCAGACCCTGTATGGAATGAGCAGGTGGTATTTAAAGAGATGTTTCCTCCTTTGTGTCAGAGGCTAAAGATCCAGGTACTGGATGAGGGTAGCATGAATGATGTGGCCATTGGGACTCACTACATTGATCTGCGCAGAATCTCCAATGATCAGGATGGAGATAAGGGTATATCTTAGATGTAATCAAAAGCTTTTTGTGTTTGAGTGTATGTGTGATGTGTTGCAATGGCCTTGCACTGGTGTTTCTCTTTGTTATTTAGGTTTCCTCCCCACATTTGGTCCAGCCTGGGTCAACATCTACGGTTCAGCCCGTAACTCGACGCTTGTGGATGATAGTCAGGACATGAATGAAGGAATAGGGGAAGGGGTGTCATTTCGAGGAAGGATTTACATCCAGCTAACTGTGGAGATCCTGTCTGGAGGGGCTGAATCAAAACCTCTGCTCTCTATGAAAATGCCTTTTAAAGATGCTAAGGGTGGGAAAGCAGCAACTAAAGACCCCAAAGCTGCAGCAGGAGGGGCAGGTGGAGGAGAGGAGGACAAAAGTAAGGCTACGGGAGGCATGGTACTGCCTGTGGAGCCACCTGAAATGGTAAAGAGCTTATCATATCTTTTCTTCAATTATTTTGTCTAGCCTCAGGTTTATGTTTATAGTTGAAAGAGTAATTTGTGTTGGTTTGTTTGTTTAATTGTGTAGATCAGTGAAGACGACATGGAGAAGTTCTTGCTGTTTGGTGCTGTGATGGAGGCTGGTATGATTGACAGGAGGATTGGAGACAAACTTATCAGTTTTGAATTCACTATTGGTAATAATAATAATAATAATAAGGTTGACTGATATTTCACCTTGGTCACAATCATATGCAAATTGTTATTTATACAACTTTGGTTATCCAGGAAACTTTGGCAACTTTATTGATGGTGCTGCTCCACCAACCTCAAAGAAAAAAGTAGAGAAAAGTCCTGATCCTTTAATCCAAGAAGCTGCCATGACTCCTCTTCTAGAAAGTCAACCAACAAAGCCGTGCAAATCCACCACACCTCCAGAGAAGCCTCTTTTCGGGGATGGAATCAGGTGGGCTCACTGTTCTTCATTTTTATACCAATCTTCTAATGCATTTCACTACAGTTTTATTGTCTTCTTTGTGCAGGAACTACTTCTATTTACCCATTTCAAATAACAAACCATGTGTCCATGTGTGGAGCTCCTGGGAGGACTGGACATACCGCCTCCTCCATTCTAACATGTTGGACAGGATAGCCATTATGTTTGTAAGTTAGCATACAGTAGTTCGGAATTGCATCATGTGAGCTGTTGATGGGTTATCGCTTATGATCATGTCATTTCTAAACAAGGAAGAGGGAGTAGCCAAGGTGACAGAACTGGACAAGATGGTGGATCCATGTGCAGAGCCTTTTATGCGTGCTGTTTTACAAGAATTTTGTAAGGATGCCAGGTAGAGAAAAAGTTTATTTCTCCATTTATAGCAAATGGATAGTGGTCCAGTAATAACCATATTATGTTATTAAAGAGGTTATTGCCATCATTTTGTGGCTAAGTACCACAGTAATTTTATTTGATCATATGATTAATATGTAATCATTATTTATGACTATACTATTCTTTTGAATCTCTAGGGAGTTTAGCAGTTTTGCTGAAAAGAAGGCCAAAGGAACCAATTTGACAATGTTGGATCAGAAGAGGCTCATGTTGTGCAAACAGGAACTGGTAAGGGATAACATGCAACTCAGCAGGCAGCCAGAGCTTCCACACTTCTCTTTGTGAAATCTCTTCATCAGTTGTAACTATTTGATGCTGATATTCTCTCTTCATTAGGAGAGCATGATAGGAGTAGCTGGAACCATCACTGAACCAAAGAGAAAAGCTCTAACTGTCAAAGAGATGCTGAGAGAGGCACAGAAACTCAGTCACCGAATCAGATTCCTGGTGGAAGAGGTCTGTGCACAGGTTTATCCTTGATTTTCTGTGTGTGTGTGTGTGTGTGTGTGTATTGTAATTGTACCTGCTACATATTGAGGACTTAAAAAATTATTTAAGCAACTGTGTGAAGACATTTTTCCCAAGTGAGGAGGACATTTGGCTGGTTTACACTTCCTCAAAGGGCTGTTTGAGGGTTAAGACTGAACTAGTGTTCAGGTTAGAATTAGGTTTATGTTAGGGTTAGGGTAAGGGTTGGGGTTGGGCATTTAGTTGTGATGGTTAAGGTTAGGGTAAGGGGCTGGGGAATGCATTATGTCAATGAGTGTCCTCGCAAAGATAGAAGATACCAGTATGTGTGTGTGTACAGGGAATCGTTTACTTAAATTTCTTTACCATTTTAATAATACTATGCTTTGTCTCATGTTGGTCCCAGCCTCAGCACACGCTGCCAGATGTATTTGTGTGGATGCTCAGTAATAATAAACGCGTAGCATATGCCCGCATCCCTGCACGCCACCTGCTTTACTCTGATAAATTTGAGGAAAGAGGGAGAAATTGTGGCAAGATCATAACTTTGTTCCCTAAGGTACTGTACTGCTAAATTCCATTTTATATGTTGTATTAAATGCGGCCTTTTCATCTGAATGTTTGTTTTCTGGAAAAAAATGTTTTGTTTTCAGTTACAAATTTTTATTTCCCGTCAGGATTTCTGATCCAACTTTAATGTCTGATAATTCCTTTCTCAGCCCCCATCCAAGCGTGGAGCAACTGGCTGGATAGTGCAGGCTAAAGTGGATGTGTACTTGTGGCTGGGCAACTGCAAAGACATGTCCCATATGCTGGAGAATCTCCCAGAAGGCTTTGAACCACAGGGGTTATCATCAGAGGAGGGTATAGGCTGTCTTCCTGACAGTTTGTACTATAAAGGTAACAGTCATCCGAAAATTTAAAAAATGATCATTTAGATCAGTATTTTTTTATTGTTTTTTTTTTGTTGTTGATTTTAGCAGGTCTTTCCTGGGGTTTAATAAATTTAAGAAACAAAAATTACGATCAGCAAATAAAACAAGAAAGGAGAAATGACAATAATGACCAAGAATGACAAATAGAGTAACACGTGACAGTTATTTAAGAACAGTGAAATTACAAGAACAGAACAGTTCTGAAATGTATTTACATCTCTATACATCTACTTACATCTAAGACATTTTATCCCATGCAATATAAATGCTGCATGTTTTCACTGAAGAGAAGCATGCAAATTGAACTAAAAATTAATATCCACTCATACCCTAAGACAGAAATGACCTATGTAACTTATGTAAGTACTTGGGACTACACCAGTGATGAGCCATATTTTGAATGACACAATCCTGTCCTTCTTTTCAGAGCATCATAAGTTTCAGCTGAGGGCTCATATGTACCAGGCTCGTGGGCTCATCGCAGCAGACAACACAGGCCTGTCAGACCCTTTTGCCAGAGTGTCCTTCCTCTCCAACACTCAGTGCACAGCAGTAAGTGCACCTATAATGTGTAAGATGTGATGCTGATAACAAATCCGTCCGGCATTCTTTGAGATACACGCACTTTTCGGGAATAACTCTACTGTCAGGAAGCTATGGTGATGAGCTTTTGATACGCTTACACCGTTTCTGTAAATTGAGGACAGCTGGCCACATTTTTTTTAAACATATCTCATGCTTTTTGTTACAAACTATGAGAATCACTGGGCAGAATGTTTCACACTGAATGAGGGTACTATGTATAATTAGCTTGGTATCTTTAAACTCTTTTAACCTTTAACCTCTTCTTTCCGTTAGATAATCAACCAGACTCTTACCCCAACTTGGAACCAGATGTTGATGGTACATAAGGTGTCTCTTTACGGAGATCTGAGTGAGCTAGGAAAAGAGCCACCTCTTGTTGTTATAGAAGTCTACGATGAAGATGCACTGGTAAATGTTGCAATAACTTTATGCTGTGCATTTATATTATATTATATATATATAGTTTAAACGTAAAACTCAGAATTTTATTAGAATGAAATCTTGGATGCCGCTGAAGACCACATATGAATTATAAATTAATATGCAAGTCTTTCAAGAAGGATTTTTCTTTTAAAATGCCATTACTTTTATTCATAGGGTAAACCAGAGTACCTGGGCTCCACTATAGCTGTGCCAGAGGTCAAACTCAATGAGGAGCCATACACACCACCTAAGCTGAAGTACAGTCCACTTTTTTATGGTAGCCTGTCTGGCGGTGACATACTTGGAGCTTTCGAGCTTATCCAGGTACTGAACAAAATTATACAAGCTACTTAAACAGGTCAATTTGCTCAGGGGTTATTTGATATATTGGAACAATCTCAGCACATTTATCTTGGTATTTTCCTGATTACTCTGCATTGTGTTGTATTATTTCAAATTATATTAAATAAATGACATTTTGCTGAAATGTCATAAAATCCACACTAAACCACAAACTTAAATGTAAAGACAGGAAAGAATCCTCTACCTGAGATAGAGCAGCCTGAGGGCCAGATCTACCCTGTGCCTTCATACATCCGGCCTGTGCTCTGCAAGTACAGAATTGAAGTAAGTTTAACATTATTTTCCAGATTTTAAATATATTTTAAATTATTTATTACTTTGTTTTCTAAAATGGACACCTTTAATGTGGTAAAAAATCTTGTGCATGAAAGTATATAAAAGATGACATGTGATTTAGATTCTGTTCTGGGGGTTGAGAGAACTGAAAAGGGTGCAGCTCCTTCCTGTGGATCGGCCCCAGGTCTTCATCGAGTGCGCAGGAAAAGGCGTTAACTCCTCAGTCATACAGAGCTACAAGAGCAACCCAAACTTCACCGTGCTTGTGGACTCCTTTGATGTGGTAATGCTGATATTGTCCTAATGTCCTAGTTGTCTTCTCTTTCTCAAAATATATGCCATCGTTTTGTGTTGTGTTGATTGGTACTTAAGCATTTTGTATTAAATCTCATTTCTATTTTTCTTGGTAATAATATCAGTGTGCGGCACGGTGATGCAGTGGTTAGCACTGTCAACTCACAGCAAGAAGGTCCTGGGTTTGATCCCCGGGTCACCCAGGGTGCCTTTCTGTGCGGAGTTTGCATGTTCTCCC
>JAQQZR010000035.1:17597825-17611848 GCA_030068235.1 Notoglanidium macrostoma | reverse complement strand
TGTGGTGGACTGGCGACCTGCCCAGGGTGTACCCCGCCTCTCGCCCTAAGATGCTGGGATTGGCTCCAGCTTCCCCGTGACCCAGACGGATAAAGCGCTATAGATAATGGATGGATGGATAATATCAGTGTATTACACAGCATTTGCCAGTGTATCCACATTGTAATTTGAGTAAGTAGTTTGGGGTGGTCAAAAAATATGTATATAATTAGCTTGGTACCAGTATGGAGAATACAGATCTTTTACATAAGGCCTCATTTATCAATTTTATAGTTAAGTTTTGTTCAAATGTTATCGGCCAAACAAAACCAAAAAAATTACAAAACTTTGTAGTTTTTACAAAAGTTTCAGGGATGCTGATTTTCTTAATGCTTGCGTGTGCATGTTGATGAATGCTAATCCACTGTAAATGATCAGTTGTGTGCATGACACAGCTGATTTGACATAAATGTCCACTGAACGCAAAAGCTCACACATGAAATAATAGGCAAAAGGCAAAGGAGATAGAAGTGAAGGGTATTTTTGACTCCTGTCTATGCCAATAAAAACATACTATTTAACAGTGTAACAGCACCTGAAAGGCCAAATTCTCGAGCTGAATTACGGAAAAGGTAAGAAATAATTGATATGACACTAATGTTATTCTGGAAAAAAAAATCTGGAATTTTCATGAGTACCAAATCTCTAGTGTAAATGCCCCCACAAATGATTTAAAACAAATAAATCAATTCATATCCAGATTGATAAATGAGGCACAATGTCCAGTCACACTATTGCCATGTTTGTTCCTGTTCTCACTCTGGCTATTACAGGTTGATTAGGTCCTTCACTGCCTTCCTGTTCTTTTTGTCCACACCTGATGGAAAAAAAACACTGCACACTGGGGGGGAAAAAACATGAAATTCAATTTGACTGGTCAAACTGAGTTGCATTTTAAGAAACGCAGAAAGGGATTTGAGCTGCTTGTCTAAACATAGTTCCCTGTCCATCTATGCAGGAGCTGCCTGAGAATGAGTACCTCCATCCTCCTCTCACAATCACTGTGGTGGACTGGAGAGCCTTTGGCAGGAGCACTCTGGTGGGCAGCCATGTCATAAACAACCTGGGCCTGTTCAAATACAAGCCCCCACCTTTACCCCCTGCCAGACCCCAGCCACCTGAGCCAGCCAGCATAGAGCGTAATGGCCTTTTTTATTTTATCTTGATCAACCTTTTCAAACACAGTTTCTTATGACAGCACTGTATATAGCCATAGCAGCTACCGTCTGTTTAACTGAATGTCTGTTTATTCACAGCTGCACCACTTCCTGAACAAGAGCGCACTGAAGCACAATCCAGTGAGGACATATACGTAACTATAGACCAGGAGGAGATCATCAAACCTTCTCCTACCCCTGAGCCAGTGCCTCAGGACAGGAAGGTGGGTTGAATGCTCAGATATGCATACGCAACAAAATATCAATGTTCCTGAATAGTCCCTGTTATTATCCTTTCACACAGGACGGAGTCTCCAAGAAGAGCAAGCGAAGATCTACAAAACGGAAGAAACGCACTGCTGCTGACGAATCTGCTGACAGCGTCATTGACTGGTGGTCCAAGTACTACGCTTCAATGGAGAAAATCCAAATGGTCAGATTAAACTCATCACCATTGCAATCCTAATTTTAATCTATTTTGTTTCACTTGGTAGTTTTATTAATCATGTAATATTTTCATCCATAGTCAAAACAAAGAGAGGCCAACCCATTTCCAAACATCTATGAAGCTGGTAAGAAACTGATTGTATTAGCCCAGTACTCTAACCATCAGTTCAGTAGAACTGAAACACATCCTGCAAGTTTTAGCCCCGTTCAGACACACACATGTTGTGATGTATTGCAGTATCTCCTCTTCAGAACTTGCTTACAGATGGAATAACCACTATGGGTAAGACTAGCTGGAGAACATCCAGTCCATTTCATGCAGCTGTTTTGTTAGTGGACTACTTTTAGTGAAAAAGCCAAAAGGAAATGAACACAGGCAGACACTGTCCATAACTATACCAAATGGGTGGCTTAAAAAAAGAACAGAGCACATTATGCACTGCATGAATGATCACTACTGTTTGTACAGGATCTTTTTTTTTTGCTAAACTCATTCAATTTGTAACTGGCACCCCAAATCACATAAATGTTGCATTTTATCTTGAAGCTAAGGGAATGAAAGAGAGGAAAAAGGAGTTTAACATCAAGGGGATCACTGAACAGACCAAGATTGCAACCTTAATGGTAACTCCAGTGTCTTATCTGATTGTCAATATATCATTGGATTTGATGCCTGCTGTCAGTCCTACTGTGTAGTTTTTATTTGACCTGATATAAAATGTTCTGCTCCTTTTTTCCCTTACTTATGCTCCCTGTAGATATATGACAAAGAACTGGAGGCAGAATTTGGCCCTTTTGATGACTGGGTCAAAACATTTGAACTGTTTCGTGGTAAGGCAAATGAAGAAGAGAGTTCTGGTGCTGAGAGGTTTGTTGGGAAATTCAAGGTGAGTTACTATTGCCTAAGAATTTCTGTGTATGGAATTATTTTATTTACAAATATGACACTACTAGTCTGACATTACACAGGATTTTTTATAGTCTGATTAGATAGAGACTGCATAAAATGTCTGCTCATTGTCATGCCCCAGGCTGGGTTTTGTCTGTACAAGCTGCCTGATGGTGATGTGGAAGGGAGTTTGGACTCCGGAGAGTATAAAATAAGCCAGGGTATTCCCCCCAATTCTGCTGTAAATGTTCTGATCCGTGTGTACATTGTTGCAGTAAGTTTACATTTAACTCTTTCAGAAACACTAGTCTGAACACATACTGTTAATCTGCAATGCAAGCTTATGCATATCACTGTATCCACGTTTCTGTACAAGACACCATCCAGACTTCTTCGTTCACATATCATGCATATAGTTATAAGTAATAAGGATTTTTCAATAACGGTGAACAGTCTTCATTACTTCATAATCAATGCCTGTAATGTGAGCACTGCTCTTGCAGATAAATTTGGGTAAAATTTGTCTATGGAAATTCATTCAGCTCTGACATACCTTACAAATACCTGAAACAGGACATATAGTATAGAATTATAATTTAAATGCCAGATTTTTGTGCAACATCTGTATAAACAGTGTATGAATTCCTAATTAGGCCTCAAACCTGCATCCAGCCGACCCTGATGGAAAGGCAGATCCTTATATTGTGCTGAAACTAGGAAAAACTGAAATCAAGGACAGAGACAACTACATCCCAAAACAACTCAACCCAGTGTTTGGCAGGTATGAATTTTAGACAATGAAATCATAATTTGAGTATATTTTTTGGTTGATGGTAGTGCTTTGATTTAAAAAAATTGTAAAAATCATTTTTTCTTCCTCAGGTCTTTTGAAATTCAAGCCTCTTTCCCCAAGGAATCCTTACTGAGGATTCTTATCTATGATTTTGATCTTATTGGTGGAGATGATTTTATTGGAGAGACACAGATAGATTTGGAGAACCGATTTTATAGCAGATACAGAGTAACCTGTGGCCTTCCAACTGAATACGTCATGTGAGTATACACATAAACCTGAAAGTTGGTCTATGGATTACCCTCATGTCATATAATTTTTCTTATATAACTACTAGTGAGGGCTACAATGCCTGGAGAGATGCCATTAAACCGACTGATTTGCTGGTTAAGCTATGCAAAGAAAACAGACTTGACAGTCCCTGCTTCAGCCCTGGTAGAATCACCATTGGAGACAAGGTTTACACCGGAAAAACAGTCTTTGTAGATGAGGGTGATTATGATCACATAAACCGAATAAATTTCTGAAGATAAATGCTCTCAATGGTTGAATAACATGCTGAGAGAGTGCTTTTACATTTCAGACCAGGTAGTTGAGTCCTATGAACATTTGGCATTGAAGGTACTACACAGGTGGGAAGAAATGCCAGGTGTGGGCTGCAAACTGGTGCCAGAGCACATCGAGACACGCACCCTCTACCTAAAGGACAAGCCAGGCATGGACCAGGTAATTCTTGGCTATATTAAACATTTTATAGCTCTGCTTGCCTTTGTATGGCCATGAGATACTGTCCATGGTGCTGTGAGGCGAGGCTCTCTACTGGGTCTTAACAAATATCTGATTATGGTTTTATTAATGCCTGTAGGTTTATTTATTGGTGAAGACCTAGGGGCAGAATATTCGGTACAACCATCATCCTGAGCTATGAGGTGTTATAACATAGCAAGGGTCTGCACAGAATTGAGAGTGTAAATCAGTTAGCTTGTAAAGTGCATACAATTCTACTGGTGCATTAGCACACGTAGATTTTTATCTCAGCTGAGCTTTATTTGGTGGTCAGTTTAAAACCATGTAAGAATGGTAAATGGTCATCAGAATTTGAGCTGCAAAATGAGAACAGTACTGTGTTTTGAGTGACGTTGTTAGACATTGGCCTAACTACCAAGCATCAATTTGCCAATGGACCATCACTTCCCAAACTGGGTTGGATGGTGCCAGAAGATCTGGATAGTTATGTGGTTATAAAATCTGAGATACAAAGCTATATAAGGACTGGCTTGAGTGGTGAAAAATATTCATGTTAGTGTCAAAGTGACTATTGTAGGTCTGAACCTGGTAAAGAATTCAGAGTTGCGAGTTCACAGATTCTCCGATATCCATGTGTATTCTTTAGGGCCAGCTGCAGATGTGGGTTGATATCTTTCCTATGGACATGCCACATCCTGGACCTCCTGTGGACATTTCCCCACGCAAACCCAAAGGGTAACACTGCATAGCGACTTAGACATCTTTGTGCTGTGCAGTTATTGATGTATATTTCTGTATTTCTTTTTTACAAAGATATGAATTGCGGATCATAATCTGGAATACAGAAGATGTCATTTTGGAAGACACCAATTTCATAACAGGCCAACAGTCGAGTGACATCTATATTAAAGGGTAATTCTGTGCTGTGTGCTTAAGCAATGAAAAAAAAGTTAAAGGGGTTACCTGTACCACACACTGTACTGACACACTTGTATGTAATAAACATCTGCATGAAGATTGTCTCTTAGCAGTTATGAGATATTTCGCCCTTCCCTCTGTGAATCCTCAGATGGCTGAAGGGCATTGAAGATGATGCCCAGGAAACAGATGTCCATTACAACTCTCTGACAGGTGAGGGCAACTTCAACTGGCGCTTTGTGTTCCCCTTCTTCTACCTTCCAGCTGAGAAACTGGTGGTGGTCAGCAAACGTGATAACATCTTTTCTCTGGACAAGACCGAGCAGAAGCTGCCTGCAGTCTTGGTACTACAGGTGTGGGACTTTGAGAGACTGTCTTCTGATGACTTCCTCGGTAAGGCAGTTTACTACACTGTAATGGAACAGAGAAAGCTGCATGTTAAGATTAGCTACAGTTAAGTGAAAATGTTTGCACCCTCATATGATTCTGCAACAATCTTCACAACTGGGAGGATCTAAAATGGGTTGGAGGCAATTGTATGGTGGGAATTTATTAATTTAAGTTATTATGGAAAATTTGTATCACATTCAGTAAGGGAGATGCAAATTTTAATATCCTTGCATTCTTTATTCTTTATCAAACTTTGCCCTCAACTGTACATGCTATTGAAAATGTTTACCAGAATTCAGACTTCTGCTACTATATATAGAATACTGAATTGAATTTTTTTATTTATTTATTTTTTTTATTTCACAAGTTACCCATGATGTCGTGTCCATGTTTAATTTTTCTAGGCTCAGTAGAGTTGGACCTGCATGGGTTTCCTCGTGGTGCCAAAACAGCAAAAGACTGTAAGATGGAGATGCTAAATAACGGCAGTGACAACATGTCCATCTTCCAGCAGAAACGTGCCAAAGGCTGGTGGCCTTTTGTGAAGGCTGATGATCTTACAGTATGTTAGCCATGTTTTATTCTGCCCAGATTAACTCAAGATTAGTTAAGGGAAAAAATATACAACAAAGTGTGGCTTACTCTGTACATTGCTGAAATTAATATTTAACTGGTTTGCTGTAGGGAAAAATGGAAGCTGAATTCCACTTGGTAACCGCTGAAGAAGCAGAGAAGAACCCTGTAGGTCGAGCACGCAAGGAGCCAGAACCACTAGAAAAACCCAAGTAAGATTAATGTAAAACTCATGTACAGTACTTCTACTTAACCAGTTAACTGGCTTACAAATAGGAAAAAGAGTAATACCACTAGCAGTACTGTTTTTCCTTGACTTGAATTAGTGTATGGCTTTTATAAAGTCAAGTAAAGTGAATTAGCATAATATGTGACCCTATGAAATATAATAAGATAATACATTATTTCACATTAGGCAATGTCCCACATTAGAGCAATTCACACTATTGTAACACTATTTTCTTCTTTCTTTCTAGTCGACCAGATACAACCTTCTCTTGGTTTGTGAATCCCTTCAAATGCTTCTTCCATCTGATCTGGAAGAACTATAAGAAGTACATCATAGCTGCTCTGGTGCTGCTGATCCTGGCGCTGTTTCTTGCCTTGCTCTTCTACACACTGCCGGGGGCGATCAGCAACAGGATCGTCAGTGGATGATGAGTCGCTCTTGGTAATAAGGCATTTGGTAACAGACAGAATTGCTGATGGCAGATTATTGCACTGTATGGGACTTGTGTTTATATTGACAGTTCCTCTTATTCACAAAATTTGAAAAAAAAATTGAACTATTAGCTTTTATCATGAGGTGACAAAGAGAAGATAGTTAATGGTAATGGTCTTTTGCAATGTTCTTTCAGAGATGCTTATTAGGTCAGAGTGAAAAGCCAGAGCTGATGTACCCATTAAAATAGATGAATTAGCAAAAATGCATCTAAAAATCTTAATATATAAGATTTCTATCACATTTATTCTTGTATAATTGTGCAATAGCATTAGGAGTTTGCTGTAGTAGTGTATAAGCTCACACTTTACATGTTTTTATATGGCTCTGTGATTTTACTAGAAACATTAACTGGAAAATTGGGTGTTTTATTCATCAATTACTTATATGTATCAAGACATGTTATTTAAGAAGTAAAGCAAGTGAAATTTGTTACAAAATAATGACACAATAGTAATGCTTTTGATTAAAAAAGCCCAAACTGAACTTAAATAACAAATCTCATGTCTATATCTGCACACACAGGTCACTTTAAAAGGAACACCTGCTCATTTAGGCTGTTATCCAGACAGCCAATCATGTGGTGGTAGCACAGTGCATAAAGTCATGCAAATACACTGCAAAGAGCTTTAATTACTGTTCACGTTGAACATCAGAATGAAGAAAAAGTGTGACCTGTTATTTTTACCGTGGCATGGTTGTTGGTACAAGATGGGCTGCTTTGAGTATTTCAGAGACTGCTGATCTGGGAATTTCACACACAACAGTCACTAGAGTTTACACAGATTGATGTGAAAAACAAAAAGCATTTAATGGGCATGTGAATGTCAGAACTGGATCATGGAGCAATAGAAGAAGGTGTTCTGGAAGCCTGGTCTGATAAATCACATTTTCTTTTACATCATGTGGACGGCCCGGGTGTGTGCATCACTTACCTGGACAAGACATGACACCAGGATGCACTATGGGAAGAAGGCAAACCAGACGAGGCAGCGTGAAGCTCTAGGAAATGTTCTTCTGGGAAACTAGGGTCCTGGCATTCATGTGGATGTTAATTTGACACGTACCTCCGACCGAAACATTGTTGCCGACCAAGTACACCCCTTCATGGCAATGGTATTCCCTAATGGCAGGGGCCTCTTTGAGCAGGATAATGCATCCTGCCACACTGCAGAAATTGTTTAGGAATGGTTTGACAAACATAAAAGAGAGTTCAAGGTGTTGACTTGGCTTCCAAATTCCCTAGACCTCCATTAAACAGCATCTGTGGGATGTGCTGGACAAACAAGTCCAATCCATGGAGGCTCCACTTCGCAACTTAGTGGACTTAAAGGATCTGCCACTAACGTCTTGGTGCCAGATACCACAGCACACCTTCAGAAGTCTTGTGGAGTCCATGCCTCGAGAGGTTAAAGCTGCTGTGGAAGCACAAATCAGCTAATCAGGCAGGTGGTTTTAAGGTTATGGCTGATTGGTGCACACACACACACACACACATACACTCTTATTGTAATCATAAATAAAAATGGTATCAATTGATTATCTGCTCCTTACAGAAATGTCAAGAAAACACCATATTGGGGAGTAATGGGTTTTAAACCAGCATTTTCAAACAGCTCCACCCCTAGTCCAGATATAGACACTTTGAATTTTCTATCCCTTATTATAACTTGAAGAAATCATAGCTAGCCTGCTTTAGAAACTTATGTTGTTCTACTGCCAGCTAAGTTCTATCTTCAGTGATGCATTCATTAGGCCATCAGAGTGTTGTAGGAGATGAGGTCAGCCAATCAGAACAAATATTAGTCTTAAAGACACACAGACAAAAAAAATTGTTTATTTGCAAGTGAATTGTAAGGGATTTCTAAGGGAAAAACTGTATTTGTAAGAAAGGTTGGTGAAAATAGTGACATGAATTACAAATGTTTTGGTACATAAAATAACACAAATGGACTTCAAGAGAAAGAATTATAATATGTCCCATTCAATGACAGAAATTAACTCATCAAAAAGTTAATATTTTTTAAAGCCTTAAGATTCGGTCCTTAAATTTTTTTTCTGTCCTTCCTGCCTGCCATATCAATCCAATCAGCCAGAATTCACCAATTGCTCATCTGATGCACATGTTTCATGTGACTCCTGAAGATAGCAGGTCCAAGCAGAGTGAACTCTGGTGAACGCACTGTACGAGGAAGAGAAACCTTGTGTACGTACTGTATTTTGTCCAGCAACATCAAAATATGTGATAGCAGCTCTTCGGAAGAACTACGAGCATGTTCTGTTTTCTTTTTTTGTATGAAAGAATACGTCCATTAATCATCTAAAGCCAGTATTAACTTCGTGTTGGGTGGTTCACCTTGTTACCCTTATTATAAAAAGCTGAGATAAAAGTAAGCAGGTCAGGAATGCTCGTTCTCACTGTATCGATGTGCCTAAATAATTTCTACAATTTCACTAATAGGTTTCAGATCCAGCTCCTGAAGTTCTCTGCTGCACAAACACAGAGGCTCCAGGCTGCATTTGACCCTCAGCCATGCCGAGTCTTTGTGCTGCCAGTAGAGGACTGGTGCCCATCTGCAGCGGCATGGTGTACACGCCAGTCTCAGGCTGAGCTGTGCCAAGACCGATGCCCCCCTGCTGTGGAGCGGCCCCTCCTCTCCTCCTGCCATTGCGCTGAGTGTAGAGAGCCTGCGTGTTGTTAAACTGTGCCGCCTGCGCCATGAGGCAGGCCTGCAGCTTGCGTTTGGCTCTCCAGCGGGCCACTCTGAGTCGGGTTTTTTCCCTGCGTTCCTTCACCAGGTCGGCCAGGAGAGCCTGCGGCAGCGTCCTCTCCAGCTCTCGCCGTCGGGTCTCGCTGCGTTTACGGACCTCTATACGTTTGCGCTTGTAATCCTCGTACAGCATCAGGTCTTTACAGAACGGATGCATCTGCCTTTGTGTATCTGCCACAGCAAGCTGAGACTCTGTATCTGAAAGCAGATTGATTAAGAGAAAAGGAGAAGCGTGTAAGCAGGAGGGTTTCTTTAAAGATGTTATAGACTATCACTATTCTCACGCTACTTCATCCATAATGTTCCGTGTGCATGCTGTAAACTTGGAGTTAACACTCATGTTAAAATATCTTTATATATATATATATATATATATATTTCTATATAAAAGGACAAAAAACGATAGATACACTAAATGTACAGACATAATGGATTTATTTTGACCAGAACCAAAAATGAGATTCGGTTTAAGTTAAATAAACAGTTTAGATGATGTAAAAATGTAATTACTGACAGATAATGTGGCACAAACATGATATAAAATATACATGATGACAACATACAAATCATTACAATTAACTAATCACTAATTTAAGAAGTGTTTTAAGGGCTAAACATTGATCAGTTTTGGATTTTTGCTTTTCTTCTTTGTCGTTGCTTTGATTCCGCCCATCTCTGCTGCAGCTTTATTCTCTTTTCCACGGGGAGTAGTTTACTGGACTTGATCTCTCCTTTAGATTTTCGTTCCTGATACCTGAAAAAAGTTATAATTTTAAGACACTGAATTTGTTAAAAGAGGTAATCCAGAACATGCTCATCAAACAACAGAAGAAATGCTGAACCTTCGCCGTCTGGCTTCCAGCATGGCTTCCTTCTTGATAGGATCAGCATTTATTTTCTCTCTGTATTTCCTGGACTTTTCCTTTCTGCTTTGTCTGTCTACAAAAAAACCAAGTAAAGAAAATGTTATTTACAACTCTTAGTATGTTGAGGGGAGATTTTAAATATTTAATATATTGTTTATGTTAAAGCATCACATTTTTACTATTTTTTTTTTTCAATGTGTGGCTTCGAATTTAGTTTGAGACATTATGAAAATAAGACTGTCTTTTCAGTCAAACACTCACCTGTTCTTCTGATCCTGAGCGCCATAAACGTCTTGTTTATGTGGAGACCTCAAACCAGCAAGAGTCTTCGAGTCAGTACTCATTCATAGATGAAGGATTTACATCACATTTATAGTTCATGAGGACATAGTCTCACAAGCCAAACTTTTAACTTTTGCTAGAGAATCTGGTTCTTTTTGTCAATAAATAACGCCATTGGACTTGAGATGACCCACTCAACAACTTTCTCCTATAGCCTGTCATCAAACATATGCACATACACTCACCAAAGACTTTATTAGGAACAACTGTACACCTAACACATTCATGCAATTATCTAATCAGCCAATTGTGTGGAAATAGTGCAATGCATGGAATCATGTAGATACAGGTTCAGGATCAGCAGGGTAATGTTACATTAATACGTTAAAAACAATCACCAGAATGGGGGAAAAAAATTGATGTCCGTGAATTTGACCATGGCATGCATGATTACACCAGCCCTTTTGGTACAAGTATTTCAGAACCTGCTGATCTCCTGGGATTTTCACACACAACAGTCTCTAGAGATTACACACAAACTTAAAGAAAAAATATCCAGTGAGCAGCAGTTCTGCAGTTATGCCTTGTTGAGAGAGGTCAATGGACAGAATGTTTCAAGCTGACAGAAAGGCTACAGTAGCTCAGATCACCACTCTGTATAACAGTTGTAAGCATCTCACAAGGCACGTGTTGAACTTCAAGACAGATGGGCTACAACAGCAGACGACCAAGCTGGCTTCCACGTCTGCCAGCCAAGAACGGAAAGCTGAGGCTGCGGTGGGGAGCACCAGCATGACTCCATGGACCCAACCTGCCTTGTGTCAACAGTCCAGGCTGGTGGAGGTAGTGTAATGGTGTGGGGAATGCTGTCTGGAGTATTGTTGCTGACCATGTGCATCTCATCATGGCTGCAATTCACTCATTTTCTAAAGGCTACTTACAGCATGATAATGCACCATGTCACAGAGCAAAAGTCATCTCAAACTGCTTTCCTGAACATGACAATGAGTTCAGTGTTCTTCAGTGGCCTTTCCTTTCACTGGATCTGAATCCAGAACACCTTTGGGATGTGGTAGAATGGGAGCTTAAATGCACCTGGAAAATGTGCGTGATGCAATCGTGTCAACACGGACCACAATATCAAAGGAATGTTTCCGAGATCCTGTGGAATCTATGCCACGAAGAATTGAGACTGTTTTGAGAGCAAATAGAGGCCCTTACCAGTATTTGTGTAGTGTTCCTAATAAAGTGCCCGGTCAGTTTATAATGTTTACTTGCAATTAACATGTTTAAATAAAGACCTGGAGTACCTGTAAAACAAGACGGTTTTAATTCAGTGATTATATCGTGCACAGAACCCAGGTCGCTGTACTCAACTGATACAGGAGTGTAGAGCAATCTGCCTTTAAGATTCGGAAGTTTGTGGCCATTAAAGTGGCCAAAAGACCAATATTTAGGGGGTAATAAGAAGTGACCTGGTTGCATTTAATCTTACGTACAAAATATATTTTGAGATAAATTTTTAGATTAATCCCATCTGAAACCAGAATTCTATAATGTTTGATCATTTTAGGATTTTTCTTTACTTGAACAGCTTTATTATTAGGAGTGAGAAGAGAAAATACTGAGAAATGTGACGAGCCTGTAATTAGTCAGTCCGTCTAAACCTGAGAGATTAAAGAAAAATATTCAGTGCGCTGATATTCAGCACTGTATCCCTTGGTTATATGTAAGCAGTTTACAAAATGAAATGAATCCCTTAGTTACATGTAGGCACTACTGCAAAATGAAAACCATAACTCTGGTGAATAGTAAATAGCAGAAATCAAAAACATTATTTGGATTTATCATACAATTAACACCATTGATATTTTTAGTTTGTTTATAAACTCTGTTATTCTGGTTGCATGTATTTTAGTTGCGTTAGTTCTGGCTCTGAGTGGCAGGATCGGAGAATTACGAGCGGCTATTACTCGTTTTCTCACCTCATACAAACCCAAACCAAATTGTTACTATAGTTACTGAATAGATGGGAAACGAGAGAACGCTGAGCTCCAACTTACATGTGCTTGGGTCGACACCCATGAAGGCCGGTTCGGTCGCTGAAGGTATCTGGACACACGGTTGAGTCACTGGCAGTTCCATAGCCATTCCTGCTCCACCCAAATGCTGATGTAGCTCAATCCTAGGAAGCTCCGAAGTGGACGGCTCGGCTTGCTCCTCTTTCACCTCTACGATCTCGACCTCGGCTTCCTCCTGTTTGATCTTTAAAACAGGCTCTTGGCAGTCTGCCGTAACTGGGTTCAGTGCCTCGCTTGTATGAGCCACAGGGGGAAGGCTTGTGTCTGCTATCTCTGTGTGTTCAGCTTCTGTTTGAGGTGTTTGACCCCATAGAGGATTGCTGCTCTCTGGTACGGTGCTGCTTGAGTTCTCCACTATAAAAACATCAACACAACTTCCATGTCATGACAGAGGCATGCACCAGACAAATGGTGAAGTTTTCTGTGAGAAGTCTTCATTGATTATATTCCTATAACAGCATATAAGGACTGCCATTTTTTCCCCTTACTTATAGCTGTTATCAGCTTTATGAAAGCCCAGTAATTATGTTATGCATATACATGGTTGATCTATTTTTTTTCCCTTTTATATGTCGTAACACTGTCTGCAAACATAACTAGATTATCATACTTTTGATTACTGTACAATGAATTAGGAATGTGCTGATTCAATACTGATCAATTCTGAAACGCTGATATGAATTTTCCAGTCTTACCCACTGCCATATTTAACACTCTGAATGTGTGTGATGTTGAATGATACAACACAAATTGTTTAAACAGATGTCACCCTCATGGCTGCGAGACTTTTGCATATCCTAGCAAACAGAAGCTTGCAGAATCTGCTCAGTTACTAAGAGGCTGTCATTATTACGTCAATATTGGCTATCAGCAAATAGCACCAATGGATCCCTGTTGATTATCATACAATTAATGGCACATGTATCGTTTCCTGTACCTTTCAATCCCAGATGTGCTTTTAATCCTGGCACCTCCTCATTGTAACTTTCAGCATTATAGCAGCTCTCAGTAGGGGAGGTTTCATGGATCACTTTATGAGTTTTAGGAACAGGCAGTGCCGCATGAGCTGGTTCAGAGTTTCGGGTTTTGAGAGCAAGTGTGAGAGGTTCAGCACAGGGTGATCCCGTGTTTGAGGACCGTCTTCTTGGTGGCCCGCTGGGATCAGCTGTGACCTGATGAGCTCTGGCTGAGTCCAGCTGACCGGCTGCGTGTCTGGATGCGTCCAGCTGACCGGCTGCGTGTCTGGATGCGTCCAGCTGACCGGCTGCGTGTCTGCTTGCGTCCAGCTGACCGGCTGCGTGTCTGCTTGCGTCCAGCTGACCGGCTGCGTGTCTGCTTGCGTCCAGCTG
>JAQQZR010000035.1:17567353-17591521 GCA_030068235.1 Notoglanidium macrostoma | reverse complement strand
GGGAGAACATGCAAACTCCGCACAGAAAGGCACCCTGGGTGACCCGGGGATCGAACCCAGGACCTTCTTGCTGTGAAACGACAGTGCTAACCACCACACTTCCGTGCCACCTGAATGCTAACATTACTCACATTAAAACACAAGATATGTCATGAGGGCAACAGAGTGGTGGGTAGGGAATTATCAATTTTTATTGATTTTGTAGATTTCTTGTTGAAGCCCTTATGCATTTTAAAATAATCCTATAAATAATACACATTAATGCTAAATGTATCGGTAATCTTATTACAGATTTTTTCTGTAACTTTAAAGGAATACTATTACCTTTTTTGTATCCTAATTATGTAACACCGTTCCATGTATTCTGTTACTGCACAAGCCTGCTCCACACTTCTATCTAAGTGTAATGCCAATCACAATATCTTTTATGTGGTTTAATCCATCAGCTTCAAATCCTAAAATAATGAAAATTACAGCCCGTTTCCTTTTTATTTTTTATTTATTTATTTTTGTTTTTAATAAAACCCCTTTAAATGTGTTCTTGCTTTCTCTTGCATGCCTTAAAACTGTTTAATAAGATAATGTAGGTGGATTAGTGCTGGAACTGAATTTTGTAAGAAAGTACCCTCTTAGAAAGGTCAGAAGGTTAAGTCTAGCTCCTGTGTCGCTTTCTCAAATTGGCCACTGCATCATCTCTTGGGGAATCCTTATAGGTTCTACGTAGAACTCAACAACAGAGGGCTTCCTTTCAGAAAATGTTTCACGTAGAACCTAATGTTTAAACATTAACCAGCCAAGGAAGTCTTTTAGAATGAAGTATTTTTGCAAAGCTTTTCAGTTTATATATCAGAGGTCGCATGTATGTTGCTTAAAATTCCAGCACCCACTGTAAAACGTTTTCCTACATCTCTGGTTGATTCTGCTTGGTTATGTGTCTAAACATTTTTGTACATAGCAGTTAAAATCTTGTAGTAAGAAATATACGAAAACAACCCAACCTCCCCATGAACTGGGTACAGTTATAATCTCTTTTACAAGGAACTTGTATGCACGAGAGCTATTTTAATACTCCATCACTGCATTCATATATCCATGTAACAGCTTTCTTTAGGTACAATAATGAACAACTTTTATCCTTGAATAATATGAAAAGGCTGACTGTAGTAATTAACAGTGGTGAGATTTGATGCATTATTTAAGGTACTAAGATATACAGATTTGACTGAGGAGACAACAGAAATTATTGCAAAGAAGCGGATGTGGTTGCTCACACATACTCTCACAATTAGTCACCATTTTCTGTTTGCAGCAATCGCTACCGAGCAGACACTTAGCAGAACAATATCTGTATAATAGTGATTTATTGCACACTGTTTGCTGACTTTATCTCACCACCAAATATTCTTGTTTACATTTAACTGTGAAATGTCGATCTTGAAGACCTGCATTGACATTGGATTTGTCTGTACAATGTGAGTAAAGTGTTTCACTTTGAAGTGTGCTATAAAGAGAAAACGTCTTGTCCCTTTATTCAATAATACAAAAGAGGTGTAAATGAATCTGCAAATCTCTTAAGCTGTAAAGAAGAAATGCACAAATATAGTAATTGTGGAAATACCAGGCACTTCAGAAATGCATTTCATCTGCTTGATATTGCTATATCTTTTTGTTCTGCTTCCCATATGCTATTAAGTATGGGGAGAATATGCTATATCGCCAAATGTTTGTGGACACCTGACCGCCACACACCTTTGTGTTCGTTGAATATCCCATTATAAATTTTGTCCCCCTTTGCTGTTAAAATAACCTCCACTCTTCTGGGAAGACTTTCCACTTTAGTTTGGACTGAGGCTGTGGGAATTTCTGATCATTCAGCCACAAGCACATTACTGAGGTCAGGCACTGATTTCTGGTGAGGAGGTTTGGGGTTGAGGTCAGGGCTATGTGCAGAAAGCTCTTAAACACTTTTGAATCTTTTACAGTTTTCTTCTGAAAGATAAAAGCCTGGTATGTGGTTGATGGAGGTTTCTATGGGCTTTATGTACCTACTCTTACAGTACATGTGCAGGAATCAAATTTTACTTCAAGTAGGCTTAAACTGTGAGCATAATATTATTTTATTGGAACCACCATAGCAATTACACAAGCAAGAATGCAAGTTCAATGATATTTATCTCTTTTTTCAATTTCTTCGTAGCAGCTCTCCTTCCATTTCCCTTGGCCGATTACAGAGCAGGTTACTTGCTCGAATGTGACACAAACAAAAACTTTCAAGCAAAAACTACTTTGCTAATCCAATATTGACAGTGACAAATTACAGTTGGTTCATTAGAATTTCAGTCAGAAAATTGTTATTCTGTCTTATTTCCATTATTATTTCCATGAACACTAAATGGAACATACTATTAAAATATCAGACTGGGGATATTCTATACAAGAAAAAACACTGATGCACTGATAAAGGTGACTTTTCACTGCAACAGCAATATAAGTAAGTATCAGGTCTAAGCATTAGTATTAAGGTTTAACAAAATACTAAATTAAGAGAAAATATAAACCTATAATGATCATCATCTTTTACTTAAAATGTCCTTTCTTTCAAAGAGCCAGTGTTTGGTTTGCCCGTTCTGGGCTACTGTTGCAGTGCAACATGGCGGCTCTGAGGAAGAGGCCTCACTCACTATGTAGATATAAAGGGCTCATTCTAAGCTTACGAAAACACAATGGTTCGTAGTTGCAGGTAATTAAACACTAAAGAAAACATCCTACGTAGTGGACTTTTAAATATAGAATAAATATCAACTGCTATTGTAATCATAGAAACTGTTCTGTTCTCATCCCAGGACAATATGTTCATTTTGAATATCTTTCCAACACACTGACTACTGGTTGACTTTAAAGTATACAGTTGTAGAAGAGGAATTATTTTTAATCTAGTGTCACCCAGAAGAGGATGGGTTCCTTTTTGAGTCTGGTTCTTCTCAAGGTTTCCTACTTGTGTCGTCTCAGGGAGATTTCCTTGCCACTGTTGCCTCTGACACATTAGATATTTAAATCTACATGTGGATTTCTGTAAAGTTGCTCTGTCTATTGTCTATTGTTAAAAGCACTATAAAAATAAAACTGAATTAAACTGAACTATAATACAGTCACTACAGTGCACACCCAATGTATTTTATATACAATATTTATGACAAACATCAAAATGTGACAAAACCTCAACCGAGGAATAAGATAGCAAAGATACAATCATAATGGCAACGATATATTTATAAAATGTGCTTTTCAGCTAGATTAAAGACAATGTGATATTTAATTGAACTGCTTGTTGTTTGATTGATTTAACTTGTGTCTTTACTACCGTAGACAGTTTTCTCCACTGTGTTATTAAAAACAATACTTTTATGCAAAAATCCTGAAGGATCACACACTAAAGCCCACAGGATCGGGGCGAGAGTTGTGGTTCACGTCTCTGGTGTGTTGTGCATGGTGATGCACCTCACGCATGTCCATGTATTCTGCATTCTTGTCTGTGCCGTGTCCTTTCACTTTCTTCTGAAATGGGTTAGTAGGTTAGGAGAAATACACAACATTTTTGCACTTTAAGTTAAGAAATAAAAAAAAAACCCAGTTACATTTACACACTTCAGATATTACACACTTATTATAAAAGTTAGCAGTCTTCCTGGTGTGCTTCTTGCGCACAGTTTAGTACTGACATTTTCATGCTTATGTGCTGGTTCAGTAGATTTTCAGATTCAGAGCTGATCTGTGTGTAGATTTGGCACACAAATCAGGCATTCCAGGAAGAGGACTGCTTACCTTAGCAATGTAGTCACAAAGAAAGATGATGAATGCTGGAAAGTGTGTCTCTTACCTTGTGTCTGATCTGAGTTTGCTGTAGATGAAGACACAAAATAGACGTGAGCACCAAAGTACATTTTGTGCTTGACTATAATATATGATAATTCTTACAACTCTTTCTAACAATTTAATGCTGGGACAGTGTCTTAATGGCACAATTATTATATTTTGCTTTATCAAAGATAACTTGTAGTGCCAGTGCTCTGGCCTAATTGGGCTTCAACTGAGACAAATCAAGAGCCACATAAAACAATCACTGAATTAAATCACACACGTAGCTAAGATGTGATCAAGTGACAAGAGTTTAAATATTGTAACAACTATGTAACATCTATGCTAAATCCAGTCCTGTAAGTGTGTGTATGTTAAAGCTGCCAGTACAAAACAATCACATGATCTAAAGAGCTGTCTTAATCTTGACTGATGAACAAAATATAGGTTATGATGGTTGAAAGCAAATTACTAAAAGCTATAATACACATTGTTTCTAGGATTCTTAGCTTGCTAAAGATACATGTTCCTCTTTTATAGGGAAGACTGAAGACTCCTTCCATTAATGTTAAATAAATGTCTCCTTTCAAAAAGCTTCAAAATATTAATCAGTATAAGTTTTTTTTTTTTTTTTTGTAAAATCCATTTATTATTCCTTGATTATGTGGAACGTTCACCATACAGGTCCATGTTACTGTAAAACGATAATGTATTGGAATGAGTGCATTAATTTAAACCTGTGATTTGAATTTGCCACCTGAACTACTGTCAGATTTGCTGTTATGTAATGGATAATGTACAGCGAGCGGGTCGTTACTGCAAAATAAATTCCAAGAGGGCAAAGGGGTCTTTAATCACCATGATGTTGTTTATTTTGCAATAATGACTGACTTGCTATATATTGTCCCATTTATTACATGGCTGCTTACTGAAAAAAAATAATTTCTTCCACCAATTATTTCTTACTGAAAAAAAATTATAACTTCCACCAATGACGTGGTCCATAGCAACGGCCTGTTTTACATAGCAACAGTCTGTTATGCAGAAATAACAGACTGCAGAATGCCGTAATGGAGTGATCAGAATCGAGTATTTAAATGAGCCATGTAATAAACAAACCTTCTGAGCAATCAGTTTCAAAAATTCAACAGCCCTTGGGTATAAATCTAAAATACTACATACACCATCAAGAAAAAAAGTATCAAATTGATAACAATGGCTCAGTATAGGGTGGATACGTGCTCTAGTTTAACAAAACATAGGTACTCTGAAAGCAGAGGCATTTCCTCTAAAGTAAGTTAGAGTTTCTTACCTGCATTGGAACATAGGTTACTGTAAGCTCTTCAGAAAACTTCCTCTACAGAAAAGGACAAAAGAAATGTAGTTGGCCAGTTTGTTTTGTAAAAGCTTGGTATTAATTATCCTTAGTTAGCAATGAGCTGAGCACAGGGACTAATAAAAGCTCACAGGAGCCTATGAAATTAATCAATGGAGTTAATCAGGCAAGTGTCTTACCCTTAGGGTGATATGAACAGCTGTAATAATCAAACTGTAGAGACTCAGCAGAAGCACAAGTCCAAGTAGAGCCCAAGACAGCAAACTGACTAAAGCAACATGAGGGCAATTATTTCCCACATCCAAGCAGTTGCATGAGTTCGTTTGTATCAGAGGTTGAAGAGCATATCCTTCAAAACATAATACAAAGGATATTTTAACTCTTTGCTTCTATGGACATAATCATACATTAACCGCCTCAAGAATGTAATGATTCAAGCTTCCATTAACTTCTGTACATTTTGAATGTAAGAAATACTTCACAACAAGGTGTGCTGCTTTAAGGAAAATGAGTGAAGGAGTCGAATGATGATCATGCCCAAGTGTTTTTTTTATCAGCACATCTTCAGGTGATTTATTCCTCTTATGCCACAGCAATTTACCAACATTTACAACATGATGTAATTGTAAATTGTTACTGTAATATAAATGTTAAATAAACATCTCTTTACAGAAAACTTAATGTTTTTTTATTTCATTGCCCCATTTTCTGCCCAATTCTTTCACTTGACCCTATCGTATGACAATTACTAATGAGGGTGAAGGCTAAGACATGCTTTCTCTGAAACATGTGAATCTAGGGCAACCACATCTTTTCAATCTGGCACTCACGCTATGCCACAATGCAGCAATAATACACTTAGAGGAAAGCCAGAGAGTTTGGCCAGTTTTGCTCTCTTGGTGTCCAGATCATGGATGGATGTGCCATTGTTGCCATTCAAACTTGTGTTCTACTAACAGCTGGGTGAATGCTGTTCTGTTTCACTACTCAGGAGCTTCAACAAGTTAATAATGTGCTTTAATTGTTATATGATAGAACATACTTGAAATTTTTAAGATTATGTAGACCATCTGCCAAACAAGTTCCTGTAAATGAGTTGTTACTATAGTAAAAAATAACATATAATAAGAAGCACATTCATACAAAACTGTGATTTGACTCACAGCTGGTGCTCATTTACCTTTTTTAGCATCACATCTAACAAACATTCTTTGTGTGGTAAAGGCTAGTTAATACAACTGACACGGTTTATTTTCCAAACATGGCTCATATGTCTCACCTGGGAGCCAGTTAATATCTTCTCCCTGTCTAGACAGGATGGGGAGTGGGTTACTTCTGAAAACCATACAACGATATCGAAATCTTTTGTTCTCAGCAGTAATGTTCAATGTAAAATTGAACTTGTTTCCTTCATTTGTCCTTTTACATGCTGCGTTGTTTTGGTCTGTGCCGCACACATTCTTGCCATTAATCAGCACAGTGGCCTCCAAAGTCCATTCCTTTGGTGCATCATGTTGGCATATGATATTGACTGAGTCATTATTATAGAAATTGTACTGGAAGAATGTCCACACCTGGAATCCAGAGCATACTGGAAAAAAAAAATCAGCAGCTTAGCTTTAGAAATAAAAAGTAGTTATAAATTAGAAGGCTTTTTTTCCTGTTTCCCTTCCTGTGACCTGATGTAAATAGTTGGAGAGATAAACTGTCTACCACGAGTGTCAATCATTTGCAGTTTCACCTCACTAAAAACTACACAATTTTAGTGATGTGAAAACTGTCGACACATCCATTTTTTTCTCCCAAATGAATGACTTTTAATCTCTTTTAATTTGCTGCTCTATATGCTCTTGAAAAAGGAAACATGATAAATGAACGGCTACAAATATAGCTGTTAAAAACATATATACTCACATGTAAATGCAGTACACAAATGTATAAAGCCTTGTAACTCTACGTTCATATAAATTATTGTATGATGAACAAAATGTTACTATGCTACAATTTGTTTTACTCTGAGTAGGAAACCACTCGCCTCTGAAGAAATAATTTCAGAGACATAATGAATAATGGCATAATAAATGTCACAGTTTGATAACCACTCACAGTGAATAATTTAATCTATAGTTTAAGCCTGTTTGTGTTTTCTGTTAATAGAAGCAAATAGAGCTGATGGTAAAGAATAGAAGGAAGGTACTATTTGCTTTATAGCCACTTACCATTTTGAAGTGTCAGAGAAAGACTAAGGAGAAGAGTAAAGATTCTGTCAGACATGTCAACCTACAGCGTGATGAGTACGCTTTACAGCTTTCAACCCTCGCTGTGTTTTTGTATTAGGTGGAGAGAAAAAAACAGGAAATGACTAAGATGATCTCAAGACAAGGTGTCTACGGTAGTGCCGTGTAGACAGTTAACAAATGCCAAAAAGGAACTTTAATGGATGCTAGTTTAGTCCACAGGGATTATTTTTGCCAGTATATTTCTAAAATTCTGAGGTGTTTCAATAAATTTTCCATTTCCTTTTCCTGATTCTGACCAGAAGCTGATCTTGTGTGTGGGTGTTTTCTTGAAATAGGTTTAAGTTGAAAGCAAACACATGAATAGAAGTTTTCCTTTTGAACACCCACACTTTTTGTATCCCACAAACTGAAGTGTTTCTTAGCTTGAGCTTTTGGTGCACACTGACATGCATTGTTTCAATGTTTTGGAGGCACCACAACCTTTCAGTAAAGACATTTATAAATATTACATTTCTGAGCTCCTGCTAGAACGTCCCATGTAAATCACACGCACCTGAAATTCAACATTTTTGAATTCTGTTAGAAAAATGTTACATAAAGGGTTTCATTTCTGAATTTATTCACGTCCTCTTACCGACCCATTGTCACTGTAACATAAACATGTATAACAAGTTACCAATAATAAGTTCTTCATTAACGAATAAAAATAATTTGGTGAACAAAGTGAAAGACAAACTGCTGTGGCTAGGACAATAAATGATCTGGAGTAACCAACATTCAGGGGAAATGAACAATGTGAGGAAGGCCAAAGTTGACCACAGAAGGAATTTACAGCCTCTGATTATAGGAACACTGCCTAGTTGACCCTCAGAATACAGATGTTTCAAATGAAATTACATAATGTATATCTGTAAAAAAAAAAAAAATCTGTAAAAAAGATTTGCCTAGGTTCTATAACAGGGTCATACAATAGTAATAGTAAATTAAATAGGGAAATAGTAGAAGAAGCCTTTATTAGTTACATATACATTACAACACAGTGAAATTCTTTTTCTTCACATTTCCCAGCTTGTAAGGAAGCTGGGATCAGAGCACAGTGTCAGCCATGATACAGCACCCATGTAGCAGACAGGGTTAAGGGCCTTGCTCTAGAGCCCAACAGTGGCAACCTGGCAGTGCTAGGCCTTGAACACCCAACCTTCTGATGAGTAACTCGGAGCCTTAACTGTTGAGCCACCACTGCCAAAGATATTCGAAATGTAGCATAACATAACATGACATGACATAATTAGATTAAAAGATTAGAATTAGATTAATTAGAATTATAATTAGATTAATAGGTTAGAAATATACAGTATATTAGAGCATGTGAAATCTTTTCTTAACTGGACATAAATTCCTTAAAATGTTACTTTATTTCTGTAACTAACTTTTTTGATTTGCTAGGTCACCGATAATAAATACTAAGTCCATTGCAGAGATTGAGATGTATATCTTTGATCTCATGTTAACAATGTTTCATTATACAGTACCCGTCAAACGTTTGGACACACCTACTCATTCATAGTTTCTTCTTTATTTTGACTATTTTCTACATTGTAGGACAATACTGAAGACATCAAAACTATGATATAATAAATGGAGCATATGTTGTGTTAAAAGTTCTTTAGTGGAATTTCTTGCCTTCTTAATGCATCTGAGATCATCAGTTGTGTTGTGTAGTGCTGGTAAAGTAAATAGCCCTTCAACAACTGTAGTAGTCCATATTATGTCAAGAACTACTCAGCTATGCAAAGAGAAACATCAATCTATTATTACTTTAAGACATGAAGTGTCTTTGAAGTAGTAAAAATAAAGAAAAACTATTGAATTAGTGTCCAAAGTCTTGACTGGTAGTGTTTATTTTGAATGGGCTCACTTTTCTTTTCTTTAGTTATAGCAGCTAGTCTTCTTATTGTTTAGTTCATATTTAAATGTAATTTGTAATTTGTGTTCAACAAATAATTTTTCTTTTTATGTGGAGACCTATAATGTGGTGCTTGGTTATTTACAGTCGTTTCCTCTGTGATGTCCCAGTTGTGGTCAGGAAGTTTATAGTTCAATTCAAACTAGTGTAAATACAACTGAAAAGTCCATCACGTATTTGTTAAAAGTGCAGAGGTTTGCTGTAATCTCTGAGGCCTCGTATATGCTGGTACATCCTGTTTTTCAGATGAGAGTCAAAAAGATGATGAGGCACACAGAAAAACACAAATATATGTGATTTTTATCAAGATGATGTCTGTATGAACTAAAAGAAAATGTTTGACGCTGACATGCTGAGAGATTGCTTGTGTACTCTACAGACAATGAGTCTGTGATAGAAAATGGAGAAACTGAAATAAAATGCTTAAGTTCATGTTTATTAAAACAATATTTTGTATCAGTTCTATTTAATGGGCTGATGTGAAATATACTTATAATCTAATTTGTTTTTGTGTTATAGACAAGAAGTGTCAAGAGCTCCTTTTGGCACATACAGTTTATTGTCTGCTGAAATATACACCAAAATTCAGTTACTAGGTATATCACATAGTCTGTATACACTCACCATCCACTTTGATAGGAACACCTGTACACCTGCTCATTTATGCAGTTATCCAATCAGCCAACCATGCATAAAAAACTGCAGACAGGACGAGAGCTTAATGTTCACATCAAACCTCAGAATAAAGAAAAAGTGTGATTTCTGTGACTTTAATCATGGCATGGTTGTTGGTGCCAGAAGGACTGGTTCGAGTATTTCAGAAACTGATGGTCTCCTGGGAATTTCACACAAAACAGTCTCTTGAATTTACACAGAATGGTGTGAACAACAAAAAACATCTTGTTTGCGAAGGGTCTGAAGGCTGAAACACCTTGTTGAGAGAGAGAAATCAGAGGAGAATGATCAGACAGGTCTAAGCTGACATGAAGTCTATTCAAATAATCACTCTTTACAGCCATGTTAAGCATTAAAGCATCTCAGAATGCACATCAAACACATCAGACCTTGAGGTGGATCATCTACAACAGTAAAAGACCATGTCAGGTTCCACTCCTGTCAGACAAGAACAGGAATCTGAGGCTATTATAGGCATAAACTCACTGAATCTGGACCTCTGAAGACAGGAAAAAGGCCAGGTGTGACCCACCTGAGACTATGACTAAGTGTGAGACTATGTCCATGATAGCCTCAGATTCCTGTAGCCCATAAACATCAAGGTTTGATGTTTTGGCATGCTGAGATGATTTTCTGCTGACCATGGTTGTAAAGAGAGATTATTTGAGTTGCTACATCTTTCTTGGCAGCTCAAACCAATCTGGCAATTTTCCTCTGACCTCTCTTATCAAAAAGAGAACTGTGTAAACTCTAGATACTGCTGTGTGTGATAATCCCAGCAGATCAGCCGTTTCTGAAATACTCAAACCAGCCCTTCTGGTACCCCTCAAAGTCACAGAGATCACACTTTTTTTCATTATGATGTTTGATGTGAACATTAACTAAAGCTTTTGACCTGTTTCTGAATGATTTTACGAATTGCACTGCTGCCACATGATTAGCTGATTGGATTACTGCATAAATGAGTTCCTATTAAAATGGACGGTGAGTGTAAATCCATGTGTGACCATATTGGTCAGCGGTATGAAATCAGCACTTAGAAGCCCGGAGTCTTGGTAAAGCTCAGTGTTTCTTTCTGACAATTTTTGATGGTATTAAGTTTAGGATCATGTGAATTTAGCAGTGGTATAGCCCATAGATGAATTCAGACATGTACAATGTACAAAATAAAATCAGCACATGAACTGGACAATTATATTGATAATCATAACTTATATGTATATTTAAGATTTTGTCATATTTATAACATCATATTAATTAATTACCTTTATGGCAATTCCACCGAAATGATGAGAATAATGTGCAAGTGGAAAAAACACAATCTTATCTTATAAATATTTATCTTACCTAATCAACTTTTCATTTCCTTCTCATGCTGTAAACCCCCACTTCTTCCTCAAATGTTAGATTCTGCTCAGTTTGCTGAGATTCTACTCAGAAGCTCAAGATTTTTATCTTAATCTCATTTTTGATATTTTGGGCGGTTAAATATGGAGTTATGACAATGACTCCATCGACTGTTAATGAACATTTTTATACTGCAATTACTGTGCAAAAATACCTATTAAATGCTAAAATTACAAAACCTAAAAGTTATTTGACATTTAATAACTTTTTTTGCAGTAATTGTCCTATAAAAGTTACACTATACAGCATAAATGAGTACACCATCTCTAAAAGCTAAAAATCTCTATTTTTACAAATAACATTCTGTATGTGGGGTCCCTATACACATAATGCAGTGTTTCAGAACAGTGGTTCATCAGGCCTGTAGCCAGAGTTCAAAAACTACGAGGGCAAAAAAAATTGATCTCCTTTTTATTTAGTCAAATTAAATATCACATCAACATGTTAAAATGATTCATGTCATTTACTTGTAAGCATGGTTGTAGATATTCATTCATTCATTTATTTTCTATGCCATCTTATCCATTGCTGGTCGTGGGGAAGCTGGAGCCAATCCCTGCTGACTTCTGGTGCAAGGCGAGGCACACTCTGGACAGGTCACCAATCCATTGCAGTGGTTGTAGATATACCAATATCAATTTATCACAAGCTATTACATGTTTTAGGAATATAATAATTGTTAATGTTATTGCAAAAATGATATCAATTTCAAGTTACTGAAAATTAACATTAGCTCTTTTTTTTTTTTTTACTGTAAAACACACTCTTTAATAAATAAGCATCCACTATGTAAAAAATACATGTTTGTCAAATATCAGTTCAACCATATGAGTTTTCTCTATGTGATACTATTGATTTTTTATTCTTAAGTCTACCATTAAACTAAAATAAATTAAAGTCTATGCACACTTTTATAATATCATACATGTAAATAACTGCCATGGCCTTATTATTGCTTTTCCAATATGAAAACAATTCAGAGTTAGCTAACTAATACTATTAATGACTAGAGTAGAGAATAAATATCTAAATAGAACTGACATATCAATTCATTGTTCATTAAATTCTCTTTCATAATGTTATACTTTAATGATATATAATAATGACATTATATTTTAATGATATTTAATGATATATTTTAATGTGTGGAATACAAGAGGTTGAGATCTTGTACTAATGAGATCATACAATATTATATCACCTGATATATTCTCAAACAACTATGGCAAAGTATATTAAACAAAATGCTAAACTTAAAGACTAGCATGTGGAATCCATGTTGTTTAATGCTGATATACTAGTACAGCATACCCCGCACCAACAATCTAGGGATCTTGTCGCAGCTTGGATAAGAGTATATCTGAAATGGTATCAATGGTATCACAATCACTATGCTGATACATGACTTAGGATTGACCATGATTTTCAATAAATTATTCACTCATTTTACCCTTTTTTTTTTTTTTTTAATTCATCAAGCGTATTCACACAATTATTTTATTGTACATTGCTTGATAATATTATAAGGCTTTATTTACCACTACTTTTCTGCTCCTATCTGCCTAGAATACAGAGAATTTTGCTATTTAAGAGGATATTTTATCTTCAAAACGCGATAAAAATGGTGGCTTTATTTTCTTTTCCAATATGATTAGTCTAGTTTTACTTCCGCTGACAAAATACATGAGGCAAAACACAATTGCCTCAATGAATTTTTTGCATGCTAATGTGCCAGGCAATATATTTAGTCACTACAACATGAATTAAAACTCAAGAAGAAAAATCAAGCTTTGTTTTGGAAATTTCTTCTGCCTCGGTTGCCTCAGCATAGCAACATTCATCATTTAGCAATGAAATTTGTCACTCCTAAACAGGAAAGGTCCAGTCCTGTCCTGTCCTATCCCATCTCATCCCGTCCCGTCCCAAAATGGTAAAATGCTGTGTTGTGAAAATTAATACACCCAGAATTTGAGTGCTGGGGCTGGTGAAGAGTAAATGAATAGAAGAGTCTTTTGAGCTATCACACTCAAAAAGTTTATCCTTCATTTCACCATTAATTAAAGGGGACCTGCCATGAAATATTTACATAACTACATTTAAAGGCACACCCCCCAAAATCAGCCATTTTTACTCCTTAGGGTTTTTATACCATGTTTCCTTTCATCAAGTCTTTTGTTCAGGCCCCTGAAGAGACCTTATGGTGTTGGTTGCATTTAGGTACACCTGTCATTGTCCCTGTTTTCCAAACTTTAACTTTAAGTGAATTTGTTCTCTAAATTTGTTCTCTCCAAATTCTTCAGATCATTTAAGGCTGTTGGCCTTTATTGACAGACATTTTAAAATTACAGACTTCTTAAGCAGAAACCTTTGTTTAACTTAGCACACCTCATAGTTTCTGCAGATGTACTTTCAAAATGTGCCTGATACTTAAACACCTATTACTCATTATTCATTACACCCAGACTAAATAGTTCATAGAAGTTGCTAAATAAAAACATTTAGAATTGATAAGCTGGGATGTGATCTTTCTAAAATCCTTGAACGTACTGTCTACAATCAACTGTCTCTCTATCTCTTGGGGGCCAAACTCCGGGATCCTAATCAGTCTGGTTTCAAAGCGGCACATTCCACAGAGACTGCCCTTTTGGCTGTCACTGAGAAGATACATGCTGCTAGATCGGCCAAACTGTCATCAGTCCTCATCCTCTTTGACCTTTCAGCAGCGTTTGACACGGTAAACCACAAGACTCTATTGTCCATTATTAGGAGTCTTGGTATTTGTAGCTCAGCATGGCAATGGCTCGCTTCCTACCTAGAAGGCCGGTCATATCAGGTGACATGGAAGGGATCCACATCTACTCCAGTCTCTCCATTGGTGTCCCTCAGGGCTCATACTTGGTCCTTCTTCTGTTTTCTATCTATACTAGATCTCTTGGTGAGGTAATATCCTCACATGGGTTCTCATATCACTGCTATGCAGACGACACTCAAATAATCCTCTCCTTTCCTCCCTCAGACACTAATGTTTCTGCCGGATCTCTGCATGTCTGGCAGATATCTCATCACGGATGGCTCTCAGTTGAAACTCAACTCCAGCAAAACTGCTATTCATCCCAGCTGATTCATCCCCACATCAGGATCTTGTGATCTCCCTGAACAACTCTATGATCTCTCCTTCGGTCACTGCACGTAACCTTGGAGTAACTATATAAAACACCTTTTTCCTCTCGTATTGCTAATCTTTCTCGCTCATGCCGATTTCTCCTCCTCAACATCAGGAGGATCCGTCCATTTCTTTCCACATAGGCCACTCAGATACTTTTTCAGTCCCTTGTCATCTCGAGACTAAACCACTGTAACGCTCTCCTAGCAGGTCTGCCTCTGAGCACCATTCAACCTCTGCAAGTGATCCAGAACACACCTGCACGACTCATTTTCAACCTTCCCAAGTTCTCCCACACCACCCCATTGCTACGCTCCCTTCCCATAGCTGCCTGCATCAGATTCAAAACACTGATACTTGCCTACAAAGCCAAAAATGGACCAGCACCCTCCTACCTCAAAGCACGTATCACACCCTGCACTGCACCGCACACCCTCCGATCCTCCAGCCCTGCTTGACTGGTTCCACCATCATTCAAGGTACAAGGAAGACATACATAAACTCTTCTCTGTTTTGGCATGTGGTGGTGGAATGAACTTCCCCTAGATGTCCAAACACCTGAGTCACTGGGTGTCTTCATATGATGACTAAAGACCTACCTCTTTCGGAAGTACTTGGACTAGCACTTATTTATATTATAATATAATTTACTGGCATCTTGGGTTGTAAATAATATTTATAGTAAAGTACTATAATATTTTATAGTTTGCTCATTTGGCTAATTTAGGATACAGTTGAGCTAAATGTTAAGGGTCTTGCCTAACCATGCTAGTTCTGGGATTTGAACACACAACTGTCTATGCTGTAGTCAGCACCTTAACCATTGAGCCACCAGAACTATGGATTCAACTATGTCTAACATTGAATTAACTCCACTAAAAGATTGCATTGAATCAATACAAAGTAGTTGTGTTAATTGTGGTGGCTCAGTGCTTAAGGCTTTGTGTCATAGGTAAGATGGTCATGTGTTCAAATCCCTGTATCACCAAACTGCCTTGATTGGGTTATTGAGCAAAACCCTTAAGCTCTGTTGTGTCCTGCATTAAGCAAATGTCATTTAAAATTTTTGTTAAAACATCTATGTAAAAACAGGTCTGTATTTTTTATGTAGCTCAACCTGCCAGTAAACTACTCTACAATCTTTTACAGTGTAATCTTTATATTTAAATGTACATTATTTGCTGTATCTTTTACAATTAAGTTTATTTTATTATAAAAGATTGTGATATTTCATCAGTTTAATTCTTTAAAACAGTCCTGTTCTCTGAAACTTCCTTTGAGGTTAAAAACATGTTTTGAGGTTAAAAACACCATTGATGACATATATACATTGATATAGGCTGACAGAATTTGCACAGAGAATATGTCAATAAACTTCTATACAACAGTGTTCTGAAATATATATATGATACAGCTACTGCTCATATGTGTTACATTGCCATGTTTGATGATTTATGATGTAGGTATCCGTACATTACATGTTTTGTCACTACATGTAAATTGAACATTCATAGTGTTTAGTGTGAATCATACATACTGAAAATGATCAGAGATGTGTCACATAAATGTTGTAGGTATCTCATTTTCCTATGATGACATGATTTGACGTGTTGCATTGCTAAACTGAAATCATCCCTATCATTTCAGAGACACAGTGTTCAACTAAATCTTAATAACCACAGAGAAAAACAGACTGGCGTTACTAGTCTGAGTCAATTCTTCTTTGAATACACCCTACTTGAGTTAAGAAGTCATTTCTGATGTAAGGAATACTGGTGGTTAATTTTTACAGGAAACAGAGACATCTTTTTTTTTTTTACAGACTTTAATTGACTGAGAGGCAGTTATTCAAGATTGAGTACACTTCCATAGGAAACATGTTATGTTTCTTTTCCACTGAAAATTAGAATGAAATTGGCACAGGAAGCTGTGCAACAAGCTCACTTATTTATCTACCTTCAGATAAAACAGAAAATAATGGTAATTTAGTACTATTATAGTATAATAGTATAATTTTTTGGTAATGCAGACTCAGATGAATATCACTGATAAGTATTGTACATGTCACCAAAAGTTCCTGTAATCGCCTTTTTGTGAAATTGTTTGTGTCACGTGATTGGATTTCCGCTGTGTCAGGATCATTTTCATCACCTGGGGATAAAAATAAATAAAACATTTGATCAGAATTTAAAAGAGATTATACAGGATACTTAAACTAAACAAACTGTATGTGCTGATTCTAGAGTGACTCTGGAACATTCTTTTCTTTTCATTTAGAAAACCTCTAACATTGGTTTTCTTAGTTTTCTGGGCTTTCAAATATCCTAACCCAGACTTGTGGTGTTTGATTTCTAGCTGTCTGGTAACTTTTGCTTTCTTTGTTGTTAGACTTATTATTGTTACAGGCTTATTATTATTATTATTATTATTATTATTATTATTACAGTAGTAGTAGTAGTAGTAGTAGTAGTAGTAGTAGTAGTAGTAGTCTTCTATAGATGGTTTAATGTACCTGTAGAATGAGGGTGATGGTGGTGGTAATGAGAATAGCATAGAGCAGAATGTTGGGAAAGGAAAGGGTTTGGTCGTATGTGATCTCGGGGATTTCCTGAATCCTAGCTTGCGTTTGTACAGGGGGGCAGTCTGAGCTGTCTGGAGAGGAAAAATATAACATTATTCAGTACAGCAAATACACTTGAATTCAGTAAATCCCTTCTGAAGATAAGAGGGTTTTTATTGCTCAAAACCTTTACCAAATGGAAAAAGTTTCAGAGCAAAATACTTCAATTCAGACATCAAAGTTCCTATCAAAGCATCCACAGAGCTACTGACGTCAACCAGATGCTTTATTTTGGTAGTGTTTTGAATCCAGTATGTGGGCTGGGGAGGCCCCTTTTCCATTGAATAAACCACGAAAGCACATTATGTTGGGCGTAAGATCTCTGGCTCCCTCTAGAGTTCTAACAAGGTGTGTTGTTATCTATTGTTACAGACTTTTCACTTCACTTTCTCTCAGTTGTTATGTTTTTAGGTACACCCACACTGACCTTCATGTGTCAGTTGTGTCTGCTTTTACTGAGCAAATGTACAAAAAAAATCATTCAAAAATGTTTAATCATAAGTTTAGAAGACTTAAAGACTCAAACAAAGCCACTCTCATGCCTTACTACTACTAGACAATGCTGAAAATAAGGTGACCAGGGAGAGCACATACACATGCAATATTAAAGGATAATGTAAATCAAACTGTAACATTCTGTCTACATGTTTCAAATAATTTTCGTTTCAGTGATTTAAACTACAGTTATCTGTATCACTTCCAAAAAAACCAACTGACTTAAGTCTTTAATTTCAGCATTATGTTTATAATATACGTCAAAGGTTCGGGTAAGATAAAGTGTTTTTGCAGTTACATACAAATAAGTTCTGTAAGCAGGTCAATGGGTGGGCAAACATGAATAAAGAGTGAGATAATTTGAGAAAAAGAGAATGCCAGGTTCAGCATCATCTCTTACCTGGTATATACACCAGCGTGCCATTCCCAAACTTTCTGATGTATGGTGGTGGGAAGATGACATCTACTTGGCAGCGATAGAGGTCAGTGTCCTCCCCCTTCAAGCCAAAGATGGTCAGGTCCACTTTGCCTGTGCTTACATGACCTCTGCAATAGACTCTACCATGTGTCTCTATGTGAGGGTTTGAGATGTTGACATAGGCACTGCAGATCCTTTCTTCCCCATACTTTCCCTTATATATAGACACTTGCATTTCTTCTGGCTGTGACCTTGTGTTAATTATGCACTGCAAAGACACTTGCCCTTGTCCTCCCACTGCATAGTATGGCTGAAACACAGTGAAAGCTGGAGGGACACGGAAAGAGAAAAATATTAGCAAACTTCAAAATATGAATAAAATACCATAGCTATATTGCAGAGTACTCACCATGCCCCAGCGGGAACCCCACGATCAGTGTGATAACGAAGGCGATCATTGTGTAATGCTGGTGGTATTTCCCATTGTCTTTTTATGCTTGAAAATTGTCAAACTATTATGGAAACCTCTGTGACATCACTGTGGCAGGAAACCTCAAGCTGCCGGTAACTGCCCCATAGAGTGCTAATTTTTGCATGACATACGTGATGCAAGCTTGCAGCTTACTGATGGAAAAACGTTGAATGTGCAATTGCAAAAAAGCAACATATCAGCAAAATGAACAAACCTAACCAGAGTTTAACTGAACCATTCTGAGCATATCTCAAAATGAAACTCTGATAGCCAAGCATGGAAACAGTAATGCGGTATTTCTGTTTCTGTGAAATAGTTGTGCTAAATCATGAAATTTAGGATTCACGTGTGTGTCAGGCATTCTAAAAAAAATTCAACTCTTATATTTTGATAATTTATGCGGAGTGGCACAAAAAATTTACGCACTATTTTTCAGAACATCATCTTGATGGAATAAATGTGACTAGATGATGCAGATGACTTGCATTCGTTTTATATTATGACATGTACAGATATCTTAGCAAGTAAAAACGTCTAGAATACAAACCTATATAATTTGAGGTTTTATTATTATTATTATTATTATTATTATTATTATTAGTAGTAGTAGTAGTAGTAGTAGTAGTAGTAGTAGTAGTAGTAGTAGTAGTAGTAGTATTGTAATACTAAGCTTGTACATTTCTATACATTTTTGCTGATTTAAAGTAATTCCAGCATTGTGCAAAATGTCTACCCTTGGCCATTCAGCAAACAATAATGATGGGAAAATGTACAGTACATTAATTCCATTTTCAGCCGAACAGCCCTTCAGTACTTATTTATGCAGGTCAAGAGGAAAGTTCAATATTTTATGTGAAATATTTCAGATTTCAGATTTTTCTGCATTTTTCTGTGATTTATGCACAATAGCAATATTTAATGGAAAATATATTTAACAGAAAATGCCTCAGGTCTTCATGTACTATATATTTTCTCATCATTATTGTTTGCCACCAAATAAGGAAGTACTGAATGGCCATTTGATTGAAAATGTATTTTCACATTTTGCACAGTATTTTATATCACATGAAAATAGCTCACTGTGAGAAATAAATGCTTGAAAAAAATCCATCTTTCAGAAAAAAATGCCTATATGCAAACTGTTTTACTTGCTATAAGATTTCTATTTTTCATTGTAGTATTGATTGGCTAAAAGTTTCCATTAGGGCAAAATAAAAAAATATAACATCAAAATGTTTAAATAAAAGAAATAAACATAATCAGGCAAATTCATACACTTTGCTTTATTGAACAGTTCTCCCAATAAGTTCATATTCACAAAGTATTTTAATAAATTACACATATTCAAAATTATACTTCGATGATCAGGACAATGTTTTTATAACGGTAACTGGACATAGTCACTTGGTCAGTCACAGGTGAACTGGTATGGTCAGTGGATGGGTGGCAGCTGGAACTGATGTTGAACTTATTTGACTCTTGAACACTCTCTTGGCCTTGTGTTGTAGTAATCATTCTGGTACGTATCCTGGTGCGTGAGCTTCCACTGGTTCAGAAACAGAAATATTATTTGGTTTTGCCATAGCCATATGGTGTTCAAGGTTAACCATCTCACTGCAAAAAATCATATCTTAGCAAATGAAAATATCTCAAATATAGTCACATATAGTGTGTAGTCTTTCCTATTACAGAATTACAGGAAACCAAATCTAAAATGATTAAACCCAGTTCTATGGGCTTTTTTTCCCCTTTTCTTTCTTTCTTTCTTTCTTTCTTTCTTTCTTTCTTTCTTTCTTTTTTTGCTAATTTCAAACTTATTAAAATATTCCTGTCCTATTAGGGGATCTTTTTTCTTCTTCACATTTTAAGCACTAATTTGTAGAAAGAAGCAAAATGATCTGCCAGTAAAGTAAGAAAATCTTAGGGAAAAAAGCTTGACATAATCTTATTTTTTTATTTATAATAATATTTTAATACGAAATATTAGATCAAATTGCCAATGTTCGAGATATTTTCACTTCATCATTACACTAAGATCACTTATCCCCGTGCTCTCACACAGATGTAAATTGAAAGATATAAACTGAAATACTGAAAAATACTGAAAAGGTCTGTCATTTGTCTTGTATATTATGTATATGTAGATCATATATATGTGGACACTCACAGCAAAGGAGAAGCTGACAAGTGTGGTGATAAGGTTATATAAAGCCAGTAGACCACAGCCTGCAGCAAGCAGTAGCCAAGACGCTGACTGTCCCTCAGTGAGACAGGACTGAAGTCCTGAATCTAGAGAACAATAAGCGGATAACAGTTTTACCAGACATATGCTGCATGTTGCTATTGGCTTCAGCTTGAACCTGAAAATACAGTACCTGTAACAAGAAGAAAAGTGAGGGTTGTTTTAACAGCACTTCCATGCTGTGCGACTGTGCAATTGTACAAGCCTGTGTCATTGACCTGAGGCATGTCTATCACATAATTTACAGTGTAATTCTTTACATGGATACTAAATCTTTGCTTTTCCATTGAGGTGTTTGATACTTGAGTGTTTTGGAAATGCAGCTCTGTCCCCTTGCTTAGCATGATTTGAGCACGCTCCTGATTCACTTCCAGACTTGAGCAGTTGATGGAAGCATTGTCAACACCTGACATCACTTTCTGTATTGCCAGTTTCCTGTCTGAAAACACAATAACACATGTTGTTGTATGCTTATAAGGCTCTGGTGAAAAAGAAGAGAGGTGTCAGGATGTGGTCTGCTACCCTCCTCCCCATTCTTATCACTTTCCTCTCTATTTTTTGAACATGGTTTTTACTTTTGTTACAGGTGACACGTTTTACTTTGGAAATATAAATAAAAATGAAAATATTGATCTTGGTAAGGGTTTCGTTTAAGGTTTTCAGTAGTGCTTTTGAGTCAAATATCGAGTATGTAGTTTGCTACATTATTTACAGAGTATAGGCTAAGGTTTACGTCCTGCTCTTTCTTTCCTTCTTTCTTTCTTTCTGCCTTTCTAAAAATGATTCTTTCTAGTGACTTATATCTTGCTTAGAAATATTAGCACTTACAAACCCCACAATAGTTTAACTATTGTTTTTCTTCACAACGGCTTTACATTGGTAACTTTGCTAGTTGTCCAAAAACTAAGCAGGTGTCCATATATGGAAAAAAATACACAAACCTTTGAAGCATGCCTTGTCTTTGGAGCAGGAAAATGTTGGAAAAAAGGACAGGAGCACAACAATGCAAGCGATCCATTTGTCGTGCATCTCTGCACTGCCGCTTCTCACAAGTGAAAGAAGAACAGACAATACCGTTTTCCTGTTCTTGACTGCACATGGGAGGACACTCAAGTCAGAGGCACCTAGCCTACTAAACAGCTGACTTGCACATATCAACTGTATCGTGTTATATATAGATCCAAGTAACCCAAAGACAATAGTCTAATTTTTCATTGAAATGTTACTTATTTTTTGTGAAATTGAGACATTTCTGTGTTTAAATGAGCACCTGCAGCCACCAATTTTAGTTATTTTACTTTATAGGACTACAGTAGGACAAGGAGAATTTTCCATATTACTCTGTCTAAATTCTATTTATTTATAGAAATGTCTATTTTAGTCTTTTCTGGGGAAATGAGGAGGTCGCGTGGGGACTGAAGACCTTTTCAGTAATGAGTCACAATTTTCCTTCATTGGTCACATCACAACATGGCACAGTCTAGAGGTTTGTCTCACTTTTAGTAGATTTTTTTTTTTTTTTACTTTGCTGTCAGAAAGGCACAGGAAATAGACATTGTTTTAAGTGTGGTTTAGTATTTCCCCACATTGTGTATAACAGTGGCAGTTGCTGATGTTAAACTAGTCTTAGTCTACATCAGATCGTTGCAAAATAGTGTTCCTGCTATTACAACGGTGGTCAGTTCAGTAGCATTTGATTAGTTGTGACTGAATATTTCAGAGCATATACACAATTAAACAAGCAAAAAAAAAAAAAAAACCAGCTTATATTTAATAAAAAATGTATTAATAATGTCTGTTTTTCTAAAATATCTGATTAGTATTGTTTGATACGCTGCTTTGTGACAATGTCTGTTGTTAAAAGTGCTATACAAATAAAATTGAATTGAATTGATTATTTATGCTTACAAAACATATTTAAAGCATTTGCACTGCATGTCCTAAAATAAACGTTTGAACATGCAATAACTGATATGAACCACCTGGTGGCATGATACACACAGAACAAGGTAATTTCATCAAATATCTGGCCTTCATTTGAAGTTCTTTCCCTTCAAAATCATATAACAAGCAATGCAAGGAAACTTCTGAATATCTGTGTTCAATTGAAAAAAATGAATGCTCCAAAAGAGCAATAGAGTGTAGCTTCATTATAAGTACAATGACTTGCTCTGATGTGTAGCTATATATTGACTATAGTGGTCTCGCTTTTGGTTTGAGTGGTGATGAGTCATCAGCTGTGATTTCTCTGATGTGGTTAGTCTGTAGCCTCAGAGAACAGTCAGTATTGGTCTCACAATGTCTTCCCTTATATAGGCTGCTCATGTTTCAGCCTTTAAATCTACAAAATAATAGATTAAAAATGTTGAATGCCCTGAGAGTTGGATTTATCCTGAAATATGACAGTAATCATTTATTTTCAGTAACCACTTTATCCTTGTCAGGGTCATGGTAGATCTCTTGAACAATGGGTGTGAGGTCAGGAAACACCCTGGAGAGGACACCAGTCCATCACAGGGCACAATGCAAATATATATTTACAGTGCCAATCCACCATTTTGGGGAATGGTGCAGGAAACCTACACGCATATAAGAAACTCCTCTTAGCAACCTGAACTCAGGATGAACCCTGGATCCTGGAGCTGTGAGGTAGCAATGCTACCCCATGTGACACCAGGCTGCCCATGACAACAGTCTATAAAAAAATCAACAGAGAAATAACTTGAAAAGAACTGTTGGAATTAAGCCAAACTTATGTCATGACCCTCTCAGTCTCCAGACCTGATTTAAAGAAAGTGGTCTATGACATCTGACAGCTATAAATCCTATGACAAGACCAATTGGTAAAAGATTGCAAAGTAATCTGGCAGTTAGTTCAGATATGTGAGGCTTAGGGGCTGGAGTACAAATATTATAATTCAGAAGGATCCAAAACCTATCCAGAAGAAAGGAAAAAGGAAAAGAAAATGAGGTCAATAATAAATATAATAAATTTGATTTTTGGTAATTTGTAATTTACCATGGGTGGGTGGTTAGCACTCTCGCCTCAGAGCAAAAAGGTCCTGGGTTCGATCCCCGGGTCACCCAGGGTGCCTTTCTGTGCGGAGTTTGCATGTTCTCCCCGTGAATGCGTGGATTTCCTCCGGGTGCTCCGGTTTCCTCCCACAGTCCAAAGACATACAGATTAGGTTAACTGGCTACCCTAAATTGCCCATAGGTGTGAATGCGAGTGTGTGTGGCTGTTTGTCTGTGTTGGCCCTGTGGTGGACTGGCGACCTG